>CALSCE010010635.1:14253950-14276904 GCA_943593645.1 Bovichtus variegatus | reverse complement strand
ACACACACACACACACACACACACACACACACACACACACACACACAGTTGTGTTAACAAAAGCACCAGCCTGGGTCCTTAACTCTTGGGAGATGAACTGGAGCTGATAAATTTAGTGTGTGTTTGTGTGTAGTATGTGTCTTTTTTAAACATGGAAACCTTTTCTGTATTAACCACAAGGAAGGAAACGTGTAAGGAAAAGGATAAGTGTAAAGAGGAGAATATGAAATGATTGAATACAGCAGACACAAAAGTGAGTGGGGAGGACATAAAGGGAGAAAGGCGGGGAGTAGAAGAAAGGAAGAAGGAACAGTGATGGGGAAGAGGAGAGAGAAAAGACAAAAGGGATGAAAGACAGGGGAAAGTAACAGCAAGACATGAGGATAGATGACAGGAGAGACCAGGAAAGTGGAAAAAAGAAGGAAGGAGACAGACGTGATTGAAATCAGATTTCACCACAGAAGCAGCATCTCCTGCCATATTTCAGGGTGGTCACACTGCTGGCCCTGTTTCACTGAGGAACATTGGCTCAACAGTGACTTCCTCGAACATGTTGTCATCTAGTGGAGACTGCAAACAGGGTTCAGGAGATCAAACATGACAACTGTGATTGCGCCTATTTTTAAAACTGGAAAAAATATTTCAACTGGTTGTGTGAAATAAATTAGATGGAATAGAATTAGAAATAGATCTAGAAGTAAAAGTCCTGAGCATGTTCTGCTTTCACAAGGTTCAAGTATCTTTCAACTTTGCTGTTAATAATTGTGGCCATTCTGACTTAAGGTCATGCTAACTTTGCACTTAAAAAAAACCTGTATCAGCACAAACACAAACCCACCTGAAGCCAAATAAATGTTTTACCTAAATCATTTCAAATGCCGATTTAAAGTAAATACAGATAGTAGCCCGCTGTATTACATGATAACTGCAAAGCGATACTTCTGGCTCAAATAACTACACAAGTTGCCGAGTCATGTCAAAAAGATTTATTATCATATGATAATATGATAATAAATGTGTATACTTGATGTTTCACATCTAAGCTTTGATGTTGACAGCAACACTGTCCTACCACAGAACTCAGTGCCCACAGGTCGGTGCTGGATGAGTCAAATGAGCTGCACATCATGTCATTGGACATGTCCAACACATTTATCCATCAGTAAAATGGGCTTTTGACAATGGTAGTATACTGTAGGTAGGGAAAGAGTATCAGGTCAAAGATATTCCTGATCCGTAATCAAGTCTCAAAATCCCTAAATGTAGGCTTATTTCTCATCCCTAAATATGCTATGTTGATTAAACAGAAAAGAACTCGTACCCCGACCTGCTAACAGTGAAGCTATGAAAGAACTAACCAAACCGTATTTAAAACATTTTACAACTTAACCCCAGCGGTTCAAACTGTTTTGGTTTCAACTGGTGAGTTATTGAAATATTTGTCTGAGGGCCAACACAACAATACTACGGTGGAATCATTTTGTTACTACTTCTTCAAGCACCTAACAATGACATTTGAGAAAAATCAATTTTCAGAAACAATTCAAGATGGGTTTTGCTAGGTAATCCATAAACCTCAACGGTCAACAGTTTTTTTTTTTATTGGAAATACTGTTCTACCAAAGAAGTGATCCCAATAAAACAAAACTGGCCACAGCATGTTTTAGTAAAGAGAGGTGGAGAGAGAAAAACGAGACAGAGGAAAGGATGTAGAAAAGAAGGGCGAGGCAGAAGGGAGACAGTGTCAGAAAGGGGAAGCAAGTGAAGGGCTAAGGGAGTTGTGCATGAGAGAATAATGTTGTGCTTTCTGAAAGCGATTGGCGAAAATTAAAACATGTATCAAATTTAATCCACAGGAAATTGATGTCCAAAGCTTCTGGCTCTGTGTTGCTACAAAAGCACCTGCTGTCCTAAGATAGGCTGAATGAAAGACACACAGCCCCGGAGTTTTTGAGTTCTGAGACAAATTATTTTACACTATTATTTTGAAAGCATTCACACAAAGAGGCTGTAAAACACAACACAGGATTTGGGGAGGAAAAAAAGAGTGGATGGAGAAACAAACATTTCTGCTTTCTGACGCAACTCTCCAAAATCTGATTATCTTTTGGTAACTCATTTGGTGAAAATGATCCACGCTTTGTTTTTTGTGACCTACATTAGTATAATTCCCTTTACATTGGTGGCAACAACTTTCCTGCAGCAGCTTTTAAATGCTTTTCAAAATGTAATTCCTGTGCTGCTCAGCTTCTCACTGGAACCAAAAAGAACAATTGATATTGAACAAATGTGCCAAACACCAGATCCACAACTAAATTCCGAACTAAAGTTCAGAATTCTCCAATATGGACATAATAACTTTAATCAATGTGTAATACTGAGCCACCTGCTCCAAATAAATAGAGGGCAGCATTTCACATTGCACTGTTAGCATGCTAGCTTCAGTAGATATCTCTGCAACACAACACACAGACGTCTTTAACATCAACACTGTTACCTCTTCACACTGTTCATAATGTTAGCTCATCCTTTGAATATTCTAATTATAAATTCTGGCATATCTTACACATTGAACCTTTAAGTCAGTCATGCATTTCCCTTACCTTAACAGTTTTTTTTATTACATTACATTACATTTCATTCAGTTGACTTACAATAAGTGCAAACAATCATGAGGATACGACTCTAAACAGCGAGAATCTTGCAAGTACACTAGCTTCAAATAGGTGAAATCATATAAGTGCAGAACAATAGCTTCAAATAAGCCAAACCAAAGTAAGTGCAAAATACAAAGAACATAATTTTTTTAAATAAAATATTTTTAAAAATGTTTTATGATAACTCTACTATTTTTATAATACTTTATTATTTTAAATGTAACTTTATTCAGCTTCATTCGACTTCTACTCTGTGCCATGTCATCAACACCATGATCCACTTCACAGGCATTATGTATCAGACTTTTTACTTATGGCCGACCTGACCACGTTTTATGATCCAATATGTATTTTACCTCAGATATTTCCTACACAATATAACTTACATTGCACATAATGACTGCATCAATAATAGTAAATCAATATAAATATGTTTTTATAGCTGATTAGTCCTGAGACATGCTTATTTCCTATATGTTCTATAGTGTCATGTAGTTTTATATATTTTTAATAATATGACAGCAATAGCGTGCCCTACAGTATGAGGTGACGTAAGGAACTAGATTGTCGTGGTTTTAGGGGGGTGAGGTAACGAGGAGAACCCAAATGCAGATACAGTAGACAAGTTTAACAAAAAGAGAGCTTTATTTATAAAAGCCTACAAAACCAACAAATAAACAAGCAAAACAGAAAACAGAAAACACAAACCGGGCAGGGGAACCATGGAGAAGGGGGATTATAGTCAAACAAACCGACAAGAGACAAAGAAACAAAGAAACAAGAGAGATATATATACAGACACACACTAATGACAGAACGAGATACAGCTGGAGAGGGCAGGCAACAAGACAAGGGTGGCAGGGTGATTACACAGACAGGAAGTCAAACTAACAAGACACAAGGGGAAAGAACTTTACAAAATAAAACAGGAAGTCGGGGAAACATCTAGGACATGACATAGATGGGGCGTCTGAAATTATTTAGAAAACCTTTCTTCCTCCTCCTTGGTGCTCCTTCAGTTGGTGGTGCCTTGGGTGACCGCCTAGCTTGCACTATGCCTAAAGAAAGGCTCTGGTTACACAGATATTGTTGAGACAGAAATGTTTTAAAAGGTTGGCACCGAACATAATCTGGGGTTTTCAGAATCATCCAATATGATCGTCGTCTTGGACGTTCAGAAGGACAGTGTGGGATTGAGTCAAAATAACCTACAGTGGCCATGTTCGTGCTAAGAAAATACATGTAACTGACAGAGGAATAAGGTATATGCAACTCATGTTAGTAGGATACATTCATCGTTGGTTTGGGTCTGCACATGGGATTTGTTGCCAAGAAGGAAGGTATGGAATATTTTCAGCCTTTAAGCAAGTCAGCAGCATTTAGTCTTCAGGCTGTACAATATAGCCCGACGTGCTGGTAACCGATGTTCCTGCTGATCAATCCCTTACTAAGAAATGGTTGCTGTATTTGCATACTAACCACATTTATTGTAACGCCTGCTTTTTTCATGCGTCTACTCCTCCTTCTCTCTCCTCCACAGTGAAACCATGTGGCTGTGCTGTGCAGCTCCCATGTTGACGTGTTGATGTGTGTGTGTGAAAGAAAGAAAAAAAGAGCCATTGTGCTCAGTTGCCTAGTTTGCCGAGCTTCTCTGGAGGCTCATCTGAGCAAACTCTTCCCTGGGTAAATAAAAGTCAAAAATGAAAGCTTTGGAAGCGACTGAGCTTGGCCCCATGGGTAATTCTTCATACAGGAGAGTTGGTGGTTTAAAGGAAACAAGCATAGAAAAACGGAGAGGGAAGCAGAGAGCAAAACGAAAAAGGGAGCGAGAGAGGAGTGCAAAGATAAAGAGAGCATAGAGGGAGGTAAAGTGCATGAGAAGGAAGGAAAGGGAAAGAAGGAGAGATAAGGATGAGACTAAAGAGGGGGGAGAGTGAAAAGGAGGGGAGAGGATAAGAGGGGCGGAAAGGTAGCGAGAGGGTAGAAGGCTGGATAACAGACTGCTTCACACACGTCATAAGACCAGCTCTGTCTCGTAGTAATTACCTTTTTATATATTTGCTAAATTGTTTCCCCAATTATGTTGTGCAGTCAAACGCATTCACTGCATGGATTATGTTTAGAGTCAATGTTTTTTGAGAGAATGATTCACCCCTGGTCTGGGTGGATGGTGGACGTAGAAAGTAAAACATGTTTATTTATTCTGTAATCACTACAAGAGGGTGTTAGTACACATTTATACTATAACAAACGTGCGCAATTAAATGCAGTGTATTGAATTGAATTGCTTGGTCATACAATACACATCATGTTGCCCCTTCCTCACTGAGAAGTCATTCTATGATTAAACAATTTGAGTGAATGAAGGAGTTCTAGTTCTGTACTATTTAAAGTCTATCTTGTGTGGATGTGGCTGTTAATTGTGTCTGAGAGTGTGTATGCTGTCATTTTAACAAAGTCTTTCTGTTTTTACAAAACTATGATAATGTTAACAGTTAGGGAGGTGTTTGAGCTTGTTTTTTGCAAATGTGTGTGTGTGTGTGTGTGTGTGTGTGTGTGTGTTTTAGTTATTATAAGATTTGAATGTTTCTGATAGAAACCCTCATGGTGTCTTTTCCTCTCCTTCACACTCTTCTTTCCTTCTACCTGCTCCTTCTCTCCTCACCATAATCCTTGTCTTCCTCTTCATCTTTCTTCCCTTTACCTCTTCTTTGTCCTGTCCACCCTTGGTTCTACTTTGGTCTTTCTTTCAAGTTAAGCCACTGTCTGCTTGCTACAAATGATGTTTCACATTAAAAGCCCTTCCGCAGCTAAAGCATAACACGCCCCCCCCCCCCCTTATCTGGTAGGCATTAAATGTGAAATATCCTTTTGAATTTCATTAATAGTAGCTTAAAAGCGGCAAAATAGCAGAAATTGTGAATGTTGAGTATTTCTGTTAAAAACAGAGTGGTGAGTATGACCATGACATGTTTTTCAGATACATCTTTCCTGTGGAAATGCACATTATGCTGACTTTATCATTAGCCTTTATAGGTGCCAGTCGTTTATTTATTGTGCCCGGCACAACTTGCCAAGTATTACAAGCAATATAATGATTGGGAGAGCTACGCCGGAAGTGTTAGATCATTTAGTTGATCAACATTCTAACCTTAACAGGGGCAATCAGCGCTAGGTAGTGGCCAACGGAATTAGATACAAGCGGACAAAATTAGTTTCCTATGCAGGGTGTGTGGACCCTGAGGGATATGGTGAGGTGCTCAGATATCTGGAAGGAGCTCAGAGCAGAACCGCTGCTTCACATCGAAAGGAGCCATGTCCAACTGGGAGACCCAGAGGCAGAGCAAGAACACACCAGATGGACTATATATCCCATCTGTCCTGGGAATGCCTTGAGATCCCCCAGGAGAAGCTGGAGGATGTGACGAGGGAGACAATCCACAACCCAGAGCCAGATAAGTATAAGAAATCTCTCTGTCTGTTGATGGTCTCTGGTTTAAATGAAAATGTCCTTCTTGATCTTCCTCTGATCGATGACCTTTGATCTCTTACCAGTGGATGCTGTGAAAGGTTCTGTTGAGGTGTTCACAGACAGTTGGCGTCTGTTTCTGGTGTTCATTCATTTTGTTGTCCAGGGTCCTTGCTGTTTCATTGATGTGTTGTTTCACACAGCTGTCCCATGTGATGTCGGGATGATGTGTTGGGGGAGTGCTACTGTGTCAAGTCTGATAAATGTCCTCGGGTGACATCACTTGAGTCAGCGTCAGTAAGGGCTGATACGTTTGAAAATGTGTGGGCACTAGAAAGAAGTGAATTGACCACAACTCTGCAGGCTGCTTGAGTCTAGAGGCTCCAGGCTAAATTAGCGGCGACTAGCATAACATACCTGAATCTCCAACCAAACTGTCTGCAGTTGAGTTGCATTGTGGGTAATGTAGACGTGAGGTGACATAGAAGAATAACGCATGAAATATCTCTGGTTCTGCTGCATTGAGTTTAACCTTATACACAGATGTTTTTCACTATTTGACATTTTGACTTATCATAGCAGAAAAAGCACAGGTGTATGGGACATGCGTTGAAGTAAATATATAATAAATAAAACAACAGAGATTTGGAAAATTATTATAATTTATTAACTTACAAAACATACAATTAATATGCTCCCCTCAAAGCCACCAGACTCCATTGACAGTCATTTTACCTCTCTGATCATTGTAAATTGTAAATGGACTGCATTTATATGGCACTTTTTGAGCCTTTGCGACCACTCAAAGGAGGGATCATTGGGAGAAATTTGGGGTTCAGTATCTTGCCCAATGACACTTTGACATGTTGACCACACTCCATTCAAACTCGACAGAAAGTCATTAAACAAATCAAAACCGTCTTTGTTAGTTCTTACACTGTTTCTACAATCACCAACCAGAGTTTGAAAGAGAGACTAAAGAAGTAACACAAATAAAAAAAGAGCATTTGAAGTAACCACGGCAGTTCAGATACCCTGCTTTCCGGCGCGTCGCACTTGTGACGTCTTATTTGACACATGAGAAAAAAAAAATAGAAAGGCATTCTCCTCTACTGGCAATGGGGAAGGAATCTATCACCTCATTTTAGCGGATTTTCCCATGTTTAAAAAACCCACATATAGGTGCAAGTGATGTCTCATGAAGCCATGCTTATGACCATACAATGTTCACACATAAAATGTTCATATGTTCATACCATACTCTTATTCTTTATTTTTGTGTCACCCACAGCAGAACAGAACATACTTCACACAACTGAACACATACACACACACTTGCTACAAATAAATATGTGTTTATGTGTGTGTGCGATTGCTTCCTGACAGTTGCTTTGTGGCAGAGAAAACAAACCACCTCCTCGACTGTCACCTCTCCCACTGCTCTTCTGTGCTGTGCATCTCTTCCTGTGCAGCAGATTGACAGCCGTCTGTTGCCTTGTTCTCTGATGTACACCCACCAGCACGAGCTCCATTGGTAATACTGACTCATTATTTCGGAGTTTGTTTCAGGAATCCCAATTTACAGCGGGCCATATTGCTGCTGTTGAAGCAAAAACCACAGATCTACAAAACCATACATGTACAGAAGAGTGGTTACTTCCTCCCTGCTCTCCATGTGTGTCGGGAATTATGCTTTGAGTTATGTTAGGTAGTCAAACTGGTAAATAGCAATGAAGACAATGAAGATGGCTCTTAAGTTTTATATAATGTTTTTTTTTGGTCAAGTTAATTGCTGACATTTGAGAATGTGCCAGCATCATGTCAATCAGACAGGTGAGAAATACTCCCCCAGGTTAACTACAGTTACAAGGCGAAACACAGGCGATCATGGAAATGATTAGCTAAACTGTCTGTTGTGACATCTATCACAGTTTACAGACACACTTCCTTCTTCAGCTTTGGCCTATTGCACTTACCACACTCTTACTGTGCAATGATGGATTATTACCCGCATTTCAGGTGTGCTCACTCCCAGTTTGACCTCCAAATAGAGTGTTTTAGGTGATCTGCATTAGCTGTCGGCCTGTTTGTTGAAGCCTGTCTAATCGCCTGCTCGTGTTTCTTGGCCCATCATACTAATTTAGTGATGTCTCTGTCTTCTCAGAGCTCAGGTATTACTACTATTACTGACTACAATGTTGTCATAAGAGATAGAAATGTTGGCAAAAAATATGAAAACAAGACCCGAGATGTAACAAATCATCCTTTAAAGCAAGAATGTGTAACTTTTGCTGAACTGCGGCCACTGTGACCAACAGTTATGGTGGATACTTAAACACATTGTGACATAGGTACAAGTAGAGATGAGTCATAAAATCTTAATTTTACTCAGGAATGTCAGTTAAACAGCAATAACATTTGTGTTTGCACTAAGCTACACAAAGCTACTTGTCACACCAGACCAAGCAAAGCAGGCAAAACTGCAGTGCATTTAATTGAGCAAAGATTATTGTTTTATGGATTCCAGGAAGATGCTTTATTTTTTTCTTTCAAAATTTACATAGCCTTCATACATGTGTCTCGTCATGAGAGATAATGACAACAAGCATATTCTCCTTGTGTTGTCCTGAATGTTTCTTCCCTAGCTCCAGATAGTATGATTTTTAGATTACTGTTCGTTGATTGCATTATAAGACATAGCCACTGACCACACTCATGTAAAAGGCTTGAACAGTGAAATCAGTCTGTAGAAGTATTAAAAGCTGTCAAGTACCTAAAGCTTCAGTAGAATGTTGTGTTCAATAATCTTATTGACTTATTCTTTGATCAGATCAACCTGACTTGATCTGAATCAAATTAAAACATTTATTTTATTCTATTTATTGGCAAAGTCCTTGCATAGCTGCTCGTGTTTGGACAATATTTAACATTAAATGAGAATTTATTCTGTCAAACACACAAGGTTTACCTAAACCTTAACCCTCACTTTGTAATGGAATGGTTTTTGAAAGCACTGACAAATGATGTGGTCTTGTTGATAGTTTTGTCATTTCAGAATTCTTTTTATACTAGTCATGTATTCTATTCTATTATATATATATATATATATATATATGCCAAAACCAAAATGTCTTGCAGTTCCCCCCTGCTTCTAAAGTTAGTTATGTGTGTCAAGTTTCAGTTTAGAAGTAAAAAAATTGTTATGTCCCTAGAAGTGTTTCTCTTTATGTATTTGCAGCACAACAGCCTTCAGGCTGCTTTGAACTGTGTACAACTACCATGAGTCATTTTACAGCTGCTCTCAAAACTGTTTTCAAAAAGATGAGCTAAAAAGAGACCCGGTCGAATCCTTGATTTTGATCCTTTTTTTTAACTGATGGCTGCTTTCCCTTTATGCAGCTTATTCAGCAGCACCTTGCTGAGGGATAAAAGCTGAATTCATCTCAGCAGCACACACACAGTAAGGAATACATATACAGATATATATGATAAATATGTAGTTAAGTGCAGTGTGTGTGTGTGAGTGTGTGTGTGTGTGTGTGTGTGTGTGTGTGTGTGTGTGTGTGTATTATGGTTGTGAGTTCAACACCAGGCTGCCACCATTGAGCTCCTGAGGAAGACACTTCACCTTGAGCTGCTCCAGAGGACTGTCCCTGTACTTAGTTCACTGTCAGTCGCTCTGGATAAGAGCGTCTGCTAAATGACCTGTAATGTGTGTGTGTGTACAGTCTTGACACACATGCTGACCATCAATATTACTCTGAGCTAGAATTTGCAGGTTTTTCTTCCAAACAAATCATGCAGCAGCTAATTTCCCTGGTGTAGTGTGTGTGTGTGTGGATCTTGTGTTTGTTATTTCAAGATTTTCATCAGTCAAAATGTTGCTTCATAACTTATTTACACACTGTATATGCTGTTATGTAGCCTGGTTATTTATATATACAGTTTATTCTCCACCTTGTTTAAGTAGAAAATACCCGCAAAACTAAAGACATTCTCATGCCCTGATCTAAAAGTCAGACAGTTTGGAAACAAACCCCCAGGTTAGCCCAACTTATTTGAAGGAGAAAGTGAAGTCGAAGAGTACAATTATATTATATTACTCTGTTGTAAACAAACGTCACAGTTTATAGATCCAGACCTGCTTCAACTATGACCTTCTATACCTGGCGTATTTGTGCATGCACAGTTTTCTTATGCAATGAGAGATTATTGGTGATATTACAGAGGATGATCACTTCCAGTTTGACCTACAAATAAAGTTATTTTAAAATTTAAAGTTTTTATTTTATCTGTAAACTGTTGCTGCTTGTGTACAACCTGTCTGATCATCTGTCTGATCGTCTTTGTTGCCCCCTTAGACTCAATCTCTCAAATACTTTACTGAGTATATTCTAATGTTACCAGAACTGATAGGTCCAATAGCCAGAGCTACAAAAATAAAACTCAAGTTGTAATAAACAGTAGTTCTTCGAAGAGATGCACTGCTCGATCGGACACCAGTTGAAAACGGCCGGTTGTCAGCTGATCGTCCATGACCGGTGACCTATCAGTCTTGCATATCTGATTTCTTTGCCAGTGAAATGTACAGACATGTGCTGCATGATGTAGGACGCAAGCGAGTGTCAGACAATAGCGTAACGACGCTCTCTGTCCACACTGAATGCGGTAAATATGCACACCTGTTATGTCTGGTTAAAAAAACACGTACTTATCAGCTGTTCGCTTGAGATACTGGAGACATAAACATTTACAAGATGGGTGAACATTCCACTTGCTACCTTCCTACATTAGTACTTTTTTGAAACAGAAAACACATGTTTTATATTGTGCTAATTACTGGAAATTACATACAATATAGCTCCCTGGTGATCTCCCTCCAACCAGCTATGCATCGTCACAGACGTACCTATACACACACGCACACACACACGCACGCACACACAAACAGACACACACATCATGTTGTTGTTGTGGAGGCCGATGTGGTGGAATATCAATCAGGCGCTTCCTTCATAAAAGCACATAAACCAGCTAAAGTACACTGAAGAGTCATGTGTCTTAGTTTAAGCCGTGGTTTACACAGTATGTTTCCCAGACATACAGTCATTGCTGGAACTTCAATATTGTTTGCTGCCCCTCAGTTGACAAATGTTATTAATCACATATTTTTAACAGCATAAGCCCTGATTTTCAGTGGTGGAATGTAACTAAGCACATTTACTCAAGTACTTTACTCATAAAAACAGATTAAGCTTTACTATCGTTTGTACTCTTGGATGCTGTTGGAACTATTTGTTTTCTCAAACTTTTCAACCTAAATTCTTCAGACCTGTTTCGTAGTGATAAGCAGAAAAAACGTTTCAATTTGAATTATGTTAATACAACTTATATACTGCAGAGGGTAATTTTATTCAAACTGCATTTGGACTCAACTTGACAGAATTTATACTTTCAGTTATTGATCCCATCCAAGCTTTCAGAATATGAACTGTAGCAAGACTGACAGAGTCCTAATAAATCCACACATTTAAACTTAGCAGTCTAAAGCTGACTTTCAGTAAGTATTTCAACTTTCATATAATGAACTTATTGCCGTGTGTCACAATCATATCAGAGTTTCTATTGGTCCAAAGCTAACATGGGTGGGAGTAATTCTTCTTTAATTGGTGCAAAGTGTCCCTATCTGCAGATATGCACTTTATAATGATACAGCACAACTTTATAGCTAATTATTTCGAGGACCCCCTGCCAGAGAGAATCACTGGACTATAGATACTTCATTAATTTATATTTTGTATCAATATATAGGCGTAATAAATTATTATAGATCAAGCCACCCAGCAGTATATACAGTAATTAAAATGAGCTCCGTCTTTACCAGCTGCAACATT
The DNA here is from genome assembly GCA_943593645.1 of Bovichtus variegatus. Lineage (NCBI taxonomy): Eukaryota > Metazoa > Chordata > Actinopteri > Perciformes > Bovichtidae > Bovichtus > Bovichtus variegatus. The sequence continues at coordinate 14,264,884 of CALSCE010010635.1, read as the reverse complement.
ATAGTGATGAACACATGAATGAATCAACAATTATAATTCAATAATATTTATATCATTCTGAAATGGGCCATTCTCCATAATGAAAACGTTTACTTTTTGTACTTATATTTTAATGCTTTTACTTTTACTTAAGTAAGATTTTTTTACAATTTTTACACTGTAATTTTTTATTTTTACTCAAGTAAAATATGTGAGTACTTCTTCCAAAAAAACAGTCAGCTGATATAAACAGGAGTGAGATCTCTGTTTCATTCCAAAACATTATTCCATATCTTCTCTGCACTGTTTTGTACTCTAAAATGGAACATCAGCCGACACTATGACAATAATCATTAAAAGTATAGCAATACAGTTTTTAATGATTTCATCATTAAACTACATTTATGGAAAAAACACAATTTTATTGACATTTCTGCTGCTGAAATGAGTTATTTCTTAGTGTGCATCATCCAATCCGTATTTCTTTTATATTCATGCTGTTCTGTTGAATAACACATTGTTCGAGCTTTCATGGACAGAATATAAATATAAATCAGCCACCAGAGGCGTGTCTCCTTCAGCCGTCTCACATAACTTACACTGTGTATAAAGATCAACACACACAAAATATTGTCACGACCTGATCATTTAGACATGATCATGATATAGCCTATAATAATAATCAGTAAATGTTTCTGAATTATATTCTGTGTGAGAACCACATTTTATATAGTTATTAATATTAATAAATTTCAGGCTTCAGCTTTCAATATTTGAAGTTCGGCATTGAAATGCATTTTGAGATTCTATCGTTGCTATGGTTATGGACCCTGCTATCACTGAAACCATGTAACGTTGTTTAAATAGTGTTTATAAAGGAGTATCAGGGTCATGAAAGTATGAATGGATGAACTTTATACAGTCAAGCCGGAAAGTCTGCACACGCCTTTCACCTTCTCCGTGTTTTATTATGTTACAGACTTATTCTACAATAGATTAAGTTCATTTTTTGCCTCAAACATCTACACACAATAGCCAATAACGACAGAGTGAAAACAGGTTTTTAGAAAATATGCAAAAATAGGTTATTTAGGGATTTACATATGTGTACACAGCCTTGGCCTAATACTTAGTTGACCTTGACACCTTTGGCAGCGATTACAGCTTCAAGGCGTTTTGGGAAAGAAGCTACGAGCTTGGCACACTTGTTCCTGGAGATTTCTGCCCATTCCTCTTGGCATATCCTTGCAAGCCCCGTCAGGTTGGATGGAGAACCTCACTTTTGGGTGTCATATTAAAGGGTGAGCACACTTGTGTACATATGATATTTTACATTTTGATTTTTAATAAATGCACAAATGTCTAAAAACCTGTTTTAACTTTGTCATCATGGGCTATTTTGTGTAGAATTTTGAGACAGAAATTGAACTCAATCTATTGTAGAATACGTCTGTAACATAATAAAACATGGAGAAGGTGAAAGGGGTGTGCAGACTTTCCGGCTTGACTGTATATAGAGCACCTTTCATGGACAGAACACAAACACCGAAAAACACAAGTTTAAAAACCACACATCCACAAGGAGGATGGGAATATATAGTTATGAGGCTTCTCCCGGTTTTGACCATATTCAGGATATGATGTTATTGTGAGTCGCTTTGGACAAAAGCGTCTGCTAAATGAACTGTAATAATGTAATGTACAAACGGAACACAGAGAAACTGGGTTAATTATATCTGTACACATGATAAATATTAGAATCCGGGTTACTGATTATTATTAATTTGATTATTTTATGTGATGTTTACAAAAACAAACGGGCGATGGGAGATGAAGCGACATACAAACTGAAACCTGTCCTGTACATTTAACAACTTTACAGCTTTACTGCTGATTTCCTCTCTGCTCTGATCGTCAGCTGACTTCTCTCATCGTCTTCTTATTCAAGTGTTCACTTTGCGAGCCTGAATAGTTTTCACACTGTCCGTTTGAACATGTTTCATCATTACATCACATTTATGAAAAATAAAAAAAATGTCATTGCCGCTAAACACGTCAAATTTAACTAATAATTCAGTAAACAGTGACCACAATTTGTTCATTTTTGTAACTGATTTCCACATAATCTGCCATAGGGATGTTACGAGTCGGCCACGCGTTCACTACATCATCGCGGGGGATTTCTTTTCAGCCAAGGACCTGCGGATGACATTACATTACATTACATTACAGTTCATTTAGCTGACACTTTTCTCCAAAGAGACTTACAATAAGTGCAAACAATCATGAGGATACGACTCCAAACAGCGAGAATCTTGCAGGTACATCAGCTTCAAACAGGTGGAATCATACAAGTGTAGAACAATAGCTTTAAATAAGCCAAACCAAAGTAACAGCAACAAAGACAACCAATAGAGTAACAATTAAACCAATAGCTTCAACTAAGTCAACCAAGTGCAAAAATACAATTTTTATTTTTATTTTATTTATTCATTTATTTTTTATTGAAGGAAGTACAGTCGAAACAGGAGGGTTTTCAGTCTACGATGGAAGGTGTGAAGACTTTCCGCTGACCTGACATCAATGGGAGCTCATTCCACCATTTAGGGGCCAGGATAGCAAACAGACAGGTTTTGTTTGAGGGTTCTCTGGGTCCAGCTCGGAGTGAGGGAGCAGCGAGCAGATTGGCAGATGCCCGAGCGAAGTGAGCGAAGTGACCCAGCAGGGATCCCTCATGGACCTGCCAAGGTACCATCAGGGAGGAAGGGGAAACATTCTCATTTCAGTAGCAGTGGATAAGTTGAGGTGTGTGTTGTGGCTGATGTTTGCTATGTAACTCTCTCTGTCTCTCTCAGGTCAGTGTGTTCTCTCTGCTGCTGCTATGTCGCCAAGCCAAACCCAGTTTAAAGTGTGGCTCTCTTTGCTCCAGCAGAAGTTTTTCTTTTTACTGTAGTCAGTAAGCTCTCAGCTCCGTCTGGAACACAGTATCCTTCCCCTCTGAGAACATGAAGGTGCTTTTTAAAAGGCTACTTTTTCCATCTTTAAATATCATAATACAAGTGTCAAATGCATTGTAATACCTTGATAAAATCAGTGTCAATGAATAAGAGCTTGGTGGTGATACCTGTTGTATTATTGGTGATGCTATTTCTCCAAATGAAGAACACAGATCAGGCCTCTTGTACATCCCTGAGCCCATCCTTTACAGGGGTCCTTTGCTTCCCTGCACAAGCAGAAAGTTAGTATTTTTCCCAAAGAAACTTCAGCATCGATTGTCACAGTCATTATCGCCCAAATGATATTGGAAGATCTCCCTGCTGCATGTGACCACAGAAAAAACATTTCCTGTTTTTGCTGCAGGTGAATGTTTTTCAGCCGTCATCACCTTGTAGTTCGCCAGCGTCCTCTGCTCCCAGCTTCATCAGGAGCGCAGCAGTCACTACCCTCCTCTGTAAATAATGAAAAAATGAAGGCAGCACTGAAAGTGAAGAGGTCCCACATGAGCAGCAAAGCTGTAACAGACTCACTCTCCATTCAATTCATTTAAGAGCTGCGAACAAGTGAAATCGAGAATAAGTGCAAGCAGTCCTGTATCCTAACAGGATTGAGCTTTGGATCTGCTTCCTTAATATTCAACAAAAAACTTGTTATGTGACAAAATGATTTTGGTTTATTTTTTCTTTCAAGTGAGAAAAGAAAAACCTGATCTACCATGGTGTTGCATGTTTTAGCCTGTTGACTTCCCTTTCTGTGCGTCTGAGTTTGAATGTCTGTGACTCTAAATGTCTTGGCCATGGGAACAAACAGGAGATCTGTCCGGGTGTGTCCCTGCCTCTCATGCTTCTCCCTCTGCAGCCAAAGAAATGAGCCAACAAGAAAGATTACAGTCGACACTCAGAATGACAAAAATTAAGCATAGCGGAAGTTCAGTTAGGAAGACTCTCCTTACACTCTCATTCATTCACAAATCTCTGTCTCTCTCTCTGTCTCCCTGTCTCTCTCTCTGTCTCTCTCTCTCTGTCTCTCTGTCTCTCTGTCTCTCTCTCTCTCTCTCTCTCTCTCTCTCTGTTTCTCTCTCTCTCTGTCTCTCTCTCTCTCTCTCTATGCTGGGAGTTTGTGGTGTGTGAGTGAGACGCTGAGTGTGTGGTTTTTGAGACTTTTTTGTGATTTCTTTTGTTAATAATGGGTGTTAATTTAACTTAGTTTATCGGTAGCAATTTACTTTAGTTTAATTTTGGTGCTTGTAGGTGGTGTAGTTGGGTGTAATTTGGGTTTTCCATCCTGCCGGTGTCGCGCCGGTCGGCGTCTGACGCCATGGTAAATGGAGAATTCACCAAGCTTCCCGTGTAGCGTGGAGGGGATCGGGCTTGCTGTGGGGGAGAAGGTCAGGCACGGCAGTGTAAAGTCGTTAGCGCGGATGAACAGCGCCGTTGTCGTCTTCCTGGATCAGGTGGAGAAGGTGCACCGCGTCATCGAGACAGGTGTCGTGGTGAACGATTTGTTTGTGCAGGTTCAGCCACTGACCCTGCCCGCAACCAGGGTGATCCTGTCCAACGTCCCTCCCTTCATAACCGATGAGTTCCTCAGTAGAGAGCGGTCCAGACACGGGAAGATAGTTTCCCCGGTGAAGAAGATGCTGTCTGGATGTAAGTCTCAGTTACTGAAGCACGTAGTGTCTCACCGGAAACAGCTTTATATGATTCTTAGTAACCGGGATGTGGAGCTCAACCTCCGCTTCCACGTTAAAGTAGATGATTATGACTACGTGATTTTTGCAACTTCATCGGTTATGAAGTGCTTTGGTTGCGGGAGGCGGGACACACCGCAAAGGCCTGTCCAAGACGGCTCCGCCTGGGCCGGGGGAGACTGCTGGCGCTGCTGCGGGGCCGCCCGCTCCTGTGCCGGTTGTAGCGGAGCGGCGGGCAACTGCTGTTGGGGAGATTTCACAGGGTGCATGTAATAGTAAAGATGTAAAAGAAAGAGGGCAAGATTGTTTGGGTGAGACAGGAGAAAGTAAGGTTGGGGGTAAAAAAGGCAAAGAAACAGGTGAAATGATATGGAGAAGATAAATAAAACAGATGAGAACAGTGAAGAACAGACAGAGACAGAAAATAACAGTGAAATTAATTTAAATCATATAGTCGAAAAAAGGACTTGGGGTGAACAGGTCGAGGAAGCCGAGGTGGAGGAGGAAGTGGCGGTAGTAGAGGAAAACAAACAAAAACCTGGTACAAAACGCAGAAGAAGGGCAAAAAAAGAAACTAATGGCAGGGGCAGACAGAGGAAAGTGCCAGTGAGGAAGAGTCTGCCTCAGACAACAGCGATGGTTTAGTTTTGTTTTAAGTAACAGTCAGAAAAAAAAATGTACACGGCTGAAATGTTGAAAGTGTTCCTCCAGCAAACTAAAAACCAGCATGGTGTAAAAGTGGAGGATCACTTTCCAGGTATAGCCGTTTTTAATACCTCAGCCAGGCTCCATATGAGCCAGAGAGAGGAGTCTGGCCTCACTGATCAAGAGGTTTTTAGATTAAAAAAACTTGTGTTAAAGGTAAAAAAAACAAATGAATGTTGATGATGTGTGTTTTAAATAATTTATTTGTTTTTATTTTTGCTTTTAACACATTTTGTTATCGATAGCTGTAGAGTGGGTGTTTTAAATGTGAATGGAGCCAGAGTTTTTAAAAAAAGAGCACAAATTTATGAAACTGCCATAATGAAGCATGTTGACGTATTTTTTTTACAAGAAACGCACAGCGACTGTTTTAATGAGACAGACTGGAGGAGAGAGTGGGAAGGGGAAGTCATTTTAAGCCACAACACTTCTCTTAGTGGAGGACTGGGCTTCCTCTTCTCCAAGTCTTTTACCCCAGTCTCACTGGAGGTCGAGCATTTTATCGAGGGGAGGTTGCTTTTAGTAAAAGCACGGTTTGACCTTTTTACTGCTGTTTTTATAAATGTGTATGCTCCAACAATCAGTGCAGAGAGGAAGCTGTTTTTACAAAAAGTTAATGATGTTTTAAATGGCTGTGCCTCGGAGGATTTTTTATTCTTGGAGGGGGATTTTAACTGTACAGAAAATGCATCTTTAGATCGCAACCACGCAGAGCCACATCCAGCGTCCCAGAACGCTCTGAGGCAGCTGGTCCACTCTCTTGGCCTGGTGGATGTGTGGAGGAGGATGCATGCAGACACTAGACAGTACACATGGTCCCACCTGAGAGAGAATAGGATTTCCTCAGCCAGGTTAGATCGTATTTATTGTTTTAAACATCATTTTAATATTCTTAAAATGTGCACTATTATACCTGTTGGTTTTGCAGATCACTCCTTGCTTTTATGTAATGTTTTTATTAGAAACATTGTGCCAAGAAGCGCATACTGGCATTTTAACTCAGTTTTAACTTTTGATAAAAAATTTAGAGAGGTCTTTATTTATTTCTGGAGTGTTTTTAGAAACACTTTAGAAAGGGTGATTTTAGCAGTCTTAGGCAGTGGTGGGACCATGGTAAGACTGAGATAAAAATGCTTTGTCAGCAGCACACCCTCAATGTCATACAAGACATCACCAGATCTATGAAAGACCTGGAGGGTGACATAGTGGAACGAGAAAGAATCAGTGAGTCCACAGGAGATCGAGGATATATTGAAATCCTCAAAGTAAAAAAATGGCTTTGGCCGACCTGCTAGAGGTTAAAGTACAAGGTGCACTGGGTCCGGTCCCGGTTTCAAAACACCACTGAGATGGATGCTCCCTCTAGCTTCTTCTTCGGCCTGGAGAAAAAGAACGGGCAGAAGAGGGGAATCCACTCACTTCTTTCAGACGCAGGGCAAGAAATAACGGAACCAAGCCAGTTCAGAAGGTGAGCTGTGAGTTTTTATTCCTCCCTCTACGCCAGTGAGTATGAGGAGGAGGACACACTGTTGGAGGAGTTCTGTGGTGGACTACCACAGGTCTCCGAGGAGAGCAACTCACAGCTCGAGGGGCCGTTGACCATGCGGGGGCTGCAGGCCGCTCTGCGGGCTATGCAGGGACGGGGGGCTCCCGGCATCGACGGCCTCACAGTCGAGTTTTCTAAAGCCTTCTGGGATATTTTAGTAAATGATCTTTTAGATATTTTTAATGAAAGTCTGGCCTCCTGGTTCCATGCCGATGTCCTGCCGCAGAGCAGTAATCACACTTCTGCCTCAGAAGGGAAACCTGCAGGACATCGGAAACTGGCGCCCTGTATCTTTGCTGTGTGTGGATTACAAGCTTCTGTCCAAGGCCCTGGCCACCAGGCTGGGGAGGGCTATGGAGCAGGTCATCCACCGGGACCAGACCTATTGTGTGCCCGGCAGATCCATGGTAGACAATGTCTACCTAATTCGGGACGTTTTGGAGGTCTCCAGCTCATTGGGCATTAATACAGGTCTGATTTCTCTAGATCAGGAAAAGGCTTTTGATCGCGTTGAGCACAACTTCCTCTGGAAAGTGATGGAGAAGTTTGGGTTTCAGCGCTGGTTTCATAGCTAAGATCAGGGTGTTGTACAGTGAAGTTGAGAGTGTGCTGAAGTTTAATGGTGGTCTGTGTGCTCCTTTTAGAGTGTGTAAAAGGGTCCGGCAGGGCTATGCTCTGTTGGGGATGCTCTATGTGCTCTCCCTGGAACCTCTCCTCTGCAAAATACGCTCCAACCTACAGGGTCTGTTTTTACCTGGTTTTAATGGCGGCATTGTTTTATCGGTGTATGCTGATGATATAGTGGTTGTTATTGGAAGCCAGAGGGATGCAGACTTTTTAAGCAACATTATAAAAGATTTTAGTACAGCATCAGCAGCGAGGGTGAATTGGAAGAAAAGTGAAGCCCTCGCTGTCGGTGAGTGGCGTGGCGGTCTCCCAGTTCTTCCCCAGAGCCTGGCCTGGGAAAAAGATGGTTTTAAATATCTAGGTGTGTTTTTAGGTAAGGAGAATGTGGTCCAGAGGAACTGGGAGAACGTCACAGAGAAGATTGAGGGAAGGATTTCCAAGTGGAAATGGCTGCTCCCTCAAATGTCTTTTAAAAGGTAGGGTTTTGGTTGTAAACAACCTTGTGGCATCCCAACTGTGGCACCGTCTGACCTGTGTAGACCCTCCCTCAGACTTATTAGCCAAAATACAAGAAAATATGGTAGATTTCTTTTGGGATGGTCTACACTGGGTGCCACAAGGGGTGCTGTTTTATCCAGAGAGGAGGGGGGGCAGGGCCTCGTCCACCTGGCCAGCTGAACATCCACTTTTAGACTCCGGTATTTACAGAAATATCTTACAGGCCCGGCTGATTTGGTGTGGAGAGATGTGGCCAGCTGCATTCTCAGACGTGTGAGTAACCTGGGGCTGGATGCTGCTGGCTGCTGTTTTTAACTGAGTGTTTTAAAAATATTATATGTTCCGTCAGTGACGATGAATTGCACTTTGCACAAGTATTTATTAGATAGTTTTTTTTGAAGTAATTGTGAAAATGGAAAATATGTAAATAAAGTGCTTTTGAAAAGAAAAGTAAAAAAAAAAAATCTCTCTCTCTCTCTCTCTCTCTCTCTCTCTCTCTCTCTCTCTCTCTCTCACAGCGCCTTCATGTTGCAGCCTGCAGCTCAACACATAAAGGTAAATCATAAATCTTGTTTTTATATTCATTGACATTACTAATTGCTACATTTCTATTGCTTTCTGAATTTGCTTCATATTCACCGTATTTTGCTATGACTACATATTCATTGCAATCCAGTAATGGTGTAATTTTTTGCAACTTGGTAAATACTCATACTCAATGTATTCTGGTAAGTGCTGTGACACATCACATGCTGTTGCATCATGGTCTAACGTGACATCATAAACTGCATCATGGTCTCTCAATGTTCTTAGACGCCAACACTCATCGCACTAGTCTAATGTGACCTCACTCATTACGAATGTGACTTAGAAAGCTGCTGCTGCCCGGTAAGGTTTACACGTTCACCTTTTCTATCGTGTCCCCTTCCTCTGGAACCTTCCTGCTGACATCAGACAGACTGACTCTGTTGAGGCCTTTATATCCAAACTTTAAACTTCTCGCCTTGACTTTCAGTTGGTTGCTTATTCTTTAACTACTTCAGGCTTGTACCTGACACAATAATTGGAATAGAAAAAGTATTTTTCATACCTTAGAACACAGCACAGACTCCTAGGAACTGCTTTCATATTGGATTCAGCAACTGAAGATTTATGCTATTAGGGTAGCCTCTCATGTGCCTCTCATGTATTTCATGCTTCTTCTTTCTCTCACCATTGTATTTGAGTCCAAGAACGGCGTATCCGATTTATTGAAAAATATATACCCAGCAATATTTGAAAAACCTTATTGCCATTTGAAAGAATTTTCCATAATCTTCCAACCCGGCTCCCCAAATCATTTACTTCAATTTAAAATGTACAGACAGAAGACAGCAAGAGCTGAATTGTAAAATGAAATATTAAAATACAATCTGTCTTGTGGGGAAAACATAGGAAGGATCTAATTTGGATACAATACTGAATGGCGGCGTGTCCTTCACTACTATAGTGACCAAGGCTTCATCTAGCGCTTGTTTTCTGGTAGCTAAGGAAAAAAGAGAAGCTATGTAACTTTTTCTTAGTTTTCTTTTATTTGCATGATTAACAAAAGTCAACATGGTCAAATTGTAACGGTATATTATTACCATATTTAAAATGACCCACCTTGGCTGGGTCCAACTCCATTTCCCTTCTTTTTCTCATACAAGGCACGGTAATGTGTTATTATTGTAACCCAATTCCATTTGAGCACAATAAACACTTCACCTTTGAATAAAATAGAAGATGGTGAAAAATAAAGTTGTGTTTTTAACAAACATAATGCATCTGTAATAATGTTGTTCTGTATGTAGTCTACCTAAAAATAAAAGCAAAGTGTTTCCATACAAGGGGAGGGCTTCTCTTCCTTGCTGGCTCCATCCGAACAATTAGCATCAAATGACCAAAACTATCAAAAACAAACAAAACTCACCTCTATCACAACCACACATTTTGAGGGGATCCCATATGTCAAAAGCTGGCGCCAAGATCTTAACCCCTATCTGAACCAGTCATGTGGTACCAACGGGCAGCGAGGCTTGGGATGTCATCAATGTCATCTTTGGTCTAAATACAAGCCTCGATATGCACTTCACACAAAACTTCCTGGATTACTCGGCACACTCTCCGAAGCCTCGGCACCGCTCGTAACATCACTACCTGCCTGCCTCTGACCTGCCGTCTTGTCTGTTTCCTGACCCTCTGCCTGGCCCCTACTGGTTCATCTGCTTGGACTTTTGTACGTACTTGTGCTGATTATCTGTCCTGCCCATGTTTACAGTTCACTTTTGAAATATGAGATGTCAACATAAAAAACTGCAAAACCTGCAGTAACTCTGTCGGCTCCTAGTTTATATACCCTTCTTTTTCAATGTGCTTTAATATGATTTATTGGTATTTTATGTTGTGTCTCAACCACAACATTCACAAGAAAGAAAGAAAGTTATCAAATCACTTAAAATACATCTTTAGAAAAACTATAAATAAAATGTTTCTATTTTTACTATACACTATGATATGACTGAATACTGGAAAGGAGAAATAATAACATTTAAAAAAAAATAAAAGGAAGAGAAAAGAAGGAAAAAAAGCGGTGACAGGTGAGCAGTGAGGGGTATTTTCTCACCATGGAAACCATATTCAAAAGACACACACACAGTACTTGCTCAGCTTATAGTAATCGCAGCCAATCAGGCCGAGAGCAGCAGCTCATGATTACGTTGGTCCGACACAAGAGGGAGAAGTGCTTTGTCTGTCAAACATTTTTTCCACTTAAAAAAACTAACATATTCTTTTACTTTTACTTTCTCTCTCTCTCACACACACTCACACACACACACACACACACACACACACACACACACACACACACAC
>CALSCE010010635.1:14217378-14243463 GCA_943593645.1 Bovichtus variegatus | reverse complement strand
CACACACACACACACACACACACACACACACACACACACACACACACTAAGGTGTTACTAGTCTCTGTGTGATGTGTCATTATTCCCTCACACAAGTGTTGTTATTTATAAATAAGATTTAATCGTGTTTTCTAAATAAAAATAAAGCGGAATGTCACATAAAACCTTATGAAATATATTAACGTGTGTTACTATATAGATCATAGTAAAAAGCTACAAAAACTCAAACTCAAATATAATTAACAATGATTCAAACAGTTTTTTATTGTCCATGTAGATTATTTATAATCATCTACAAGCCAACTGTGTAGATATTTTGTGATCATGAATACATCTGTATTGATGTTGGAGTGATTGGAACAAAACAAGCTAATAAATTACATTAAAGTTATAATTCACAAGATTTTCTTGACGTCAAATCACATTTTTTATATTTATTTAGGGTTGCCATTTTTTACTGCAATAGCCATAATTTGAATAAAACATTTGTAATTACCTCTCTATCTGGGCACCTAATTGTTTGGAGATGGCCAAAAGGCCAAACTTAAGGCTTCAAATGGGAGTCCACAAACCAATAAACCACAGGTTGGCATGACATCAGATCACAGTTACGTATGGCATGATGAGAAAAGGCCAAATATTTCTTTAAACAACATGAAGCAACGAATCCTCTTTGTCCACAGTTTGTTTGGTTGCACTAGAACAATTACACCAGTTGTTATTCGTAGCTTTTAAAGCTATGTTTTCTGCCACTTGTGGTCATAGGGAGTCAATTCCAACAGAGATCTGACACCTGTGTTATTAAAACTGAAATTTAAAAGCTGCAAACATTAACTTTTGTGTGAAACTGACCTGAATATGTTTGGCTACATTTCACATATGTTGGCAACTGCAACAAGGCAATAAAATCAGTAACTGCAAAAGGGTCATATCTAATGTCCATCCAATATAGTGTGTTCTGAAAGACTGATAATTATGGCATTTTATAGTGTGATGAGCTGTATTGCTCGTGTGTGTGTGTGTGTGTGGTGCTGAGCAAAACTTGGAGGAGCAGCTTATCAGTAAAATGAGAATAGCTGGTCCACCTTAAAGGTCAGTCCACCTTAAGCACATTAAGTGTGAGATCTGTGAACTCAGGTTGACCAAAGTTGTTGCTAACTTTGCGGCTAATCCCCCTCTCTTTAATCAGCAGGTGGGATCAGCTGCACTGGTGGAAACCGCTCATGCCGTGGCTCCAAATCAAAATATATAACATTCAACATTACAAAAGCAGCTGTGCAAACTGTGCAGCTGCTCTGTTCAGAAGGGACACAGAAGTATTGCACAGACATTGACCAAACTTGGTATATAGCCTGCCTATTATTTTTAAGCTCAATAAATGTAACGGTACGACCAGTACCCAGGGAGAGAGGGACTCAATAGCACGACTCACAGACAGAACGATGATGATGGTAATGTACTTTACTGGGTAAAGTAGACAAACAAACATGCAGGGGAAATCCAAAAGCAGAGTCGGGTCACAGAAACAAGGTCGATGCACAGATAGGTCCTCAGCGTAGCAGAACAACAGGTAAGGAGCAGGCAAAAATCGGAGTCAGGTCACGGAAACAAGGTCGAAGAAGCCGGGGAAATCAGGAACACGGGAAACGGGATCAATGCTGGAACTCGTCATGAAGAACGAAGACGAACTGGCAACAAGGGACAAACAACACACAGACTATATACAACAGGAAGTGGGAGGGGATAACAAGACACAGGTGGAGACACTAACGAACAGAGTGGAGACACTAATGAACAGAGTGGAGACAGCTGGGGACAGGAACTAGAAACAGACACAAAAGGGAACATACAGTTAACAAAATAAAACAGGAAGTACAAACACAAAACATCTAACGAACGGGACGGGACCTGATAATAAACACTGATAATAATAATAATATTTGACTGAAATTTGTTTAACATTGAAATCTTCCAGGAGAGAAAGCTTACACTTGTTTGCCTACTTGTTTGTGAAGAACTGTTAAGCAGACTGCATCCGTTTTTGCTAACAAAACTTCTTGACCAAGAACATCCTTAAAGAAAACCATTTGCACTGGCTGCTTGTGAGGATTGAGCTTGCTGCTGATGCCAACTCAAGGCAAGCCTCAAAGAACCCACTGCCAGCCAGTCTCCAACTTTTTTTCCTTCTGTGATTAATATTTTCTTCCACTTACACATTTCATATTAGACTGTGTACATACATCTACTGATACCTCGGGAGACATCTTTAGTGATGTTCCTGGAATCATCGGGTGTTTCGGGTCTCTCAACATCATACACCCTCCTCCAGGTGACTCAGCCAGGGCTAATCAGACGCTTGTGTCCAGATAGCTAGCTACTTATGGCTCCATGGCTCCCCTCTTTTGAGCCACAGCCATCTTGATGCCCTCTCTGCCACTTCGATGGTACTGCGGATGGCTCTCCTCTTAGAGAGTGACCATAGCCACAAAAAAAGAGCATTCATATAATATTCTAGAGACAACAAAAAATGTAAACAAGATGAACATTTTGCACTGAGCATGGTGTTATGGCCAACATCTTTAGTTCTGAGGAGAATCTGAACTGCATCTCACAGTCCATGAAATTCCAATGAATTTTAATGGAATGCACCATTCTGTGAATCATACCCTCTTTTACCTGTAATTAACCTGTGTTAATGTGTAATTTCTGTATTACTTCATTACTTAACATCAGTACATTTCAGAGAGAAATATTGAACTTTGTATTACACAAAATGTATCTGACAGCCTCACTTACTTACCTGACTTCAAACAAATGACATAATGGGTTTACAAGGTTTCATCAAGTTTTTTTTTAAAGTTTAATGTGTGTTCTTTAGATTCCTGTAAGCTCAACGAGACAGACGTCTATGTGAGATACATTAGCAGCTGATAATGTGTTTGCGTTGGGGATAAATGAGTACCAGCTGAAGGAGTGAAAAATGAAACTGTTATCACAAAGTGAAACATTAGAATGCATTTAAGGTAAGGTTTATGCCAATTTCTAGCTTGGCAAGATAACAGAATATACCACAGCCAGATACTGTGGGCAGCTCTGCCAAGCCTGGGAGGACACACACTGATTCACAGGCTGCCTCAGACCTGATAACAGACAGCACTGTGTTTATGTATGTGTGTGTAAAGTTTTATGTCTCAAATTAACTATTATTCTGAATGACACATCGAAAGTGCCTACAGTAGATTAAATGTGTGTTTGTTTGAGAGAATGTCTGTGTGTTTCTGTGGTAGTTTGTGTCTCATGGCAAAATACTTTTAATGACATATGGGCACTGCCTGGCTACTACTTTAAGTCTGTGTATGTGATGTGTATTCTACAGTATGGAGTAGGTGAAAGCTCCAAAGACTTGGAGGTAGAGGGGGTCGTCACTGATCACAGGGATGGTTCAATTCCCAGCTCCTCCTGGCCACGTATGCTTGGGCTTTATATTGGTCTTGATGGTCAAAACAGCACCTGGCATTGTAGCCTGCTGTCATAGATGTGTGAATGGGTGAATTTGAGTCAAACTGTAAAGCACTTTGGATAAAAGTGTTGTCTGAACACAGCCATTTGTGTTTATGCATGCATGGGCGATAAATGACAGCTATATTGACTGAGAGAGATAGTTTTTTTTATTTGCCGCTCTTCATTTTTTGCACAATGCACAAAAAAACCCTCTTTAAGTCATATTAAAAAACACTTTTCATGAATAAATAAACTTAATTAATTAATACATGAGCACATCTCCAAATATTAATTGTTCCTCTGTTATAGAGCAGAGCACCTTCTCGTCACCCCAAACCTGCTGGAATGTGTCCAGATCTCCTGCTGTTTTATAAAAACTCAAATCAATCAGCATTCCAGACTTCATGTCCACACAGACAGTTACAGGTTCAACATTAAGGTCTTCCTCCACCTTCCTCCTCCGGCTAAAATACACCGCCATCTTGGCCTGCCCTTTTTCTTCCATTGATCCAAAACTTTCCTCGTAATCCTTGAGGACCTTATTTCCATGCGAGCAGCTAGTCCAGGGGGGTCGTCCAGCCCAGGTCTGGTCAGCTCCACCACCCGCCCCAGAGTGTTGACCCCCGCAATCTTCAGCTGTCTGGACAGACCTGCTCCTCCCAGACAGGACCCGCTCCTGTAGTAGTGCAGGGAGTTCGCCTGCTCCTTTCTCTGTCTCCTCAGCATGGTCCACACGATAAAAACACTCGAGATTATGTGTTCATGTTGTGTGTTTATTAAAAACAAATTAAAATCTAGTTAAAACGCTGCAGGATGCAGCAGGACAAGGGTTTTCCCTTTGGTGCAGTCAACAGTCTCTGAAGAAACTGGAGGTGGAAAGCAGCGCCCCTGCTGGCCAGGTGGACCAGACCCTGTCCCACCTCCTCCTTAGGAAGGAATAGGACACTCTGTGGGACCCAGTCCAGAAATCAATTCAAACCCTTGAATTTGGGACAGGAAAGAAGCTGGAGGATCAACACAGTTCAGCCGGTGCCACAGGGCAGATGAGACAAGGTTATTTAAAATCAATGTCTGTATGACATTTTTTTTTCATGTATGACATCTTTCACAGTGTCAGTTAAAATGTCAATGTCTCTTTGTGTGTTTACCAGAACAATCGAATCATCTGCATAAACCGACAATTTAAAAGACATACTGCAATGAGGGAAACATAGCATCCCTGCCTCACCCCTCTCTCAATGCTAAAAGGAGCACTAAGCCCACCATTTATTTTCAGAACACTCACAATATCACTATAGAGAAACCGGATCTTAGCTATAAATCCTGGGTTGAACCCAAAAGCGTCTAAAATTTAACTTGTGTTCAACCCTGTCAAAAGCTTTTTCTTGGTCTATGGCAATAAGACCAGTTTCTATAGCCAATGAACTGGAGAGGTACAAAACGTCACAAATTAGAGTGGCATTGTCACTGATGAGCCTGTGTTGTGTTCTTTTAATTTGAAATAGACGCATAGAAATCAATTATAGAAAACTTCTCTTCATATTAACTGTATTTATTCCATGATGATATGGTATGCATTGCAAAAGTACTCAGCTGAGGACCGCCCCCTTTCACTGTTCCACAGACCACATTTAAGTAGTTACTCTGTCTCACAGATCCACAGAACGGGCACGATCTCTAGTTTACAACATATTTTATACCCGCCGCCTTTCAGGTATAGTCTTCTCCCATTGGTTGGCTTGGGCCAGGTCCTATTGGCCCCTTGTTGGCATTTAGTCCACGCCTCTCAGTGCTTCTCTGCTCCAATCAGATCTTCTGTCACCCTTTTAGGTGGTGTACTCTTCCGCTTCACAGTTTACAAATATTGCTTCTTATTTCACAGTAGATTGGCCTCTAAGTTACTTAATTCAATAACATCTTATATATCACATATTACATCTAAATAAGGACACAATAAGGCACATTGTAACAGTTTACATATTGATTATTCTCACACCTGCCAGGCACACAGTAGGTCTGGTCAGGGTAAATGACGGACGCCACCATCTCTCTTGATCTCACGGCCAGAGCCTTGGACAGGGTTTTATAATCCGTACGCAGCAGGGAAACTGGCCTCCAGTTTTTCAGCTGCTGTTGGTCTCCCTTCTTGGGTAATAGGATGATGACGGCCCTCCTGCAGCTCAGAGGTAGTCTTCCTGTCTGGAGACAGTCATTTAAAACCTTGACTAGGTCTCGTCCTATCTCGGACCAAAAAGACTTATGAAAGTCCACATGAAGGCCATCCATCCCCGGAGCTCTGCCGTTCTGTAAACTCACCATGGCAGTGAACAGCTCCTGGACCGTTAACTCTGCTTCCAGCTGCGAGTTATCTTCAGGGCTGACTTGAGGGAGACCACCGATGACGCTGCAGTGCACCTCTGGATTATCTAACCACTCACTCTTAAAGAGGTCTCTGTAGAAACCGGCAGCAAACTTCCTGATCTCAGATGGGTCTGAGATTTCAAAGCCACGACCCGTTCGTAAAAAGTTAATGATCTTCCTTTGTTAATTTTTCTGCTCCAACCCAAAGAAGAATCAAGAAGGGGCGTCAGATGGTCATGAAGCGTAATCTGACTGGAGCCCCCTGTGCTGTGACGCAGGTTGATTGTGGCCAACTTTTTGAATTTGAGGGAGTCTAAACGCCCTCAATCTCCTGTGGAAGCTGCTAAAGACTGTATTTCTTCTACTTGTCTCTCTCGATCCTTCATAGCCCAGGCTAAGATTGTAGTGACATTGTGAGAGAACTGCTGGCAAAGTTGTTTAATTTGGGTTTTCCCAAAATCCCACCACTGCTGAATGCATGTAAAGGCAGGCCTGCTCTCTGTGGGAAAATCAAAAATATTTAAAAGCAGTTCTAAAAGACTGGTCATTTAAAAGGGAAGTGTTACAATGTCAATAGGCGCTCTTTAAATTAACATTTTTTATAAAAACAGAGCAGGAGACTAGAAAATGATCAGAAAAACCCACAGGCTGAATAAAACACCTTTTTAAAAACATTTAAATGGTGTTTAAAACAATAAAAGTGGTCCAATCTGGCCAGAGATAAAAAGTTCTTCCTTGAATGACTCCTGGTGTACTGTCTGTGATTACTATTAAAGCCTTCCACACATCAGACAGCTTGTGTGTTTCTATCAGCTGTGTGATCCTGCAACATGAAACAGGGTGGGCTCTACATGAGTCCTGTCTAGGTTTGGATCTTCAATGCCGTTAAAGTCGCCCCCTAAAAACATAAAATCATCACTATTACAGGCTCCAACAGTATCACATAAAATGTTTAATAATGCCACCCTATCCACCCCAATTTCTAAAGAGTTTAAAAAGAGCAACTATTTTAAAATAAGTCCTATAAGTTTTAAAATGCTGATATTAAAATCAAACATGGATAAAAAAAGAGAAGCATGATATCTTTTTTTAAATCATCTTCAATGATTTGGGCTTTCACTCTCACTGTCACTTTCCTCAGTCTGTATATTTCTTGGATTCACAGCACACCCTCAAATTTACCTGTATTCTTTGTCAGAGGTCTGGCTGACTCAATGAACAGTCTGAGATCAGGGAAGTGATGGCCGACTGCTGGGAGTCTGGCTCCTTTAGTGACCTCCAGAAACCTCTTGATGTCAGTTCCTCCTCCTACATACTCCTCCTGAGTAAGAGGGAAGTCACTCTCAGCTGACACTCTGCTTGCTTTTGCAAATGTAGAGGCTTTAGCTCTGTATAGGGTAAGAATATTTTTTCTTTTTTGAGATATTTTATAAAACCCATTATCTGACATATCCTCATCCAAGTACTCATCATCCACTGACTGGTTATTGTTTATGTTTTAATTTTCTTCAGTAATTTTATTTCCTGCATTCTTACGCTCAGTTTTTTTCGTTTTCTCATTTTTTGACTGTCACTCTGTTCCTGCATCATGCTGCCAGAACACAGGGGGAGGTCACCCCCATGACCACTCAAACCTCCAGGACCAGAGGAACCGCAGCCTCCGGGACCGGAGGAGCCGGAGCCATCATGAGCGAACCCCCGCCCACAGCTGCTGCAGCAAGCCGCTGCGCTCTGACCTTCCCCGGGCAGGAGCGGATTATGTGCCCCTCAGCTCCACATCCGAAACATTTAATATTTTCAGTTGAAACAAAAACCATGTAACTATAACTTTCCACTTTGAAAGAGAAAGACAGGTTTAGATCACTTTTGTTGTCTTTCAGGATTATATAAACCTGCCTTCTGTGACACACTACATGTTTTAGTTTAGATGACTTGCAGCTTAAAGAAACCATTTTTATCTGTGAGATAAGCTGTTCATAGCGAGACAGCTCTATAACCAACAACTAGCTTTTTATAAATGCGGGGGTATTCGAAATCTAATTTATACATTCATTAATATATGCTTATGTTCAAGGCAATTTACAATAGTTGCATTCAAACTCTAACAAGACAATAACAATGGTCCCTTTCCCACTTCAAAACCTACTTCCCGGGCCCAAACTTGGCCTTCATTTGATCAACACACCTGTAAAGTTCTGTGACTGTATTTTGCATGGTTGTGGTGGTATTGCGGTGACTAAATCTGTCCACAGATGGAACTAGACACCATTATGCAATGGGATCACTCTAGCCACGACGCCTAATCGGGGCTCAATGGCCCCTTGGCCCCCCTTGATTGCATGCTATCGTGGTAACAAGATCTGTCCATAGACAAAGAGAAATATTAACACCGGGCAAAGTACTCAAAACGGCTTCTGTGGTAGTTCCAGCTACAGTAGGTGTCTCCAGGACCACATGCCATGATGACTCACAGACTCACAAGTTACTTACTCTTGTTACTGTAAGAAAAAACAAAGTAATTTACGTTTAATTGTCTAAGTTTTGTGCTCTTTCTTAATTCTAGTAAGGCTACACCAAGGAAGGCAGTTGCACAATTTAAATCAGTGGTATGCACAGGCTGGTAAATACTGTCTATAGAAAAGGAATATATTATTGGTTTGGACACAAGAGCTCTGTGATTTACTCAGGAGATCAGTTAAAATGTACTCTATCTACTTTTAGCCTAAAAATACATTTTTTAGTAAAATATTATGGCACCCTTTCCATCCCTGAGTAGGTGCTACCTTCTGCTGCGGTGTAGTCTGAAACTACAAAATATCAAACATGATTGAAATTATCAGGGCGGCCCTGATGAGTCTGCGAAGAGTTCTGATGATTTAAGACTGGATCATTAAACCCCTCACATTACCAGATAATCTGATCTGACATGGTATTGACCAGGTTCTCAGACCAGATTCATCCTCTGATTGTCGCGAGGGGTGAATCGGGATAAATCAGCGCCAAACTCCTGTAGCCTGAGCCTGGCGTTCGGTATTGTGAAGCTATGTGATAAGCAGATTTGAAGACCAATGTCAGCGACAGTTAATTTTATTCTGTCAAATACACTGCGAGTACAAGCCATTTGCAGAAATAAGACAATCCTGATGTGGTCTCTATTTTGAATGCAGCTCTGTTATTCACCTGTTGAATATGACCTAATGACCTCAGCATGCTTCAAGCAAACGGGTCATATGTTTATGATGTTTTAATGGCCGCTCTCAAAGGTGGGATTGAAAGCCTGCTTTAAAAGCGTCCTCCTGACTCCATCACACAGCTTCTCCAATCTCTCTCCAACTCTCTGTGACTTTTGCATGTCTTTGTAGTCTCAACGCATTGAATTGTACAAACGGGGATGGTGTTGCACCTTGATTGCACACACCATCACCAGAGTGATGGAAGCAGTACTTTCACTCCTCCTGCCAAATCATTGCATGATTGTCAGATTGTCTGTTTGAGTACAGAAAAAGAGCACTTGATAAGGACCTTTCTGTTGACAAATGTGTTTGCTCCACCAGGCCAGCTAACAATTTTTTATTACCTCATGCAACTTCCACTTTAGGTAAGGATCCAATCTCACTCTGTTAAAAAGATGCTAATGTTAGTTTCCAGTTATCACGGAGAACCCAGTGCATTGACGTTTTTCAGAAAACATGGTTTAGTTATTTTAAACTAAATCTGTAGATGAATATGTATGTATGTATGTATTTACCGCATGCATCTTAAGCTGCATTTACTAGATCAATAATATCAATATCAATATTATAAATGTTGCACATGTTGGCAATGCAGTAATTTGAACTTAATCTACGCTGCCTATAAAGTCAACATAGTTAACAGCATGATGGGAAGGACTAAAATGGAATAAAAATTTCACAGCGTCATATTGATATTCAGTGTAAAATATTTTTATTAATCATGTTATATTTGTAGTGGTAATGAATCTTGGGTTAAAGCAGGGAAGCTCCTCTCCGGGGTTTAGAGCGCTCTGATTGGGCGAGAATGAGTCACACACATGTTTTCTAATGAGCTGACAGGACACATCAGTGCTGAATGTCTAGGCTTCTGAGTATGTCAGTGTGTGTGTGCCAATATGTGCACATGTCTCTGCCACTTAAAGTTTGTGTGTCTATATATATATGTGTGTGTGTGTGTGTGTCTGGCTGTGTGCATGACTGATTGCACCTTAGGGCCCAGCAGAGTATTGAGGACAGTTGAAACAGGGCGACATCAGAGGTATGCAAATCACATACACCAGCAAGACACACATACACTCTCTTCTTTCACAACCATTTGATTTTCACTACATACTTAAATGAAATACTTCCTGGCTATACCCAGTTCTCCCTATTCATTATAATGATATCATGGTTGACTGGTAACCTGCACTGCTGGACACCATCCAACCATCCCTCCTCTAATTTTTTCATGATCCGGTAGGGAAACGGCTGTGTTGCTACTTTAGCTGTTCTGGCTTAACTCCGTTAATGTTGTTATATTCTTGATCACAGTGGCTAACTACCCGCCATATATCTAAACCTACACTAGTACTTCTCAAGCACTCATAACTCTCTCATTATCCTCGCTAAATCCACAGTTGTCGACACTCCTTTCGGCTCTGCTAACGTTAGCTACTGTAGTTTGGCAGCTAGCGATGGCATCTTTCTCTCTCTCTTCTGCTCTCTCCTGCTTGATGTGTTTCATGTTTTACCATTCCTCTGCGTCCTTTGGTGATGAGGGTACATGTATTACATTTATTTTGTATGCAGGGTTGGAGGTAACTTTTAGAGGGCTAAAAGCGCGGCTCCGCACCATGGAAAGTCAGTGGTTAGCTACTGTAGCTGTAGCCGGTGCAGGCCGACCAGAGGTAACTCTTGTTAGCTGTCCCTCTGCAGTTCCCAAGCAGCCGGGAGACTGGTTGACTGTCTGAAAGAAGTGTAAGCAGAAGCCCACGGTTCCCCACCAACCGCTTCCTGTTTCTAACAGGTTCTCACCACTCAGCAACACACCTGCTGAGAAGCCAACTCTGGTTATTGGTAGCTCTATTCTGAGATACGTGAGGTTTGTTTTTGGGAGCGCAATGCTCTAGTTGGTTTATAGTACCTTATAAACCAACAAGAGCATTGTGCTCCCATAGTGCAGGGTCAGTTGTGGTTCCTAGAACCTCTAAAAGTACAATGGGAGCCAGAGCCTTCAGCTATCAAGCTCCTCTACTGTAGAACCAGCTCCCAGTTTGTGTTCGGGAGGCAGACTCCCTCTCCACATTTAAGAGCAGGTTAAAGACTTTCCTCTTTGTTAAAGCTTATAGTTAGAGCTGGCACAGGTTTGCCTTGGACCAGCCCCTAGTTATGCAGCTATAGGCTTAGACTGTCGGGGGACTCACTCCTCTCCTCCTTTCCCTTTCCCTTGCCACTATTAAAGGTTACGTCTGGATCATGAATCGTGGCAGCACCTGTTGCCCTGGTCCTGCCTGACACAGGAAGCCTTTATTGACATCTTCCTGGATCCATCTTTTTAATCTGGATTTAGATTTGGATACCACAGAGACGGCACTGGTGAAAGTTACGAATGACCTTGTATTGGCATCAGACCAAGGACTTGTCTCTGTTCGACCTCAGTGCTGCATTCGACACTGTTGACCCTGACATTCTACGACAGAGACTGAAACATTTCATTGGCATAACAGGAACCGCACTGAGCTGGTTTAAGTTCTATTCATCTGATCGATCTCAGTTTGTACGTGTTAACGATGAATCCTCCATGCAAACCAAAGTCTGTCATGGAGTCCCACAAGGTCCTGTACTTGGACCTATTCTATTCACCTTATATATGCTTCCTTTAGTAATTAGTAATTTACATTTAGTAATGTTTTAAGGAACCGCTCCATAAACTTTCATTGTTATGCGGATGATACCCAATGATATCTATCAATCAAGCCAGAGGAAACCAATCAATTATCTAAACTTCAAGCATGTCTTAAGAACATAAAAACTTAGATGTCCTGCAACTTTTTGATGTTGAACACAGACAAAACTGAAGTAATTTTACTTGGGCCCAAACGCCCCCCTAACGCATTTTCTAATGACATAGTAACTCTGGATGGCATAAACTTGACCTCTCGCACCACCGTAAGGAATCTCAGCAACATCTTTGATCAGGATATGTCCTTTAACTCCCACATGGACTGCCTTCTCTCATCTATGTAACATTGCTCAAATAAGACACATCCTGTCTCAAAAAATGATGCAGAAAAACTAGTCCATACATTTGTTACTTCAAGGCTGGATTACTGCAACTCCTTATTATCAGGTTGATCCTCTTCAGTTGATTCAAAATGCTGCAGCACGTGTATTGACAAGAACTAGGAAACAAGATCATATTACTCCTGTATTAGCTGCTTAGCACTGGCTCCCGGTAAAATCCAGAATATAATTTAAAATCCTTCTCCTGACCTACAAAGACATAAATGGTCAGGCTCCAGCTTATCTTAAAGATCTACCTTCTAACCTATTTAGAGCATTGCACTCCCAGAATGCAGGATTAGTTGTGGTTCCTGGAGACTCCAAAAGTACAATGGGAGCCAGAGCCTTCATCTTTTAAGTCCTCGTTAATATGTTTTTTGGAGGTACCGGGAAGCTTCTTTGACATCCTCCGGATCCATCCTTTTTAATATTTGATCACATCATGTTGTCATTTTACTATGTTGTTTCTTCTCAACACATGACATCTATTGCCCGTCTGTCCATCCTGGGAGAGGGATCCTCCTCAGTTGCTCTTCCTGAGGTTTCCTCCATTTTTCCCTCTTTAATTGTGGGGTTCCTTTTAGGGAGTTTTTCCTTGTGCTGTACAAGGGTCTAAGGACAAAGGGTGTCATATCCTGTACAGTCTAAAGCCCACTGAGACAAATGTGTAATTTGTGATAGTGGGCTATGTAAATACATTTGATTTGATTCCTCTATATGGAGGAATATATAAGTATGTATGTATGGAACATGTAACATGCCTAGCAAACATGTTCTCAGAATACAAAGTGGGACAGCATTCTCATATGTCAGCTCTCTTTTCTCCCCACAGTACTTTATTTTGGATGGCATAGTTCAGTGTCCCCGGTTCAGTATCCTCTTCTCAGTCAGACAAGGGTGTTTGAGTTATTACTCTGTGGGATAAAAATCCAGTCTGTGGGCTAAAAATCCATTCTACAAGGTAATTGTTCAGTTTTCAATAGTATTGAATTATATATAAGTGAAGACATTCATACTCTGTAATTCTTTTTTAACTTTTGCATATTTTTTATTACACTGTTCAAGACACATGATTACTGGTGTTGTGCAGCTCTGGTGGTGTGTCCATGCTCTCATGCACCATGGCCACATCAGCAATGGCACAGTCAAACTAAACACATTTACTGACAATGGAAGCACAGATGTCTGTGTCTGTGAATGTGGTCGTTATTCAATCTCAATAACACCAGTGTGAAATTAGTTGACTGTATTTGGGGGTGTGAAACACTGTTAACTCAGCACTTCTGCCTGACCTTCACAGTCTGAATGAAAGAAAGTAGAAAGAATTACTTGCTGGCTTTTCATTATAAATGATCAAATTTTCCATCAGTGATTTGTATTGTAATCACAATACATTCAACATTTAACAAAAAGTACTGAGTATCCCACTTGCAAGAACTGTTTTTAGATTATAACCTCTGTTTGACAGTTTCCATTGCTATAATTTCAACAGGAACTACTGGATCTCTTGGACATACTTTTTGGCAAAGGCTCCCAAAAAGTCCAATCTTTTACATGCATCAAAGTGTTGAACACAGGTTTTCAAATGAGATGCCACCAGCAATGTCAGCTAGTTAACTTCAGCCTACAACCTGGATTCATCTACAGTACATCTAACTGGAAGCATACACATGGAATGTTATAATATAATGAAAATGAAACGTTGTTTCATTTGGATAGGTAACCTCTGGATTAGTGATGAGCTTATTTGCTTAATAAGGTCAGTCTTATATTCTTATATAGAATACTGATCAGACAGATCAGGGTCCTGTTTGATAATAATCAAGACCTTAGAAGTTAAAGTGACAGTTCGAAATCAAAAAAATGTTACCTGTAGTGTTATTTATCAATCTAGATTGTTTTGGTGTGAGTTGCAGATTGTTGGAAATATCGGCTGTAGAGATGTCTGCTTTTTCTCCAGTATAATGGAACTGCTTCTTTTGTGGGGTTCAAAGCACCAAAAAAATACATTTGAAAAACTCTACCACAATCCCTCTGAAATCATGACCCGGTTACTCAAGATAATTCACAGATGAAGCATGTAACTAATCATTGGCGTGAGGCTTGTACTTGTGACAGTGCAAGATGTAAACATTAATGCCGTCCTCCTCAGCTGAGATGTAACTCTTAACCTCCTACAATGGTTAGGAGGCACTGGTTACTTTACAATAATTTCTAAGAGCAGTTGTAATGCTTTTGGAAAACACCTCATATGCTTAAGAAGGTTTGCAAAATGGATTTTACCATCGTATTAGCCATAAAATCCTTTTGGAAAACGAGACCATTAGTGCTCTAATTAAAATGGGAACAATAACGAAGAGACAATGGGGCCATTTGTTTTCTGTATCTATCCTATTGTCCTATTGATACGCAAAACAATACACAGTATTGGTATAATTTGTAGTATAGATAATGTAGGTATGGATTTGGCCACTACCATAGCATTTGAGTGGGACATCTGGGTGATAAACTTAATGCGTTGATAAGATCTGTCTGTACCTACTGATACCCTCCAGGCAGTCTTTATCCCCCTCCAACATCACGTCCTGTTTCTGCTGTCTCACCTTGAAAACAACATGATTTAATCAAGGAACAATCCACGCTGACAAACACACTATGACCAAAGTGGCTGGTCAAAGACACTTCAACAAACCTGTCACTTTGCTGACAGACTGAAAAGGTTCCGAAAATGTTCCTATAAGAAGTATTACACAACAGAGCGTGGTACCTCTGCTCGTTGCCATGGTGAACTTCAGAAAGTGTGAGCCCAAAGTGTGTGTGTTTGTGTGTGTTTGCATCTGTTTGTGTGAACAGGTGAGAGAGAGAGAGAGAGAGAGAGAGTCATTAAAATTGGGCAGATTTTCAGCCAGAATCCTCGCAAAGCTCACTCACCCTCTGCCATCCTCTACCTGTGTGCGTGTATGTGTGTGTGTGTGTGCGTGTGCCTGAAGCTTTATGTGCATGTTCATTCCCTTTTGTGTGTGTGTATGTCTGAATGTTGAATTTCCTGTGTGTTTGAGAGAGAGGAGCACTGAGGGCAGCAGAGCTATACACCAGTCGACAGTCTGCATGATAATGAGCTGTTAGATACCAGGCTTTAGCTTGCACACACACACACCCACACACTCACTCACACACACACACACACACACACACACACGCATAGAACGACAAAACTGCAGTATCCTTTCCTTCCTTCCTTATATGCATTTATTCTTCATCCCTCACCCCCCATTCCTCCCATGTCTTCTTTCTTTTTCTCTCTTGTTTTTTCCCCAGCTTTGCTCTTATCGTTTTTGTCTCGGAGCTTAGCCCTTTCTTCCTTTCAGTCAAGCGTGGCACACACTCACGCACACACATCATGCTCAGAACACAAACGCATACAGTCCACCGCAAACATAGAAACATTTGTCCACATTGTTGACAGGCACACACACACACACACACACATTTATATACACACATATACATTTGTATACACACACACACATACATCATTCCTCTTGGATGCACTGCTCACTGTGTGTGTGTGTGTGTGTGTGTGTGTGTGTGTGTGTGTGTTACATGCTCTCCTGTCAGATTGGCCTACTCTACATTAGCTGTCTCTGTGCAGACCCACATACACAGTCCACCTCTTTTTCTTTCATTCAGTCGTTATCTCTGCCTCTACTTACAGTATGCATGCTTGTATGTGTGTGTGAGTGTGTGTTTGGAGGGTGGGGGGTCTGTGTGTGTGTCAAGTTTTGTAAAAGCAGCCATGGTGACAGGGGAGAAGAGAAAAATGGAATAGGAAAGGGAATGAGATTGAAGAGGAGTGAAGGGGAGACAGAAAGAAAGGAGGGAGGAGAGGAGAGAGGTAGCCAGCGGGGCAGGATGGATCTTTGTGTGTGTGTGTGTGTGTGTGTGTGTGTGTGTGTGTGTGTGGGTGTGTGTGTGTGTGTGTGTGTGGTGGGAGTGTTAGGAAGTGCAACCAAGTGTAAAGAAATAATCTTGACAAAGCCTGGAAATGCTGCAGCTCAGCAAGGGCCAGAGCCAACACATAGCTCTTTATACATTTGTATTTCAGTGGCTTATTGAGTGTGCTTGTCATTTAAAAAAAAAAATCCAACATAATACCTAGATTATTTGGTTTGACATTTCATTGCTGCCTTGAGTAATAAAGCGTGATGGACAGATGAGTGGTATTTCCGATGCTAGGTCCAATATTTACTCGCTCGGTTTTAGCCATCTGAAACACTGCCCACACCTCTGATTTTTGAAAATAGATCAAATATTGTGCTCATTGAGAGCTGTTTCCAGTTTGGAAAAGCAACCCTGCCAATGACAGCTTTGTAGGCTGGATTAAGAACAGAGACATCCTTTTCATGTACCAGGGCCAGATAAACAGATACATCCATGAAAAAGTTTCAAAATTGCCCCCAAAAATGTCAACAAGCGTTAATGAGATTTAAAGCTACAGGTTGTTGTGAGTCGACTTTCAGGCCCTGTGGAGTTATCTTGTAAACACCCAAACACATTTTGTGTATTCCTGAGGTCTAACAAATGTGTTGAATGCAAGTCATTCTTTGCAAAGACATTTTAAATCGTGCATTTTTTATATCCATGTCTCTAGCTAAAGACCAATTCATACTTTCTGTGTGGTCCTCATCATGCAAATGTTGTCATCTGCCATGTTCGCTGTGTTTCTTGGAACCTTATTGCAAACTGTGATCAGCGGAATAATGTGAAACCAATGGCAGGAATGTGTTAAACAGATTCACAAATATTTTAGACCTGTCTCCAAATGTTGCAGATGCAGAAGTAGCTATGTGAAGAATTGAAAAAGAGCATGAGAGAATTCAGACCCTGCCTACTTTCACAATTATATACACATGACCAATCACTATGTGAAGTGGGTGGGATTAACAAAAGTTGTTGACACAGCACCCCCCAAGGTCCCTTTTTACAGCAGACTTGTCATAGCAGTAGACACACACACAATGGCTTAGTGCCATTAAGTCTTGATAGTATCCATTCCAGTGAGCTGGCATGCACAATACCAGGACCTCACTAATGTTATTAACCACACAAGCACTGATCCGGAGTCTGGGATTGTCAAAGCACCACTCATGTGTGAAAGAACGAGCTATCACAGAGTGGTCCAAATTGGCTCCAGGCTACACAGTGGAAATAAACAACAGCGTCTATGAGAGAGAGAGAGAGAATACCCGACAGAGCACAGCCCTGCCGGACGCCTCTACACACTCTAAAAGGAGCACACAGACCGCCGTTAAACTTCAGCACACTCTCAACTTCACTGTACAGCGCCTTGATCATAGCTATGAAACCAACGCTGAAGCCAACCTTCTCCATAACTTTCCAGAGGAAGTTGTGCTCAATGCGGTCAAAGGCTTTTTCCTGGTCTAGAAAAATCAGACCAGTATTAATACGCAATGAGCTGGAGACTGCCAAAACAACACGGATTAGGTAGACATTGTCTAACATGGATCTGCTGGGCACACAGTAGGTCTGCTCCCGATGGATCACCTGCTCTATAGCACTTCCCAGCCTGGTGGCCAGGGCCTTGTACAGAAGCTTGTAATCCACACACAGCAAAGACACAGGGCGCCAGTTTTTAATGTCCTGCAGGCTTCCCTTCTTTGGCCGCTGCGTTATCAAGGCTCTGCGGCAGGAAACATCTAAAAGATCTGTTCCTAAGATGTCCTAGAAGGCTTTAAAAAACTATGGTTAGGCCGTTGATGCCGGGAGCCTGCTGTCCCTGCATGCCCTGCAGAGCGGCCTGAGCTGTGAGTTGTACTCCTCAGAGACCTGACGTAGTTCACCACAGAACTCCTCCAGCAGTGTTTCCTCCTCCTCATACTCACTAGAGTAGAGGGAGGAATAAAAACTCACAGCACGCCTTCTGATCTGGCTAGGTTCCGTTATTTCCTGCCCTGTGTCTGAGAGAAGTGAGTGGAATACCCTCTTCTGTTCGTTCTTTTTCTCCTGGCCGAAGAAAAAAAGAGAGGGAGCATCCATCTTGGTGACGTTTTGAAATCGGGACCGGACCAGTGCACCCTGTACTGGCCAAAGCCATTTTAGCCATATTTTAACATATCCTCGATCTTCTGTAGAGTCACTAATTTTCTCTAGTTCCACTATGTCACCCTCCAGGTCTTTCATAGATCTGGTGATGTATTATGTGACATTGAGGGTGTACTGTTGACAAATAACTTTTTATCTCAGTCTTACCGTGGTCCCACCACTGTCTAAGACTACTAAAATCACTTATTCTCTGTCCCTGAACTTTTTATCAAATCTTAAAACTGAATTAAGATGGCAATATCCACTTTTTGGCAAAACATTTGTAATAGAAACATTACATAAAAGCAAGGAATGATCTTTAAAACCAGCAGGTATGATACTGCACATTTTAAAGGTATTAAAGTGTTGTTTAAAACAATGAAAACGGTCTAGTCTGGCTGAGGAGATCCTACTCTCTCTGAGGTGGGACTGTGTACTGTCTGCTGCCTGTGTGCATCCTCCTCCATACATCCATCAGGCCCTGGGAGTGGACCAGCTGCCTCAGAGCATGCTGGGACGCTGGATTGCACTGGCACTGCATGGTTGCAATCTAAAAATGCATTTTCTGTACAGTTAAAATATTCACCCAAGAATAAAAAATCCTCCAAGGCACATCCATTTAAGACATCGTTATCTAAAAACAGCAGTTAAAAGGTCAAACCGTGCTTTAATTAAAATCAACCTCTCCTCGATAAAGTGCTCGACCTCCAGTTAGACTAAAGACTAAAAGCCCACTCCTCAACTGAGATATGACTGTGTTATGACTTAAAAAGACTTTCCCTTCCCACTCTCCTCCAAAAACTGCCAAATCTGGAATGTAATCCTCTATTTTGACTCCATGTTGATTTTTCGTTTGTTGGAAGAAAACTTTTATCACTTCGGTAGTGTACATATTTTTCTGTTCCCACGTCTCAGAGAGGCTCTTGCGGTGTGTCCCTCCTCCAAGCAACCAAAACGTTTCATAACTGAAGAGGTGGCAAAAATCACGTAGTCATAATCATCTACTTTACCATGCAAGCGGAAGTTGAGTTCCACATCCCCACATAAGTATCATATATAGCTTTCTGCAGTGACACACTACATGCTTCAGTAACTGAGACTTACATCCAGCTCTCTACTGAGAAACTAATCAGTTATAAACGGAGGGACATAAGATATAACAACTTTGGTTGCGGGATCAGTTAGCGGCAGTACATACACAAACATCTCGTTCACCGCAATACCTCTCTCCTCGACAGGCGCTCTTCACCCGTGCGAGCGACCTAACGCTGCCGCGTCCGTCCTTATTTTAATATTTTAATACCATGCTTCCTCATGAGTTTGGTGAAATCGCCATTCACCATGACCGCCGAGACAATGTCAGGAGAAAAACCACAAAACACCCTAACTACCCAACCAAAACACACCAAAGGTAAACTAAATTAAACTTTCATCAATAAGTTAAATTAACACCCATAACTAAAAAAATTCTCCAAAAAAATATTGAAAAACACACACTCAGCATCTCACTCACACACCACAATCTCCCAGCATGCATTCTGAGAGAGAGAGGGAGAGAGATAGAGAGAGGAGGAGAGAACGAGAGGGGGGATGATGATCTTTCTTAGAGAGAGAGAGAGATGAGGGGAATGACAGAGCGAGCGACATGATTAGATGTTTGCAGACGGAGAGAGGAGGGAAAGGAGAGAGAAAATGATGTGCTGTTATGTGAGAGCAGATCACACTAAATGGGCCTCAGAAAAATACTAAGCTTTTGTGTGCATGTGTGTGTGTGTGTGTGTGATGGGCATGTAGGAGGACTGGAAAGCCTGTCTCCTCTCTTTACCATCACATACTTTTCTCCCTCGTGTTATCTCCTTTCTCTTCAGCTTGTACTTCTCTTTTTCATGCTCCTCCTCACCTCTCCCTCTTACTCTCTTAACTTGTCTCCGTTTTCCCTCTTTATATTTCCTCCTCTTTTTCTTGATTACACCTGTCATCTTTCATTCTCTTTTTTATTTCTAACATTTCCTAGCCTGACAGTTTCTTCCCCTGATTTCTTCTCTTTTCCTGTCCTCAGTGTGTCAGGGTGACCAGACCAACCAGGCTGGTGTGGGGCAGTTGGCCTGTTACCAAGGTAACGCTCCATGGTGTGTCTCTTTTTTAGTTTCCCGCCAGCCCTGTATTAAAATTAATTTCAAGTAATCATCAGATCAACGATCTCTCTCAGCTGCTAAATGATGTTTTAATTCAATTGAACTGGTTAATGTTAAATCTTCCATCTTGCCAAGACACTATTCACTGCTTTATCTGGTATAGAATGGTCCTCATTCATTCATTAGTTGCCTCCTGCTGGATTCGTTCATCATTGCATTTATTTATTTGTGTGTTTGTTTGTTTGAAGTATTACGATCAAATCAAGATCACTGTTTATGAGCCAAGAAGATATATCACCTTCAGATTGAGGGTGCATACATTCATTGGCTATCATTTACCTTTTCGAAGGGCGGTGCCCCAAGGTGAATGCAAGTAAAATTTTTGTTATTCATTAAAAATATCACCTAACATCATCGTGAATACCAAGTATCGCATTAAAGCTGCATATATGGTGACCGCAACGTGATGTTTGCTATAAATTAATGTCCATGCTACATCTGACCTGGAACATTGCCTTTTGGTTTCTATGTTTACGAAAAATTTAAGTTCTTGTTTTCAACGGCTACATGGTTCTTGTTTTTGTTGTAAAACATTCAATTTGTTTTATTTCTACCCAAGTGAGCCTAGTGCTAGCTTTTATTTGACATACACCATTTTTTAAGACTCTGTAGTGAAAGTTTTTTCGCTCATGAAATGTTTTGTTGAAAATTCCCATGTCTAACTGGGCAACCTAAATGACTTTGAACCGTAAACACTACAAGTCATTTTCGGGACAGCAAACGCTGAGCATGCTTTATTTGCATATATGTATACTGAAGACTGTAAATCTTGATTATCAATTAATCTTTAATTACTAAACTTAAACAAAAACCGAAGTGAATTATTCAGCAAACTCTTTTTTCTCAACAGAAGTTTCCTCTGCCACTAGCTAGTCCTGTTCACTGTCTGTGTGTGTGTGTGTGTGTGTGTGTGTGTGTGTGTGTGTGTGTGTGTGCGTGTGTGTGTGTGTGCATGCATGCATGTGCATAATCGTTCTACTCTGCTGTTTCTCCTAAGCTAAATAAACGCAGATAAGACCTGAAACAAACACACACACACGGTTCAGTGCGCCAGAGGCTTTTGCATCTATTTCGTTGTTCCTCCAAAACTTGTGATGTGTTGTTTTTTTTACCCCCCCCTCCTGTCCTCCTTCCCTTCTCTATCTATTCTATCCCTTCTTCCATCCACCTACCCAGCTTTTTGTTTTACCTCTGCTGCCTCCTCCAGCTCTTCTCTCCTTTTCATCCTCCTCTCCCTCCCTTCCTCTATCCCTTACCTCCCTCGTTTTCTCCTCTCACTTGCATTAATCTGCTACCTTCATTACCGCACATCTCTCTTTCTCTACTGTTCAGTTTTTAGAACTAATTACAGCAGAAAAATAAAGAAATTAAGCTGGAAGAAGACAGTGGGAGAAACACAATTCTAAAATGTGTGAAGCAGTATAGTATACATGTTATATTCCACATACAGAGAGAAAAACAGCTTCTAGTACAACTCAACTCTGGTATCAATGTTGACGAAAGAGATGGAGAGATGGAGAGAGATGGAGGTGAGGTGTGAAAAAGACGAAAGCCGATTAACTAGGAGGAAGAGAGATGAAGAGATCAAAAAGTGGAAAGGAAAAGAGGAGAGAGAGGAGCCGAGACGAATGGAGAGAGGATTAGAGTCATTGTGTTCAGTAAAGCAAACCAAGCATTAAACCTGCACAGAGAGAGAGAGAGAGACAGACAGACAGACAGACAGACAGACAGACAGACAGACAGACAGACAGACAGACAGAGAGACAGAGAGACAGAGAAAATGGGCAGCTGGAAACGGCAATAGTCGAGTTTTCAGCTATAGTATGGATAAAGAGATGATAACAGAGTAACTAAAAACCTCCTTGACATATTGTTCATGCTGACCTGCAGTTTTTCTCCAGATACTCGTAACATCACTGTGACAAGTGCAACAAAGCACACCTCTGACCCCAACAAACCAAACCCATCACTGATGATGGCTTTGGTCAGAAATGGAACAGGCTTGAAACTTTCAACCAGAGAGGGAATTCAAATACTGCTTTATAGCCTGGTGTTAAAAGAAACAACCTCTTTAAGGTGTGCAATCAATTGATGTCTTTCAGTATGGGCACTGAACACAATCAACTTAGTTTTGTCTTTATTTAGAGATCGTTCTTTTACATCCAGTCATTAATTTATTTATTGCCATGACAACGTGTATCAATGGGACATCAGTCATCCAGTAAGTACTGTTTGGTCCGTGTGGTGCTCCTGAGGTCATGCTCACATGCCTGGAGAAAAGATTGCCAATGCATATAGAAATCAATTCCTGTCTTGCAAATAGGACCTACTTGGAAGATATGCATTTCGAAGAACCCTAACCAAACCTTGACTATTCCTTAATTCTGACCAAACCTTTTACCATAGTGGTGGCAGATCAGAAAACACAGTGATTTATCATTGTTTTAGAATGCACTGACAATGACATCCTGACCATATGGCTGCCAGATCAGAAACCGGGGAAGCCAACAAACAAACATGGAGGGCATTTTGGAAACTATTGTGAAGTGTTTTTAAAGATTTACGGCTTCAGTAGGATCCAATGAGTTTGGGGCTGAGAGCCACAGACTGGGTAGAAAAGTAAGAAGTATAAAGAGATGCTCACACACATGGGATTAGTTTAAGGGGACATGTAATGCTTATTTTCAGGTTCATACTTGTAAATGTAAGTTTCCACTAAAATTATGTTTACATGCATTATGTTCAAAAACATAATTTTTCTCATAATGTTTACCTGAATTTAATTGCATTCATCCTTTGTCTAAAAACACTTTCAGTGCTCTTTAAGCGCCCATCCCGAAGAAGCCTAGTTTCCTCTGATTGGCTTACAAGAAAAAATTGCAATGGAAGTAACAATTTCAGTCCTTTTAGTTGCTAAATACTTACTCATGTGATGACGATCATAACATCATGAATACTGCTGCCATTATAAACCATGGATGCTGTCCTGCTTTACCTACTCCTGCAGTGAACATGAAGGTTCTGTTTTCATTGTTAACAGGATATCAGACATAGTTACAAATGGCTGTGCCAGTTTGAGTTGACGGATAGTCCTTGGCTCAAGGTGCAGTTGGTTGGATTTTGTTGTCGATCTGATTCTGGGATTTCTGCCAGTAGACCAATTCTGATTTTCAGCCATCACTATTAACGCTGAGTTTATTTGTTGTTGTTCTGCATTCCTAAGGTGGCTGCTAAGAAGCTACTGTAAACTGGGTTGATCCATTCATTCTTTCCAGCCTGGAAGACAAACAATGAAAATATCAGCTTTGCTAGTTGGCGACTTGTTCTGGTTGAGAACGCCTTCATCTTGAATTTCTTCCTCCTGCGATGACAGAGCTGAACCCTGGACATTTAGCTGTGCACTGACATTTACACAGCCTATATCAGTGCCTCAGACTATTTGGGTCACATTGTGTTTTCTTTCTTGTTTTTTGCACATGCTGGTGCGATAACAAATCCCAAACTGCTGGCTGGTGTTGCTGATGGCAAGGCCAGGTTTTACCTACTGTAGGTGGTCATCCACAAATCGGCCATCCAACCCGCTGTGTGTGGTAATTGTGTGTGCTTGTGTGAATGCATTTGCCCTGTATGGGTGTTGAAATACAGAGCAGACCACACACAGTGTATAATTGTTTCTATAGATAGAACAAGGAAAGAAAGATTGCAAGAGCAATGAAGACCATGAGTGAGGCATAAGGGAAAAGTCAAGGAGATGCAAAAAGAGCAAGGTAATAATGGGCAGAGACAGAGACAGATGGGAAAGAACAAGGCTGAGGGAGAAAGGGATAAGGAGACATGAGACATGACGGGAAGAGAGGCAGACAGACAGGAAAGAAGAGGCAGCAGAGAGGTGGAGGGACAGGCAGCAACTGTGTGCTGGCCCTGCAGCGAACCTGCTGTTTGAAGCTTAATGCAAACACCTACACATGCTCCCACAACTAATTGCTAATTCTATACAAATGACCCTTTCTGCATTACTATACGTGTATGGTTTACTGTCTCTACTATATGTGCAGTGATTTTGGATAGAAGGCTACTCTATTTAAGTCATGCTGGATTGCATTTCTAGAGTACTATAAATTCCCATATAAAACAGTCTTCAATAACAGGCCAGATCAAAAATATTAAGAATGGGTGGAGTAAATTCAGAATGATGTATATGTCATGAGTCATGTCACACTCAACAATATGCAGATTTTTTGCAGAAATACATACAGACTTCATTCACTTCTACTTTGCTCCCCCCTTCCCCCTTCCGGGTTTTAAATTACTGAAACTCTGTAAAACCTGCAAATGTTTCAACTAATGGGAAAGATTATTGGAGGTTTGATTCTTCACTGGCCTCACGATTCAATTCGATTATGATTCACCTGTCAATGATTCCCAATGCATCTCGATGTATCGTATCTTAATTTTTCTGCACATGGCTACTTTTATCAATTAATAAAAGCAGTCAGATCAATGACTAGTTAGCTTTTAGCTGTTAGCAGCCAGTATCGGAGGTGCTATTGACTTGCAGTAAGGTTCTATTCTGTAAAAATGAGTGTTGATTGTAGGTCAAAACTCATTTTTGCAGAATAGAACCAAGGTTTCACATTATCATGATGTGTTTAAATGTATTCTTGTAATAGTTTGTTTTTAATTGACAAACATATTCAAGTGTACACTTGTTTTAAAGGAGTTTTCAAAGCAATATAAAATAGACAGATGGAATTATGAACTTGAATATCGAATTGGCATTCAGAATCGTGGAATTTCACTGATATTGGTATCGGCTCCTAAATTTCTGGTATTGTGACATCCCTAATATGGATATAATTCTACAGAATACTGGGCTAGAAAAAAAAAAAGATGAGTGGCCCCCTAAACTGGGGGACTGACCAAGATGGCACCTGGTTCACCTTCATATTTGCAGTGCCAACGTCAAGAGAGGAGGAATCAGCTGGTCTGAAAGTTTTGAGAGAAAGTAGAGTACATTTTTGGTTTTGGTCTTTTTACGAGATTTGTTGACAATAAGAAAAAAGGTTAAGCATTTGACATCTGACATGTAAAATAAATATCATATAGTCGTAACATGGCGAGGTTCACCACAGTGTGTTGCTCTGGGTTCTTATCCATCCTTGGCTAGAGAGCAGTTTCTTTGCATTTTGTTTGCTAGAAGACTGGCTACTGTCTGCTGATTGTGGAGTGATGTTTTTTGTATACTTGTTGTCTCATTGTGTCATTTATCAGTATATTTCTGCTAGAAGGCCATTAAGACACACTCCTGTACTGTATATTTATGAAAAATCATCAGACAATTGCCACATTCATTTGATTTCTGTTGCTGTCATGAAGACGACGCAGGTGCGGTTGCTTTCTGACCTGTTTGGTTGGACAGCTCTGTGACGACATCATGACAGCGGAGAAGTTTGATGAAAACTGGGACAGAAAGTTGTTTTTTTCTGGTGATCAGTCATCCCTCTCCCTCTCTCTTCTTCTCTATCTTTCCCAGCAGTGCTAATAGTGCAGGATTATCCATAGTGAAGATGAAAAGGGTTTCATTTCCCTTTGAGCTTCCTCTGTGTGTGTGTGTGTGTGTGTGTGTGTGTGTGTGTGTGTGTGTGTGT
>CALSCE010010635.1:14179232-14217368 GCA_943593645.1 Bovichtus variegatus | reverse complement strand
TGTGTGTGTGTGTGTGTGTGTGTGTGTGTGTGTGTGTGTGTGTGTGTTAGGAAGGGTTATTGTGGTACATTGTCATAGATGAAAATAGCAGCCAGACAAAGAGAGTAATTATCTGCTCTCCCTTTCTCACTCGTCTCTCTCTACTTGCTGTCTGTCTCGTCTCTACTGTATCTCTCTTCATCTTCGGTCATTCTTGCTGTTTTTCTATATTTTTCTCCCTTTGTCTTCCTGTCTCACTTACCTCGTCTCCTTCTCTCTTTTTTCCAAAGCCGTCTAATCAAAACTCTGTTTATATGTCAAAATGACATGCGTCCACATGCTTTTTCCGTTTTGGACAAGTTGCGTTTGTTAATCAGATTCATGCTCACAGTTAACAACTGACTAGAAGCAGAATGTACATCAATAATAACACATTGAAATATCACTATACATGATTGTACATCATAAAAAAAACAACATGTTTATGTACACTTACATACAACCATGCATACATAAAAAAATGTAACACAAACACACCAAAAAGAGAAACACACACACAAATCAAACCCAGGGACTTCAGCTGTCCGTCTGTTGTTCCATTCAGCTCTGTACTGTAAAGTCTGACTGCTGCTTTCAGCCGGGTTGTTCTACACAGGATGTCTGTAATATTGTTGATGCTCCGTTCTGATTTATCAACAGTGCACATATTACTTTGCTAATGCAGCTGAAGCTGGACACTGGGGCCGTCACAAGCAATCCTAAAACAATTATTGTCATGAGTTTGGATTGCTGTTGTTGTGTAGGTCGATGGCCTCCGGACGGGACGCACCCGAGAGAGAGAAAGACGGTTGGCATCGTGTGTCTAACCTTGTTCTGCCTCAGGACCCGTCTGACAACAAATCAATTACCAACCAAATTATAACACACCTGAAACAAAACTACATCCCCAGATAGAACACACAAACAAAATGCAGCATGAAGTCTAAAGAGACAGTACCTGAGCAGTGACTGACACTTCACACAGAACTACTGACAGTACGGACTCAGTGAGCGCAGCCTGGCCATTGAGACAGGCCGATACCAAAAAATCATGGCTCCCCAAAGAGGAGCACTTCTGTCAGCTGTGTGAGGAAGACACAGTGGAGACAGAGCGGCACTTTCTGACAGAATGCACAAAACTCCAGCCAGTCCGATCTAAATATTTCCCCAAAATACAAGCATTCATGAATTTGACGACATAACCTACACAAAATACCATAATATATATAATATATAATATTGTTTGTGTTGGGAGAGCACACAGACAGCTGCAGTCCAGCAGCAGAGTATAATGCTACACTGTAAAATATCATAAATTGGCTTAAATTTTTAAAAAAGTAAGCAAACTTATTGCCTCACAAAATGTAAGTAAAGTAAATTTAGGATGGTGCCTCAAAAACTTGATTATTACTTGATTAAGCGTGCCTTTATTCATTTATGTAGTACAACTAACAAACTTTTTAGGTTATGTAGCTTAAAAAACATGATTTGTGCTAACTTAATTTTTTCCTTTTGTGTGCACTGCTTGATTCAAATTGAACCCTACTTAAATAAATCAATAACAACAACTTAAACCTTTTAGTTATACTCACTCATAATTTCTGAGGTGTACTTAAATAAATGAAACAAAGTAATTCCCTTGAACTGAGATAATTCTACTGTTACAATTACAAGAACTCTAAACTCTTATGTTAATAACCTTTTTGAAAAATGTTGAAGGGACATCACAGGTCCTCTGAAGAACTCAAAGCAGTGCAATACACACCCATTATAAACATAGGAAAAAGATAAGAAAACAGCATAAAACTTAAACTGTTATAATTCCAAAACGGTAAAAGATATCAAAATGCTGAATGAAATTATAATAATTCAAAGTTGTGTTACCCATTTAAAGTTTAAATGGTGTCTGTAACCGAGAGTATACATGAGCAGTTGAACTTAAAAGTGAGAATCTTCATTGAAAAAAAAATGTTAAAGAAGCAAAATATTTTATCATAAAAGGTAGAAACAAGAAAAATATTAAAATATTATATATTTTTTTAATTATTTGAATGGTTTCTGTAACTGAAATTATGCAGAAGTAGAGTCCAAAAAATGTACGGAAGAAGTTATTTTTATGTGCAGGAGAACAGTAGTGCTGACTCAGCATTCACACAAGTAAGCATCTTTTTAAACAGAGATCTCACGATTCCAGAAATGTAGTAGTCTATGCCAATACCAGTGAAAAACCACAATTCTCAATACCAATTCGATACCATGGTAAAAAACTAAATAAAACAATAATTACAATGTACTTCAACCATTCCTTTATTACCATTTGTTTTTTTGTTAGAAAGTTAAACCCATCGTAATTCCCTCTCTAATATATTATTTATGTTGCTGTGGAAACATTTCCTCCAAACAACTGTATTTATGCAAATTTCTAGCCAAATACAACATTTTTCTAAGACCACATTTGAACACGTCATGATAACGTTAGAATTAAGTATCGGTTCTCATGACATCCCTACTTTTAAATACAAGAATGAACCTGCCAACCAAACCTAATGCAATTCTGACATAATACATTAAAACTGGAGCTGCAATGATTAATCCAGTAATCCATTCGTTGATTGACAGAAAAATGATCTCCAACTATTTTGATGATCGATTAATCCTTAAAGTAATTTTTCATCCAAACATGGCAGAAAATGTATAGTTTCACAAGAGTAAACAACTCAGTCATTACAATCAACAGTGCAATTATTGCAAAGGTTACTAATTGCTATCTGATAGCTGATGACTATCTTGACTAAGGTCTAACCCATTAGACCGTTTTGTCAAAGTTAGCAGTTTTGGTGAGCTGGCTTCACTTCCCAGCCCAACCATTACTGTTTGAATTAATTTGAGTGTATTTGCCATGCATTTTGGCTAATCCAAATGCAAAGCATGTGTAAGCCCAAATAACAGACAAACTGCCTGAGGCAAGTCTTTGATATTGTCCATGACAATACCTCCCTCAAGCACGATGGCAGTGGAGATGGGCTGGAGGTGCATTGTGCTTGGACCCTGGTGAGGACTGTCTTTGCTTAGAACAGTCAGCGCACCAACAGTGATAGATGCTGGGGCCTCTTGTCTCTGCGTCTCCTGCAAAGAAACGCACATGTTCTTCAGAAAAGCAAGTTATGTTTGCTCTACCTATGAAAACCTTCATTTTTGGTGATCAATTATTTGCTAGAAAATAGAGCTCTAAATACGCATTCACACTGCATTGTAACACTCACCAAAGAAATACTGTATATGTGGTATGAATAAACCAAAGCTATGGAAGCATATACAACGAGGTACATATATTTTTTTATCCAGACTCCTGGTCCTGAGATTTGAAATGAATTAATGACTATCAGGTTTAAGTGGCAACTTTAAAACTTAATTAAAGGGTGTTTACATACCTATTAGATGAATTGTGGAGAAATTGTGTTAAATGGACTGCATTTATATAGTGCTTTTCCAATCTTTGCGATCACTCAAAGCGCTTTACAACACATCAGCATTCACCCATTCACACACATTCAGTCAGAGGCTACCATGCAAGGTTCCACATGCTCATCAGAGATAACCATTCACACACACACTCACACACTGTTGGCCATGCCATCGGGAACAATTTGGGGTTCATTATCTTGCTCAAGGACACTTCGACATGTTGACCGTAGAGGCCGGGGATCGAATCAGTGGTCGTCCACTACTCCACCTCCTGAGCCACTGGCCTAATAGATTCATTTATTTTGTTTTGATTTGGTGCTGCAACGATTTGTTGACTAATGGATTAGTCGATTGACAAACAATAAAATAATCTTTTTTAATAAACGATTAATTGTTGAAGTAATTTTCATGCATAGATGCTATTTTAAGCCTTTAAAATATGGAGATTTGCTGCTTTTTGCTGACATATTAAAGTGAATATCTTTGGGTTGTGGACTGACAAAACAAGACATTTAAAGACATCACCTTGGACTTTGAGAAACTGGGATGGACATTTTTCTTTATTTTCTGACCTTTAATAATCGATTAATCTATAAAATAATCACCAGATAAATCGATAATGAAAATAACTATTAGTTGCAGTCTTATTTTGATTGGCTGGGAAGGTGAAATGCTGACATGGAGGAAGGTCGACCTTTCAGGCACTATTGAGTACAAATAAAAGTAGCTTACCTGTCTCTCCGTGTAAAGCTCTGGCCATCGTTCAACCATGTTCTGTACAACAGGCTCCTTTTTTTTTACTATCTCTCGCCTGCATAGTGTGAATGTTTGTTCCATCATTTGTGAGATGAGAGTGCCATTCGGTGTTTTTTTCGACATGTCCTCCGTGGGATCCTTTCTGGCATTTTTCGAGGCTTGTTTCATCAGGCTCTTCAGGTAAATTAGGCGGATAATTTGCTTCACCTTTTTTTGGGCCGTTTGATATTCTTGCTTGACAATTCACCCTCTGGGTTGATTTGACTTATTTTACCTCCATTGGTTGCTACATCCTCACATCCAGCTTTTCAAAGCCTTGAGTGATAGTTGGCCACCGTTGTTGTCATCATCTTCAGAATAAGCCTTGAAATTGTACATTCTCTCAGCAAGCTTTTCAAGTATGTCATGCTTCATATCCTGTGACGGAGTCAGTCGTGTTTCCATCTTTCATAAAGCCAAGATCTCTAAGTCTGTAGCTAACATCAACTGAAATTGAAATTTGAAATTGGCTACGTCAAAGAACTCTGGCCATGGGTGTCTTCTTAGCGTTAGTGATGTCGACAGGATCTCAGTGTCTATCGTTTATGAAGTTGTGGTAGGTGATGACAGGGCAGGTAACGTAGCTCTTTCAGACAAATCTGTTATTTCAGTCAAATTGCGGAGGGCAT
This sequence comes from Bovichtus variegatus, assembly GCA_943593645.1. Lineage (NCBI taxonomy): Eukaryota > Metazoa > Chordata > Actinopteri > Perciformes > Bovichtidae > Bovichtus > Bovichtus variegatus. The sequence goes on along the minus strand of CALSCE010010635.1, from coordinate 14,212,461 downwards.
TATTGAAGTCTTGATCTTCATACTGCAGTGTAAAGTCTTGCTGCAGCGGCAACTTATACTTCAGTTGCACTTTGAATTCTTCAATGGAATCCGGTCTCTCATTTAAAGTTACCTTCCTAATATCGTCTTCATTGACGACAACTCTCAGCAATAACTTTTGGTCCATTTTGATAACTCATCCTGAGAAAAAGGGAGAAATCCATGAGATTCCAACAATTCAGGATTTACATCTCTCAGCATAATATGTACCTGCGAGCTCACCCGCTCACACAGGGAAATAAAAGAGGGAAATAAAAAGAGTGAGAGTTCTCTTGGAGGGTAAACCGTTTGTTTAAGGCGGCTCCGCTTGGCGGCCGGTTCTCCCCGCCCTCGCCACTGATCCTGACGCGGATGGCGTCTCCGTCTCCGTCTCTGTCTCTGTCTCGGTCTCTCTCCCGTCTCGTCTCTCTCTCCGGACAAACCCAGCCTACTGCAGGACAGAACCAGGTCATCGGCATGCTTTTATTGTGTGACTGATTACCTGATTCCGTCCAGCTGCCTGGCCTCCAACTGAGCCACTCCCATCTCATCCCCAGCAGCAGACACAGCCACCACACCCCACTGCCACATACCCCAGAGAAAGTCAGCCACAACCATCCGGTTACCCGGCCTGTGGATCACCTTGAAGTTTAATGGCTGTAATGCCAGATACCAACGAGTGATCCGGGCATGGAGCGGGGCATGGTCCGACTTGAGGGTGAAAGAGCGTCCCAGGAGATAATAACGCAGGGCGCCGACCACCCACCGTATGGCGAGGCACTCTTTTTCCACCGTACTGTAGTTCACCTCCCACTGAGCCAGCTTCCGGCTATGTACAAGTACGGGGCGGTCGACCCCTTCCACCTCCTGGGACAAAACGGCCCTCAGCCCGCTGTTCGAGGCGTCGGTCTGCAAGACAAACGGGAGAGCGAAGTTAGGGGAAAACAGGAGTGGCTCCCCACAGAGAGCTTGCTTAACCCTCTCAAACGCCATCTGACACCACTCCGTCCACTGGACTGGATCTGAGGCACCCTTTCGGGTCAGGTCGGTCAGGGGGCTGGTCAGCTATAAAAACCTCGTAATGAACCGCCGGTAATAGCCTGCCAGCCCCATAAACCTCCTGACCTCCTTTTTTGTCTTGGGAGCTGGACAGGCGGTAATGGCCGTGGTCTTCTCTAGCTGTGGCTGCACCTGCCCGCCACCCAAGTGGTACCCCAGATACCGTACCTCCCTCCGTCCAACCGCACACTTCCTCGGGTTAGCCGTGAGCCCCGCTCTCCTCAGGGACTCGAGTACTGCCCCCACCTGCCGCATATGCTGCTCCCACGTCTCACTGTGGATGATGACGTCATCCAGGTAGGAAGCAGCATATGCCGAGTGTGGTCGCAGCACCCGGTCCATGAGCCGCTGGAAGGTGGCAGGGGCTCCAAATAACCCGAACGGAAGCTTCACAAATTGGTATAAGCCGTACAGTGTGGAGAAAGCCATTTTTTCCTTAGACTCTGGAGACAGGGGAATCTGCCAGTAGCGCTTGGTCAAATTCAGTGTCGTGTAAAAACGAGCCGTGCCTAGCCGATCCAGGAGTTCGTCGACCCGGGGCATTGGGTAAGCATCGAATTTGGACACCTCATTCACCCTGCAATAGTCCACACAGAACCGTACTGACCCATCGGCCTTGTGCACCAGTACGACAGGACAGCACTAGTCACTGTTGGACTCTTCTATTACGCCCATCTCCAGCATAGCCCGAAGCTCAGCCTAAACAATTTTCCTCTTGCATTCAGGCAGCTGATAGGGCCGTGAGCGCACCGCCACGCCCGGGGGCGTCTCTATGTGGTGGTGTGCGAGAGCTGTGCGCCCGGGCAGGAGGGAGAACACATCGGCAAACAGCCTTTGCAACGCGGCAACGTCTGCCCTCTGACTCGGTGAAAGCTGGCTGTCACAAGAGACCGGGGCTGATTTGTTCGTCTTTTATACCTCTTTTCTCCATCACCGTAGTAGCCAGAGAGGCATAGGCCACCTCTCTCCATTCTTTTAGGAGATTGAGGTGGTAAATCTGTGCTGCTCCCCCCTGTCCGATCGCACCACCTCGTAATTGACGTCCCCCACTCGCCGTGTGACCACAAAGGGCCCTTGCCACTTTGCGAGTAATTTGGAGCTAGCGGACGGGAGCAATACAGGCACTTTATCTCCCGGTGTAAACTGACGCAGTCGCGACCCTCTGTTATACAGGCGCTGCTGACGCTCCTGAGCCTGGAGCAAATTCTCCCGTGATAACTGACCCAGTGAATGGAGTATTGCTCTTAGGTCCAGCACGTATTGAATTTCACTTTTGCTGGTGCTTGGACCGCCATAGTTTTCTTTAAGCAGGTCCAACACACCTCGTGGCTTCCTGCCAAACAATAATTCAAAGGGAGAAAATCCTGTGGAGGCCTGGGGAACCTCCCGCACTGCGAACAACAGAGGGTCTAACCATTTACCCCAATTACGGCTGTGCTCGTGAACGAACTTACGCACCATGTTCTTAAGCGTTTTGTTAAACCGCTCCACCAGCCCGTCTGTCTGTGGATGATCAAATCAAATCAAGTTTATTTATATAGCCCAATATCACAAATTATACATTTGTCTCAGTGGGCTTTACAGACAGCACAGGATACGTCACCCTCTGTCACATCGCACAAGGAAAAACTCCGTAAAAGATACCCCACAATTAGTGGGGAAATATGGAAGAAACCTCAGGGAGAGCAACTGAGGAGGGATCCGTCTCCCAGGACGGACAGACGTGCAATAGGTTACGTGTGTACAGAACAAACAACATAGTTAAAAATACAGCACAGACAATCTATGCGACAGAAAACATGATACGATCGTATATAAAAAAGATGGATCCAGGGGGATGTCAATAAAGGCTTCCTGGTGTCAGGTAGGACCAGGGCAACAGGTGCAGCCACGATTCGCGGTCCAGAAGTAATCTTTAATAGTGGTAACCTGCCAGATGAGGGACACAGAAACTCCGGGGATGATGCCCCGGATAGTGAGTTAGTAACATGCATTTAAGGGATATGAATGCATATCAATAGAGGGAGAGGAGGAGAGCGAGAAAGATAGGGAAAGGAGGAGAGGAGTGAGTCCCCCGACAGTCTAAGCCTATAGCAGCATAATTAGGGGCTGGCCCAAGGCAAACCTGAGCCAGCCCTAACTATAAGCTTTATCAAAGAGGAAAGTCTTTAACCTGCTCTTAAATGTGGAGAGGGTGTCTGCCTCCCGAACACAGACTGGGAGCTGGTTCCACAGTAAAGGAGCTTGATAGCTGAAGGCTCTGGCTCCCATTGTACTTTTAGAAACTCTAGGAACCACAAGTAACCCTGCACTCTGGGAGCGCAATGCTCTAGTTGGTTTATAAGGTACAATGAGATCTTTAAGATAAACTGGAGCCTGACCATTAATCGCTTTGTAGGTCAGGAGAAGGATTTTGAATTCTATTCTGTATTTTACCAGGAGCCAGTGCAAAGCAGCTAATACAGGAGTAATATGATTTGTTTCCTAGTTCTTGTCAATACTCGTGCCGCAGCATTTTGAATCAACTGAAGAGTTTTAAGGGATTTTTTGGGACAACCAGATAATAAGGAGTTGCAGTAATCCAGCCTTGAAGTAACAAATGCATGGACTAGTTTTTCTGCATCTTTTTGAGGCAGGATGTGCCTTATTTTTGCAATGTTACGCAGATGAAAAAAGGCAGATCTTGAAATTTGTTTTATGTGGGAGTTAAAAGACATATCCTGATCAAAGATAACGCCAAGATTCCTTACGGTGGTGCTGGAGGCCAAGTTAATGCCATCCAGAGTTACTATGTCATTAGACAATACGTTTCGGAGCCAAGTACAATAACTTCTGTTTTGTCGGTGTTCAACATCAAAACGTTGCAGGACATCCAATTTTTTATGTCTTTAAGACATGCTTGAAGTTTAGATAATTGATTGGTTTCATCTGGCTTGATTGACAGATATAATTGGGTATCATCCGCATAACAATGAAAGTTTATGGAGTGGTTCCTTATAATAATGCCTAAAGGAAGCATATATAAGGTGAATATAATAGGTCCAAGTACAGAACATTGCGGGACTCCATGACTGACTTTGGTTTGCATGGAGGATTCATCGTTAACACGTACAAATTGAGATCGCTCAGATAAGTAGGATTTAAACCAGCTCAGTGCGGTTCCTGCTATGCCAATGAAATGTTCCAGTCTCTGCAGCAGAATGTCCTGATCAACAGTGTCAAAAGCAGCACTGAGGTCTAACAAGACAAGAACAAAAACAAGTCCTTTGTCTGATGCCAGTAGAAGGTCATTGGTAACTTTTACCAGAGCCGTCTCTGTGCTATGATGAACTCTAAATCCAGATTGAAAAACCTCAAATAAAGTAGAAAGAGAAATGGAAGGTTAGATATCGGTCAATAGTTGGCTAAAACCTCTGGATCAAGACTGAGGTTTTATTACAGCTACTTTAAATAATTCTGCTACATAGCCAGATAATAGAGACAGGTTGATCATATTCAAGAACGAGGTGTTAATTAAGGGTAAAACTTCTTTAAGCAACTTAGTTGGAATCGGGTCTAAGAGAAGGGTTGATGGTTTAGACGACGAAATTGTTGAATTTAGTTGGTTAAGATCGATCGGAGAAAAGCAGTCGAGATATATTTCAGGTGTTACAGTTGTTTTTAAGGTTCCTGTTTTAGAAGCTAAATCATTACCAATTGAGGAGAGGAGATTTATTTGATTAATTTGGTCTCTAATATTTACAATTTTATGGTTAAAGAAGCTCATGAAGTCGTCACTACTGAGCGATACAGGAATAGGAGGCTCAGTAGAGCTGTGGCTCTCTGTCAGCCTGGCTACAGTGCTGAAAAGAAACCTGGGGTTGTTTTTGTTTTATTCTATTAATGAAGAGTAATAAGCTGCTCTGGCCTTACGGAGAGCCTTCTTATATGTTTTAAGATTATCTAGCCAGACTAAACGAGATTCTTCCAATTTGGTAGATCGCCATTTCCTCTCAAGTTTTTTTCAGGGTTAAGCCACGGAGCTTGCTTTCTCTGTTTAATGATCTTCTTTTTTAGAGGAGCGACATAGTTGAGTGTCATTCGCAGTGAGGCTGCAGCTCCATCAACAAGATGATTAATTTGGGAGGGACTAAAGTTATGACAGGAGTCCTCCGTTATATTAATATTGAAACATGGTAATGAACCAAGTGTCGCTGGAATCACTTCCTTAAATTTAGCTACAGCACTATCAGATAGACATCGAGTGTACGATATTTTGCTTAGTGGCTTGCAGTCTGGTAGCAGGACTTCAAAAGTTATTAAAAAATGGTCTGATAAAAGAGGATTTTGTGGACAAATTAATAAATGTTCAATTTCAACACCATATACAAGGTCCAGAGTGTGGTTTAAACAATGAGTTGGTTCATGTACATTCTGACTGAATCCAATTGAATCTAATAATGAGATAAACGCAATATTAAGGCTGTTATTATCGACGTCCACATGAATATTAAAGTCTCCTACAATAATTACTATATCTGTTTTAAGGACTAAACTTGATAAAAATGTTGAGAATTCGGATAGAAAATCAGAATACGGACCAGGAGGGCGGTACACTATAACAAATAAGATTGGCTTCATTGCTTTCCATGTTGGGTTTGAAAGCGTAAGAACAAGGCTTTCAAAAGAGCTATAATTTAGTTTAGGTTTAGGATTGATTAATAGGCTTGACTCGAATATGGCTGCAACTCCACTACCTCGGCCTGTACCTCGAGGAACGCTAGTATTAATATGACGAGGCGGAGTGGATTAATTTAGACTGACATATTCTTCATGTCTCAGCCAGGTTTCGGTGAGACAAAATAAATCAATCTGATTATCTGATATTAAATCATTTAATAATCCAGGTTTAGATGACAAAGACCTGATGTTTAAGAGTCCACATTTAATTTATCACATTTTAACTTTTACTAGACACTAGTCCGGATGGAGCGGACGCCCAGTAGCGCATACAGTTTGCGTAACGTGCGGGACATAAAGGACGTGCCCTGGTCAGTTAAGATCTCTTTCGGGATCCCAACTCGGGAGATAACGTGAAACAGTGCCTGCGCCACACTCTTGGCCAAGATAGTACGCAGCGGCACTGCTTCAGAATATCGTGTTGCCTAATCCACAAGGACTAACACAAAGCGATATCCCCGTGCACTCCGGTCTAATGGCCCAATGAGGTACATGCCAATTCTTTCGAATGGTACCTCAATTAATGGTAACGGGCGTAAAGGCGCTTTTGGGGTGGCCGGCGGGTTAACGAGCTGATATTCGCTGCAGGACGCACACCACCGCTCCCTGCGCAGATGCCCGGCCAATAAAATCGGGCCATGATCCGGTTCAGTGTTTTGTCATACCCTAGATGACCGGACATGGGGTTGTGATGAGCCGCCTGGAAAATCCTTTCCCGACGGCTGCCCGGCACCAACAACTGGGTGTTTTCCTGTCTGCGTATCGCGGCTCACCCGGTACAACCCGTCCCTAATCACCGTGAAGTGTGGGTGAGTGGGTGGTGCGTTCGGGTGCAGTGGGGAACCATCGATACTTACGACCTGGTCGAAAGCATGACGGAGGGTTTCGTCCCGGGACTGTTGGAGGGGGAAGTCCTCCATTGGATGCACAGGCTTGGACGGGGAAGCTTCGTCTGAAGGGCCCCACCTCCTCCGAGTCCCCACTCAACACCTCACACAAGTCACATGTCCCTACTGCACGTGAACGCACCCCCATAGCTTTCCCCACTAGCCTATGGAACCCTGGTCAATTTTTTCCCAGAATTAGGGGGTGTGTAAGGCGAGTACTAACTCCAGCCTTAACCCTATGTTTTTTTCCCCTGAACGAAATGGTAAGGGTCACCACCGGATACTCGTGAATATCACCATGAACACACCTCACCCTCACCCACGACGCTTCCATCAATGCCCCAGGCCGAACCAAGCGCTGATAGATCATGGTTTGGGTACAACCGGTGTCCAGCAGAGCCTGGTGTATATCCCCCTGTATACATACCGTTACGCAGTATGTCCCTTCCGGACCGGGGGAGGAGTCTGGCGGTCCCGCAACCCGGACCTCCATGAGTGGGCACTCACGCCGGAAGTGGCCGGGCCGCCCGGACTGCCAGCAAGCCTTCACCGCCGTTTTAGGACCCCCTCTGGGTGCCAGAGGACCAGACCCGCCGACTGGGCTCTGTGGAGAGACAAGAGAAGGGGTATTAGGGGGGTTGGCGGCTGCCAGGGCACCCGCAGGGAACCTCCTCCTCGGGGCTGGGGTCGGCCGGCCCGCTGGGACGCTCGGTGACCGCAGGAGAGCACGGTCCTCGCACTGAGCGGCCGCAATGTCCGCGAGAGCCTGGCTCTGCTGCCGCTGTAGGGTGGCTGTGCCCTCCTGCATCGCGGCGAGGAGCTGGAGTGCTTGCCCCAGCGGACTGGGTGGGGATTCTCCCTGCAAGACAGAACCAGGTCATCGGCGGGCTTTTATTGTGTGACTGATTACCTGATTCCGTCCAGTTGTCTGGCCTCCAACTGAGCCACTCCCATCTCATCCCCAGCAGCCGACACAGCCACCACACCCCACTGCCACAGTACCGTTTCAGTGTAACAAGCTGTTTGCCTCTAACTCTGTAAAGTGACATTCAGTTCAGACAACTGGGTGACTGAGAGGATGGACAAATGGTTGCTACAGATCTCATACGTGCTAAGATGCTCATCAAAGCATGAGGTCATACTTTTGCAGACAAAAATGATGTCGGTATTGATCACCACAATCTCTGAAATCTGGGACCCCGAGCAAGATCCAACCGAAATGACCATATCAGCACTGTACTGTACTGTACACTGTACTTAATGGCATCTATGCAGACGAGGATGCTACAAGGACCGAGTTCTGCTGGGCATTCCTGTGATAGAGACAGTGTGATTACCTCGTTCAGATTGCAACATTTGTTTTTTTAAATACGTGAAGGAGAGAAGATGACTGAACTGAAATGTGCACCAAATGCACCAATGCATAGCTTTTGAAATTCTTTAATGTATTTGGTACTGTTGTAATCCAATTCTGGTGATCTGCTCGTAAAATATATACAAATGCTGAGAGAGTAATTGGGTAAGTATATACATTGAAACTTACATACAACATAGCAGCAATCTCAAACATGACCAAATCTACACAAATGAAAAATATGGCATAGCCTATTTCTAAAACACAGAGACAGTTCCCAGTATCGAAATGTGGATATCCTGGATATGACAAACTTAAAAATATATATAGTAGTCAACTGAATATGCCAGCCAATATCTTCACTATCATATCAGGTTATGATAAAATTGAACGTTATCACTATACTCTTGTAAATTGAGGCTACTACCAAAACAGTGATTTAATTGTGGGCAGAGCATTTCACTCACCAGATAAAATAGTTGACCTGGATTGGCTTTATTGCTGTGTTGATTTAAATCAGTTATCACAAAATTCACTTCTTCACACATTTCATGTAGGAATGAATCAATATTTTAAGTTGCTAACTCCATATGATAATCTTAATAAAAATGATTATATATCATAGCCTGCTATTACTGTCTAATACATCATTCAACTGTCACACATCATTTGTGAATGTGTGGAAAACTCCATGATATATGTTGTACATTTAAAAGTTAAATGCATCAATCTGATGCACTTTGAGAGCAACATTAAGAGGCTAAATCTATGAACGTTATGCTATTGTAAACAATTTAAACATAAACACATTGGTTGTATAGATTTTAATGGTGATTACAGGGCAATAAGTTACACCCACAAAGTATGGTAGAACCGGGAGCCCAAGTAGATGAGGACTGATCTGTGTCTAAATGTTAAAAAAAAACACCATATTCAAAAACTTATTTTTTATAAATTAGCCCACCTCAACATTGAGTTGGTTAGCTTTTTCGACCCCAAATTACAAGTATATTATTTAAAACGAGTGTTAAAAACAGGTTAATAAAAACTGAGTTAGGTTCACTAATTACCTTTTTATTAAATACCATGTTAGTATTTACAGTGTACCTGCCACACTCTGAGGGACAGTGAGTGACCACACACACACACACACACACACACACACACACACACACGCATACACACACGCACACACATACACACACACACACACACACACACACACACACACATCCGCATATAATATTAAAATACTGTACTACATTATTATTATTATTTTTATGTTGTTTCTGATATCAATCAGTTGTGTTGAGCTTCTTTTCTTGATTTTACATTACAAGATATTGTTAGCATGGTTGAGTAATGTTGTATTGTTTGCATTTTAATGGCACTACAGTGTTATAATATGGTCATGCCAATAAAGCCTCTTTGAATTTAATTGAATACACTTATTTCTGGCAAAAGAATCTCACGATTGATACGATGACGGGCATCATTTTATTGGTAGTGATGGAGATAGCTCCTGTAGCGGGTTTTGTGTCCATGTGATTTGATCAGTTTGGATGACTCACGCAGCTCCAGTCCGCAGGCCAAGTGCCCAGCCCTCAGTCAAGCAGTGCGGCAGAGCAGAGCGCAGGATGCCTGTATATTAATTCATTAATGTCAATTTTTAAATTGAACATCTCATCGCCCAACCCTACAGTTCACTACCTACTTCTTCAGTTCATCTGCGCATAGAAAAAGCAGGGCAATATTATTTCAAACACATTGGCTTGACATGAGTGCTAAACTGTACACTCTGCGGTACATTTAGCTAAAAAGTAATGCAGTCTAATACAACAGTCCTGCGATAAAGCATCCCTTCATGAAGGTTGTGATGTTTTATTTCATGTTTAAGAGTTTGCAGCTGGCAACTAGGATTTTATCAGACCATCTCGCACAGTGTAACATGCATTGATCACTGTCATCGTCAGTGCGCACACACTTTCTTTATCTTTTGTTTTCATGCCTGTCTCTTATCTCTCATATTTTCTCCCTTTTTGACTCTGTCTACACCTGTCTCTCTCCAGCCCTTTCTACCCCCCCTCTCTCTCTCTCTGGATCTTCTATCTATATTTAGACAGGCTGAGACTGTGCTTGACCTGCCAGGTGCTATTCTGCAGAAAGGTGCTATTCTGCAGTAAGGTGTTAATGGGGTTGATAATTCTTCTCAGTGATCAGCCGACCTCACAGGAAAACAAATACACAGTAAAACACATACACTCACCCATACATGCAAACATACTAATAACTGACACTTATCATACTCTGACCTTCACCAAGGTCTTTGAGTTGTGGAGTGAGCCATATGACACTGTTGAGTGACCGTCCGTCTGTGACGTTTTGCAATTAAAAACAGATAACAATGGGAGATAAAGGGTCCAAGAAGAGATTTGTTCAACCAACCAACACAAATTATATTAGGATTTGCAAAAACAACAACACTTTTTTTGCTTAGACCCCTAATAATTAGACCTGAAAGACAGGAATATCAGGGTCAGATGAGACTTTGAAACAAAAGTGCACTGACTTCAGTAACAGCACATAGGGCCAGTTTGTAACTACTAATTAGAGGTCCATTAAATCTCTCCATAACACAATGTGTCTGCTCTTACAGCCAGCATAAACCAACAACATTACGGTGTGCGTGTGTTTGTGCAGGAAGGTTGGTAAGGATGATTTAAATGTGCATACAGATATAAATATACACAACAAATAGATATGCTCGTTGCCTCACTTTCTGTCTCTATCTCTCTCTTTCACTCTTACAAAAACACATGTGCGTGGTTGCTGTAAGCGCTGTTGCTGATTGTCATGATTCTATCGCCAGTGTTGGAAAATGTTTGACGTCCTTATCATATGAAAACTCTTCACCCGCAATGTATGGTTTTGGCTGTGGTAGCTCTGAAATACAAAACATTATTTTAAGCTTTTTTGAATAGAACTTATAATAATTAAGAGCCTGTACATGTCATTAGTGTGTGGTCGTGAGCATTGTTACATTTATATTTTAATTTCAAGGTGTTTAAAGTTCCTGACTTCTAAATAATGTAGGAGTGAATGGGCATCCATATACTTAAATTAATAATTATTACAGAAGTCATTTAAATTAACATGTCACCACAATGAGCTCATGCACAGTTGAATTTGAACTCCAGGGGCAACCTCCTGATCTGAAAAGGGAAGCCAATGTGGAAGTGCCTTGAACCTGGATTCTTTGTAATGGCTACAGTGGGCGACTCCACTGGCAGCAAAAAGAAGTCAGATTGTAGAAGTAAAAAATGTCCCTTCTCACTTGATTTATTATTTATTATTCAGTAAATATTTTCCTGAGTTTATGGTCTCAATTGCTTTTTTCAAGTCTTCTTCAATACAGCATGATGTTCAGTTTGTAAATCAGTTTCTCATTTATAGTGAAATAGACGATAAACAGGGAATGCTTTAGGGCAGTGCTCCCTTTTGATTGACATTCGCTACCTTGGTGTTGTCCGGTGTGGGTGTTAGCCGTGTTTGTTTTACAATTTTAATCCTTTCACAGTGTTTTCACCTTATGGAAGTTATTGTAACAATTTTGTCGCCTGAAAATGTCTTGTTCAGTGTTCGGTTGTAGTTTGTTCCACCCTCCAATGTCACTTCTGGTTCCAAAAAACCAAGATGGCGATGGCCGAAATGCAAAATTCAAGGCTTTAAAATGGTAGTCCATAAACCAATTGGTGACATCATGGTGACTACGTCCACTTCTTATACACAGTCTATGTTTGAACTATAAATAGAGTTTATAATACACACAATGGCTGAGATATGAAAATAAATATAGGATTCATAATAGGATTCATTTAATTTAACATTTTGGGAAATATGCTTATTTGTTTTCTTGCTGAGAGTTAGATTGATACTGCTCTCATGTCAGTATGTTCAATATAAGGCTACAACCAGCAGTCGGTTATCTTAGTGTAGCATATTGACTGGCTCTGTTTAATGGTAACAAAATCCATCTCGTAGTCGAGCACAGCATTTATGTAAGAGGACGCTGGCGTTGTTTGTTCGCTGCTACTCCATCTGAGTCTCCCTTTTCTACGCTACATCAAGCTAAACAAAGCTTTTCCACATTTTTACCAAGATTCTGCCTACTTTGTAGGTTAGGTTTGTAAGTTGTTCAACTACCTGTTGGCCCCGTCATCCAACACCTGCTTCCCATCTGACCTGCTCCACCAGCACCCCACTGTTGTCAAATGAATCCTCCTATTTATTGCCCAGCAATACCACTGCTATATTAGCCACCGCTAGTTAGCTCCTGTTGCCGGTCCACTAACCCATACTGTATACTCCCAGCGCACCCACTGTAAAGCATATCCCCGCACGGTCTCTCTGCTGTCCCGGTGTGGTTAGGCCTTCTTGTCTGGGACCACTGCCTCCTCAGCTGGCTGTCAGCTAGCTGCCCTCCAGTCTCTCATCAGCTTGCAACCAACAACCTCAGCGCAGCCTTTGACACCATCGACCACTCCATTCTTCTCTCACTCCTTCAACATACTATAGTAATAATTGGTCCCACCCTCTCCTGGTTCACCTCATATCTCTCTGACAGACATCAAGACGTCTCCATAAACAACTGCAAATCCTCCACCTCCCCAGTCACTCATGGTGTCCCCCAGGGTTTAGTCCTCGGTCCCCTCCTCTTCATCCTGTATATCCTTCACCTCGGACAAATTGTCTACATTGCATCCCTTGAAAAATATGCCTTAATCAACAAGAGATTCAACTCAATCTGTAGTACAAACAATCTCATATTCCTGCCTTTTCCTCCACTCCTTGCTCAAAGGCCTTGATAAATGCTCTGCATTGGAGAGGATCCCCTTCAAACGTGGGAATATCTTGTGGTGGCAGAGATGAAGCATGCTGCTGCTGCACCAAAGCAGCTGTTATTTCATTTTGCCTGTGCATGATAGTAAGTATGTCTCCAGGCAGATTTTGACTGGTTTGATGGTGGTAGGTTGCCTTTCCTCATATTTTAAATGAGCTGTTGTATATTCTTCCTGCTGTTGTTTATTGGCATGACATTGATGAGTTGTAGCAGTTTTAAACCATTGCTCAGTTTAATATGGTCGCACATCTGTTGATAATAGATTATCAGGTGGTAATGACCATTTTGTAAAGTTTTTTTGCTGTGTAGATTTTCCTGATCCAGGCTTGTATTCGTTTGCCTCAGGTTAAATACAGTGACAGATTCCTTTAATAGGAAGTCATGCCATCTGAGGGTCCTTGAGAATAACTTTTCAGATCCGAGGCCTGTAATACAGTCAACATGGCAGAGGATGCAGCTAGTTCGGCTTAAAAATCAAGCTGCTCTATTTTTCCTCCTCAGCTATTGCTCCTGCTCCTGCAACACATGTCTTTCTTTTAGAGCTGCCGCACGAGCGACAAGTGCAGCTCTATTTGCCTCCGCTTTCATACGTGCCGACGAAGTGATGCTTGATTTACCGCTGTTGTTACTCATTTGACTTGAGCGTTTACAACCAACATTAGCCAACATTAGAAACACTGTCATTTGGCTTAATATAATCCTTATCATTACCATTTTCATGTATATTACCTTCATTGCATGAAACCCACATTTTCGCATCAGCAATACATTCATCATTAAACAGCAATTTTGCTTTAAACCATGTTTCTTGCCTTTTCTTTTCATATTGTGGCAGTAGAAACAACTGAGATTCATGCATGCATTTTGCTTCATCACACACCTCAATCAATTCTCTAAGAGCATTTTTACCTGTGTTTTATCATCCTTTAACGTTAAACCTTGCATTGATCTTCTTATGGTGGTTCATTTGCTTAGCTTAGCCTTTCCAACATTTTGCAACCTGTCCAATTTATCAGCAAGCGCTTTTGCAGTGAGCTTAACTACCCGCGTTTGAGTTTGACCACCGCGAGTCACACTTCTGCGTTTACTGCCAATTAGCCCACTAGTCCCGGTAGCTATGTCTGACGCAGTGTAGCGCTTCTCCATGATAAATAACCAGTTAACCAGTTCACCTCAACGAAAAGTCAAATGCAAAGTCTATTGTCCACCCTCCAGGTTTATGTCCAGTTATGTGTGTACACAACTTAAATGGCCATAAGCAGTGTAGCGTTATATATAGCTACGTTGGGTGGCATGCAATGATCCATCCGCTGATCAGATGCTTCACAGCATCAGCATTAGCACCGTAGCTTCGTCCTCCAATTGTAGCCAACATCCAACCCGCTGCCGGCAGCTCCCTTGCTTCTCCTCCGAGACGTTACAAAACGTGCCGAAGTTTTCCAGATAAAGTTCCATATGTAGGTAAGTTTTTGACGAATGCTAAAGGAGCTTAGTCTAGTACTGTAAGCTACTGAGATGTTTCACTTAGGAATGACCTGGTTATCGTGCTTCGTTCCATTTGCTGTTATTTGTGTTGGTAACACGATCTACTGACACAAACTTTGGTTTTGCCTATCACTAGCAGCTGACCCGACAGCCTCCACCCTCTCTACCTCCTCTGCTTCATCATTTGATCCTGCATTTCAACAGTTCCTTCAAACATCCAGCACAAATTAACCACTCAGTCTCGATCACCTGCCATGCTGTGGACCGTCCTGTTGTGCTGGACACTTCTTCACCACCGAGCATCTAGTCCATGGCTAATGGCTAATGACTCCAAGCTTTCACTCTCCCTGGTTGGCATGACGCTGAAATATTCCATGTTGCAGCTACTCAAACTCAACAACGTCAACCCCCCACCATGCATTTCATTCATTTAACTTTTCACTCTATCCCATCTATCTGCTCAAGCGTTCTCCATGTCACACCGCCACTACCACTAAATTATCACTGGTGCTTGGTTTACAGCACCTTGATACATAATTATAACCCCTGTTAAAGGAGCTCAGATAAGTACGGTAAGCTACTGAGATGTTTTACTCAGGAATGGCCTGGTTGACGTGCTTCATTCCATTTGCTGTTATTTGTGTTGGTAACACGATCTGCTGACACGAACTTCGGTTGTAGCCTAACCATTATTTTATTTTGCTTTGTTGTGAATATACGTGAATACATTCCAATAAGGATTTTACTGATACCAAACACACAAGTGTATGACAACAAAATGTAATCGATTTCCACAGTCAAAAACCGTTTGCCCTTCTGGAGTCAAAAACCTGACGATGCCAGTGACTTTCTTGCCTATATACCTGATCCCAGGATTTTACCACATCGCCACTCAATGTGCACACAGAGAATAACATGTCAAGTTATTCCAACACTATATTTGGCTCTTACAATCCCTCGGACCCCTTTACATGAGAGCATGTTATGAAGAAACACAAAACTGTAAAACACACACTCTGCAAAAAAACTGCAAAAGCATTTACGTCTGCATCACAGATTTAGGGCAATTCCAGCATTTCAATAAAGTTTTGCACCATGAAAGGACAAAAAAAGATCAGGAAATTGCACAGATATTAATATAGTTGTAATGTCATGATTCCTAAACAAAGCTTTATACTTGAGGCCATTCTACCCCTCTTCACCAACAGAAGCACATTCACGTTTCTTCTTCAGTTTTACAATGATAGCACCTGCCCTCCCTTCCTATTCATCCTTGTAATAGCTTCATCAGTCATCATAACAGTCTCCAGTCAGTTCATCATCATCGGCTAACGTTTAGCTCACTTCCTCTCCTACGGCTGCTTCCATTGATTAACCTGCACGACCATTAACTTTCATTGGAAATAACCCCTTAATTAAAAGCTAACACTAATGGTTGGCATTTTAAAATGGCTAGAGAGTTTTTGTACAACTCCTACAGTTAATGTTAATGAGTGTTTTCTCAGCTCTAGTGATTAGAAAGAATGAGAAAACTGCTTTTGTAAAATCATATATACAGATAGTAATTATGACAGGAGCAAAGGTGAAGTTGTTATAAACACTAAAGTGGTGGTGGTAGTCTAGTGGTCTAGTGGTCAGGCTTTCAAACACCAAGTCACTCTGGATAAGAGCATAATCCTTACATTACCTGTAATGTAAAGTCTGCATGGAGAGGAGGTAGTGGTGCACTACCTCGAGACCGCTGTTTGTTTACTGTAACCACGACAACCTATATCAGTTTCTATGGATTTATTAAGAGCTGTATCTCATAATTACAAAATACTATGTTAGAATTACAAGAAATACACTTTGGTGAATGCAATAAAAATGAATGTAAAGGAACGTTTGAGATATCTTATTAACTAGAAGCCATGGGTGATAAAGACATGTGGTACACTTTTTAAATCCTTCAGGAGCATTACTGAAATATTTCTTGCTTACCGGAGGAGCCCACCATTATGCTCTCTCCTGCCTTTTTTCCAAAGCTGAAGATTATCATTCACAGTCTGCTCTACAGTAAGTCTGTTGTGATTGCTGGTTCGTTTTTTTTCCACATTACAGCAAAGAGCTCAGGCAGGAACTTTATTTTGAACAGATTGTCTGCAGAAAATCCCCGCCGTCATAGAATAAGAACACACAGATCTAACTTTTACACAGCCACAAATTTTGTATTTTGGTTTAGAAATGCCTTGGAAACCTTTTAAAATGGATGTCAAAACGTCGGAATTAGATTTTTCAAACTGCAAATAAACACCCGTCTTTCAATCTCACCTAGTATGACATTCATATATTTGCAAATGTTCCTACCTTGAAGCTTATGAACTAGTCAGAGGAAGTGCATTCATATATAGCAGCGAAACTTTAATTATTTGTGGGTGCTTGACAGAGTTTGTCAGCTACTTGTAAGTTCTTAGAGCTTTCAATTTCCAGTTACACTGCAGTGTGTCCTTCTTTTCCCTGTTGATGAGAAGCTCAACAGGCTCTTTCTTTTAAATGAATTCTTAGCAGTGGTGTTAAGTGACTGAAATAATGTTGGAATGTGGCATGAAAGGCTGTGCTGAAGGTGGGAAAAGAAAAGTCAAAATTGTGAAAGTAATTTTGATTAAATAAATGTAAACTGAAAAATTTAAATTTGTGAGCAGATGAAAACATAGCTCTTCCAAAATTGCCTTCAGAGTGTATACATATCATAGTCTTCATACTAATTTGAGATTTGGGAATTTTTTTACAACAACGAAAGGCAAGCAGCCGATGAAACCGTGATGTGTTCAGTCCGTCTGTCTATTGATCTCCTTCAGTTTTAATTCAATGGAAAAGCGTTCACATGCAAACCATAATTTTAGTCGTACTCATTTCACCATTTCAATGCCCATTTGCTGTTATTATGTTATTATTGTATTTGTAATGCTACGAGAGCTGCTGGATCCGCGCAAATAGTTACCAGAACACAGGCCGTCAAAAACCAAGATATATTAAGCTCTGAGGATGTAACTCGACTGTATTAAAACACTTTATATTGGACCACAGAGAGCAGGAGGACACTGATCACAGGTGTAAGAGTACAGTTACAGAGTAACTGCCTGTATGTCAGAAAAGTTAAGAAGACAACTTCCTGTTGTCTCTAATTTCTTCTCTGATTAAACATCTTAAGTGACACCACCGGTGATACAACACAGCTGTTGTCATTAACATGTCTTATGGTTATTTTGACAGACAGTGTCATAGACATAGCTTGTTTTAGAAAGTACATCATTTGCTTAACATTGTCAATCACACTTTAAAGGAAACCTGCAGGGAGGAGCAGTCATTAGTCTACTTAGTGCTGAGAGAAGGCAAAGTGAAGTGTGAAATATTGAGCAGTATGAGGAGTATTATAGGAGAAATTGATGCATTTGTGGGGATTCCGCACCATAAAAAAACATACAACTTTGAAGGAGCTTAATACAGTGATCAAAAAATGTGTGCAGTGTTAAAGGGCCAGTATGTAGTATTTAGGGGGAATTTATTAGCAGAAATGGAATATAGTATTCGTAACTGTGTTTTCATCTTAGAATGAGCCCTTCATCTCCACCTAGTGAGATCCTTTTGGGGGATGTAGTTTGTGGTGCTGGATACCTGTTGTCTATGTATCAGTGTAATATACATTTACACAGCACCATTTCATCAGTACAACAACAGCCATACTCACTGCTTTGCTGCCCTCACTCTCTTCTGAACAGTAATACTGTTAATACTTTGCTGAGTTTTGATCGCTGTAAAGCTACTGTCAATGAAACCCAACACTTTCTGCTACTGTTGACACGATACCACAATTATGACTTTGATAAGATACCTGGCTAAAGTATCTCTATATAGATACTAAAACAATACCAGTGCAAAAATCTGAAACATCAGAAAAAGAATTGGTAATAATAAAACATGGAACTTAAAATATTTTTTTTTCTTTTAATAATAAAAAAAACAATGAAAATATTGAGACAATGTCAATGCAAGGCAGTGGAGGGTGTGAAAAGAAGCCATAAAACAACAGGAGTGAATTATTCTACCATAGTGTGTTCATACATTTAATATATTAAGAAGCTCTTAATTAAGATCAGCTGTTTACACGTTCACATTTCTCCAACTTCACATGTCACAATACTGCTTAAAAAAGTTCAATCCATGCAGAGATAAGTGTGTGCAGTACTAAACTATTTGAATTTAATTCCCTTCTCATAAGCAGTGATGCCATGTTTGTCTGGCTTTTATTGTGGAAGGTAAGAACTGTTTCAGCTACATATTTACTTGGGCGATGACGGTATGGATTTTTCCTTTCCATGGTGAAAAAGCAACATATCCCTGCGGTTTGCCGGTTATGTCTTGATTTCCTCGCCCACTGTAGCAAATGAGGGGAATCTGCCTGTGGTGAAAAAGGAAAGCCCACAGGCAGACCGGGAACCTTGATCAGTCAATGTAGATACGGTTATTAGGTCAAAACACATCTACAGCGGGATATTTGTATGATTTAAACATCTACTGTATCTATGCAAATTATTCTTCACTAAGAGACAAAAATAAACTTGAAGCCGCCTTCACTCTCTCTCTCTCTCTCTCTCTCTCTCTCTCTCTCTCTCTCTCTCCCTCTCTCTCTCTCTCAACCACACACTGGCTGCTTGACTAGCAACTGAAAAGTGTTGTATGTATTGTGCTCATGCGGTTATCATGCGGTTATCATCCCAGCACTAATATTTACCACATGACATGAGATTGGTATCAATCTTCATAGAATGCTCGCCTAGAGAGCGAACAACCATAATTATGAAAATTTTGAACTATTCCTGTAGTGGCAGAGGTGTCAGATCAGAAAATTCTCCTCAGGGGATAAACCCCTATGATTCCAGGAACCAGTAAAACTTTCTAGTTTTAGGCCCACCACTCATTAGGCTGCACAGCCAACAATTCACAACCATTTAGGGAACTAAACTGCAAACTGCAGTCAGTCTCTTTCCCAAGCCTGGATGCGAATGAGTTAATCCATAATCCGTCTTCAGTGCTGTATTTAGATGTGGAGTGTTTACCCCTGAAAACAGCCAAGTGGTGTGTTAATTGGTGAGAAAAGTTGCCCTGAGGTTTCAGCTGCAGGAGGAATGTTTTGATGTTGACATTCCTATTGATGTGAGTGATGATAGCTCCTACCGCAGAGGCTCTGAAGTCTGCTGTCAATTATCTGCACTGATACGCACATATGATCAGGCACACACGCACACACACCCACACGCACATTCATAAAGGAAAATATTGTTTGTACATGTATACAGTTGATACTGGATATAGAAACCAGCTGGCATGTTCAGACATACTTATCTATACAGGAAGAAGACTGTTTTATTTTTGTAAAACTCTCTCTCTCTCCCTCTTGCTCGCACGCACGCTCGCACACACTAAACAGGATGGGCCCTATGGTACACTCAATTTAACCATCTGTAAAAGCTGGGCAGTTTCAGTGTTTATGGGGAGTTTTAATAGACTCTAATTTGCTCACTGAATACTATCCTACTGTTTTGTGTGTGTGTGTGTGTGTGTGTGTGTGTGTGTGTTTGTGTGTGCTCCGTTCCCTCTATACATTTCTTTATTTGATTTCCTTCCCTTCCCACTTTTTTCCTTATTAAATCATTTATTTTTTCATCCCTCCTTGTACCGTCTCCATAGTCTATCCTTATGCCTCTTGCCTCCTTTCACCTTTCTTTATTTCCTTCCAATCATCCTTTCTTTCATCCTCCTGGTCCTTCATCATTTTATGTCCTTCACCCTCATTCTTTCCATATTTTCCTCCAACATACTTAAGATTTTTCTTTTATGTCATCCCTTTTTCTCTTCAGTCATACCATACTTGTGTCCTTCTGTCCTTTTTATACTCTCATCCGTGATTTAGCTTAACAAAAATGTTAGCACTGTTATTTTAAATGTTTCACCTGTCTCTCCTCTTTATCGCTCTCTGGTGAGTAAGGAGTCCCAGTGGAGATAAATGTCCTGAACATGCCTAATGTCATGTTTTTGTAGTTTATTCTTGGTTATGGATTTAGTTAAAAGATCTCTGTTGTCTCACAAATGACTTGAGTTTCAAGGGCTTAGCAGACAAAAAATAGCACGATATGATTCGATATCGGATCATTTAAATGAAAATCGATTGTGTTCTACCTTGAAAAGGAAATGTCTTTTATGATGTTACAAATCTATGGTTATGATGTGGTTAGGTTTAGGCACAAATACAACTCGGTATGGGTGAGGGAGTACTGTTGGGGAGTACTGCTCCATAAACATTGTTGTATAAAGCTTGTATATAATGACTCTAAAAGTGAGTAGCTGTGTGATGTCTGATAAATGTCCACAAATGATGTCATTTGAGTCTGAAAACTTCTTTGAAAAAAAGTTTGAAAAAACAGGTAACTGTGGCCTGATCCCTCATCAATAACTCAAAAGGCTGTGGTTCTGCAGCTAACGTTGTTTTTAGAGTCATCGGCTTGGGACAAAAGTCTCTATTGAACAGGATCGATCACAGGCAGAAAAGCTGTTAGGCCCGGCGCCCCTGTCGACCGGGGGGGGGGGGCTGCTGCACTGCAAAAACTCGGAGGAGCGGCTTATCACATGAGAATAGCTAGTCCACCTTAAAAGACATCCCACCTTAAGCTTGAGCCGTTGAGCAGGCAGGTGGTCTTGAGTTGTAGCATTGATTCGGTGACAGACAGCACACACGGCTACGTTACTTTCTCTCCCTCGACCAACCAACTGCTCACTTGCTATTGCTGCCAGCATTGCTGAACGTTGATGACCGTGGTGGCAGATCGGCTGTTTAATAAAATCATAATTAGTAACACACACACACTTTCTCTGCTTTCTCTCTCTGAACTCACACAACCTAGTTTAATAAACATCTTAAATGCATTTTTTAAAGCTGGGACTGGCGGGGAGTCAATTTAATCTTGCCATACACTGGCAGAAACATATGAAAGATTGTAACAGGATCGGTGGTAGCGTTATGCACTGATACATGTCTGTGGCTATTTTAAGTTAGGAAGTGTTCAGGTGCTTAACTTACAACCAAAACTATGTTAGGAATTTCAATGACATGTAAGAGGCTGACGCTTGCTTCATTTCATTCAGGGTTGTCAGTGCAACAATGAGAAGAGAGCTCCGCCAAGTTTTTGTTTAGAGTTCTTCTATAAATTCATCATACATTTTCAGGAAATCTGCTCTGCAGGCTGTAGGGATATTTGGTGGAGAAGCCTACTGCTGGTGTAAAGGAAATGTTTTTATTTTTAAATTGGTGAATTTCATGAGTGCATGCAAAACGAAGCCTTACTGATGTGTCTCTGGAGCTGCTGTATTGTTTGCCTGCTAAATGACGTGAAGAAGTCCGTGCTTAACGTGGGTGTGATGACACTGCACATATTAATGTTTTCCTCCTTTTCTGGGAAGGGGAAAAGAGAGGGAACAGTGGGGGAGGGCTTCAAAGAGAATAAAAGGATGAGCTGCAGGGAGAGAAAGATGAAATAAAACATGGAGAGGAGGGATGGTGTGGGCTAGTGTCTGCCATAGACTGGCCTTCCATCAACTATACCTTCACCTTTCTTTCCTTCACTGTATTTATATATTTATAATTTCCCTTCTACCATCCTTTAGTTTTTTGAATATTCTTAATATCATCATCTATTTAATCCTTATATTACACTAGACTACATTCATTTGGCAGAAGTTTATCCAAAGCAAGTTACAATAAGTGCATTGCATTCTTCCATCCTACCATCATTTTTGAAATGTCTTTCACATTTATTTTCTCTTGTCTATGTTTCCTTTCCGAATGCCTTCGGTGTCAGGATTTATTTTGTCTTACTCTTGTTCTGTCTTGATCTTTCTCATGTACATTCTTATTTGTTTCTATGTCTGTCTGTCTGTTATATTTATGCCTTTCTGTCTTGCTGCCATCCAATCAGACTGTTATTTTGCTGCCCTTAATATTTCAGCCATGTTTATGATGAAGAAGTGATCGCAGGCTGTTTTCATTTGTCAGTCAAATGGTGAAAATCTCTCAGCTTGAATATTTTCTCTATTGATGGGAAATTAAATAGGCTAGTCCTGTGCTGAGAGACGCTCCGTGACCTGAAACTGTCACAGGTTTGATCCTTGTAAGACACTTCATTCTGCCGGAGTGTGCTTAAGCAAAAATACAGAACAGGCTATCAACATCGCAAGTTGCCGTGACAGTTTGAATATAGCATGCTTTCAAGTTCCTACGTCATGGATAAAACATGGTTTTGCTTCAGATTAAAAAAGGACCACTTTAGAAGGGTTTATAAATTGACATGATGTGATTTTTTTTTAGCACATTATTTCATTAACAAGGCCCACCAAAGTGACTGTTTTGACCTCCTTCTGGAAAAGGGGTGCGGAGCATCTAGACCAAAATGAATTTATTTAACTTATTAACATTTAAAAAACAATAGAATAGAACATTATTGTAAGAACAGGGAGGAATGTGTCTTAAGCTCCATTTGGACGGTATCATCATCACTGGAGGAATCAGGGAATTAAATATTCACTGTCCTCCTCTGTAACTCATCGTTCTGACAGCTGTTTAACGTCGGAGAGATTCCAGGATATAGTCTTTAAAGTACATGGACATTCAACAGGATAAAGACTAAAGAGAAAGACAAAAGCCTCCACAGGGGGCAAAGGAGTGTTAAAGAGGAGGCTAAGATACTGTGTGAGGTGAATTTGAGTTAAAAGATCGTACTCCTTCTCAGAGTCATAACTTCCCAATGATATCATTATCTCCGAAGTCAATCGCAAATAACCGTCCAACAATCTGCTTAGAAATCATAGAAGAAAGATGCTTCAGAATTTGTCTGCGAATCCTCACATTCTTAAGTTTTCTTCAGTGTCAAATCAATCCTGTGATGGTTATTTGTGCATCCAAACAATGCAAACATGAACTGCTAATAGCTAATTTGACATCATTTACTGTCAAAATGTAAATAAATGCATATTAAAAAAAAAAGGGTAGAGGTTGGTGCTCAAAAGTGAATATCAGTACCTACAGTACCTGTAATTGTTCCTCCAATTTCATATGAAAGTCAAATTTCTCACAGAGTTGATTAAAAATAAATAAAAGTAGAGAACCATCACCTTACCGTGGTGGAGGGGTTTGGGTGCTCCTATGAACCTGAGGGCTGTGTTGTCGGGAGCCTAGTGCTCCTGGTAAGGTTTCCCATGGCAAATTGGTCTCAGGCGAGGGGCCAGACAAAGAATGGTTCAAACACCCCAATGGAACATCAAAAAAGAGGAGGTGTGACCCTGCCCGGAGGAAGCCCGGGGCCCCCGTCTGGAGCCAGGCCTAGAAGAGGGGCCCGTCAACGAGCGCCTGGTGGCCGGGTTTGCCACGGAGCCCGGCCGGGCATAGCCCGAAGAAGCAACGTGGCACCCCCCCCTCTCCATCATGTGGGCCTACCACCCGCAGGAAGAACCGTTGGGGTCGGGTACATTGCCAGACGGGTGGCAATGAAGGTCGGGGACCTCGACGGACCAGACCTGGGCAGCAAAGGCTGGCTCTGGGGACGTGGAACGTCACCTCTCTGTGGGGGAAAGAGCCGGAGCTTGTGCGGGAGGCGGAGCGCTACCAGTTAGATCTGGTTGGGCTCTCCTCTACGCACAGTACTCCTGGATAGGGGTTGGACCTTATTCTTCTCTGGAGTTGCTCAGGGTGTGAGGCGCCGGGCGGGTGTGGGGATACTCACAAATCCCCGGCTGAGTGCCGTTACGTTGGAGTTCACCCCGGTAGACGAGAGGGTCGCCTCCCTACGCCTACGGGTTATGGGGGGGAAAACTCTGACTGTTGTCTGTGCATATGCACCGAACAGCAGTTCAGAGTATTCGGCCTTCTTGGAGACCCTGAATGGAGTCCTGTTGGGGGCTCCAGTAGGGGACTCCATAGTTCTACTGGGAGACTTCAACGCGCACGTGGGCAGCGATGGAGACACCTGGAGAGGCATGATTGGGAGGAACGGCCTCCCTGATTTCAACCCAAGTGGTTGTTTGTTATTGGACTTCTGTGCTAGACATGGGCTGTCCATAACAAACACCATGTTCGAACATAAGGATGCTCATACAGTAAGTGTACATGGTACCAGAGCACCTTAGGCCGAAGATCAATGATCGATTTTGTAATCGTATCATCTGATCTGAGGCCGCATGTTTTGGACACTCGGGTAAAGAGAGGGGCGGAGCTGTCAACTGATCACCATCTGGAGTTGTGAGTGAGTTGGGTCAGGGGGTGGGGGAAGAGTCTGGACAGACCTGGTAAGCCCAAACGGGTAGTGCGGGTGAACTGGGAACGTCTGGAGGAGGCCCATACCCAAGAGACCTTTAACTCACACCTCCGGCGGAGTTTCTCTGGCATCCCTGTGGAGGTTGGGGGCATTGAGCCTGAGTGGTCAATGTTCAAAGCTTCCATTGCTGAAGCTGCGGCGGGAGCCTGCGGCCTCAAGGTCTTAGGTGCCTCAAGGGGCGGTAACCCTCGAACACCGTGGTGGACCGCGGTGGTCAGGGAAGCCGTCCGACTGAAGAAGGAGTCCTTCCGAGATATGTTATCACGGGGGACTCCAGAGGCGGTTGCAAGGTACCGACAGGCCCGAAGGGCAGCGGCCTCGGCTGTGACAGAGGCAAAGCAGCGGGTGTGGGAGGAGTTCGGAGAAGCCATGGAGAAGGACTTTCGGTCGGCACCAAAGTGCTTCTGGCGTACTGTCCGGCACCTCAGGAGGGGTAAGCGGGGGACCATCCAAGCTGTTTACAGCAGGGATGGAACACTGTTGACCTCAACTGAGGAGGTACTCGGGCGGTGGAAGGAGCATTTTGAGGAACTCCTCAATCCCACTAATACGCCCTCTTTGATAGAGGCAGGGCTGGAAGATTATGGGGGATCATCAGCAATTTCCCTGGTGGAAGTCACTGAGGTAGTCAAACAACTCCACAGTGGCAAGGCCCCGGGGATTGATGAGATCCGTCCAGAAATGTTGAAGGCTTTGGGTGTGGAGGGGCTGTCGTGGCTGACACGTCTCTTCAACATTGCGTGGAAGTCGGGAACAGTGCCTAAGGAGTGGCAGACCGGGGTGGTGGTTCCCCTGTTTAAAAAGGGGGACCAGAGAGTGTGTGCCAATTACAGGGGTATCACACTGCTCAGCCTCCCGGGTAAAGTCTACTCCAAGGTGCTGGAAAGGAGGGTTCGGCCGATAGTCGAACCTCAGATTGAAGAGGAACAATGCGGATTCCGTTCTGGCCGTGGAACAACGGACCAGCTCTTCACTCTCACAAGGATCCTGGAAGGGGCCTGGGAGTATGCCCATCCGGTTTACATGTGTTTTGTGGACCTGGAGAAAGCGTATGACCGGGTCCCCCGGGAGATACTGTGGGAGGTGCTGCGGGAGTATGGGGTGAGGGGGGCGCTTTTGAGGGCCATCCAATCCCTGTACGCCCAAAGCAAGAGTTGTGTCCGGGTTCTCGGCAATAAGTCGGACTCGTTCCCGGTGGGTGTTGGCCTCCGCCAGGGCTGCGCTTTGTCACCAATCCTGTTTGTGGTATTCATGGACAGGATATCGAGGCGTAGTCGGGGGGAGGAGGGGTTGCAGTTTGGTGGGCTTGGGATCTCATCGCTGCTCTTTGCAGACGATGTGGTCCTGATGGCATCATCAGCCTGTGACCTTCAGCACTCACTGGATCGGTTCGCAGCCGAGTGTGAAGCGGTTGGAATGAGGATCAGCACCTCAAAATCTGAGGCCATGGTTCTCAGCAGGAAACCGGTGGATTGTCTACTCCGGGTAGGGAATGAGTCCTTACCCCAAGTGAAGGAGTTCAAGTACCTCGGGGTCTTGTTCACGAGTGAGGGGAAAATGGAGCGGGAGATGGGCCGGAGAATCGGAGCAGCGGGCGCGGTATTGCACTCGCTTTACCGCACCGTTGTGACGAAAAGAGAGCTGAGCCAGAAGGCAAAGCTCTCGATCTACCGGTCTATCTTCGTTCCTACTCTCACCTATGGTCATGAAGGTTGGGTCATGACCGAAAGGACGAGATCGCGGGTACAAGCGGCCGAAATGGGTTTTCTCAGAAGGGTGGCTGGCTTCTCCCTTAGAGATAGGGTGAGGAGTTCAGTCATCCGAGAGAAGCTCGGAGTAGAACCGCTGCTCCTTTGCGTAGAAAGGAGCCAGTTGAGGTGGTTCGGGCATTTGGTAAGGATGCCCCCTGGGCGCCTCCCTAGGGAGGTGTTCCAGGCACAGCCAGCTGGGAGGAGACCACGGGGAAGACCCAGGACGAGGTGGAGAGATTATATCTCCACACTGGCCTGGGAACGCCTCGGGGTCCCCCAGTCAGAGTTGGTCAACGTGGCCCAGGAAAAGGAAGTTTGGGGCCCCCTGCTGGAGCTGTTGCCCCCGCGACCCGACCCCGGATAAGCGGTTGAAGATGGATGGATGGATGGAAAAGTAGAATAACAAGCAGCTCTTCCCATAGACACAATATAAAGAGTACTTTAAAATGCAATGACATCGCTCTGGACAGGATTTAAATTACAGGAAGACCAACCATAGGTGGGATCAGGGAAATAGGGTTGTGTTAATGTCGAAAATGTATCTGAACATTTAAAAAAACAAAATCCCAAATCTGAAAACTTTATTTACAAAACATTAGGCCTATACAAATCAAATGTGATATATTAAGAGAAGTAATTGAGTCAGAAATTATCTATATTATGCTTTATCCCAAACATGAAACTTGACTAAGACAGTAGTTCAAAGCTGTCCTCTGAAAGTCTGGTGACAACATAAAAGGACCAAAATATGTTGCAGCAAGGGCATTTTGTCCCACCCGTGTTGATTGAGACGATGTTCTCCGGAAGGGATTAAGACCACTGACGAGCACAGGTAATGTTCAAATCACCCCACCAGCTCGAGAAAATATATCATGTCTGAAGGGGGTTTAGTCTCACCAAAGACAATAAATAGTAAAAAAAAAAAATAATAAATAGTAAAACAGTAAGATGTTTTTTTTAACGAGGCAGACTTCATAAATTACTGTAAGAACACAAAATGTGCTATTACTACTTTATGTAATAATAATAATAATAATAAATAATTAGATTATGTGTGTGTTTGTCTGCTTGTGTGCACACTTCAGAGGCAAACGTCATTGACTTTCAAGCCTGTGCAGATGACTCACACTAACAGATAATAGTTAGCTACTGCGTGGGTCGTCACGATGGAGCTGACAGGGTCAATGACGAGTGACAAGTCAAATCTCTCACTGTTCCTCCCCCACCCCCCCGTCTGATAAAACAGACACTGCTAGGTGTGTGTGTGTGTGTGGGTCGTGTGAGAGGCAGAAAAGAACAGAGATATTTTGACCTTGAAAATAAGAGGAAGTAAGCTTTGTCAATCTCTTGAGTTGACTGAAATTGTTCCTGTCTGCCTGAAAATATCAATCTACAAAGTGCTGGTTATTCAGATCTCAGGAAGGTGAGTCAGTGTTGCTGAGGATGGAGCAGTGCTGCTGTTTGTGTCACAAAATGATGCAACATTGCTTTGCTCTCAATTTACACACAATCGCACATTCAAAGAGGGAATTCCACATATGTCATCATCACAAGAAGGCAGGATAACTATGGTTTATTACTAGCTCTATTGTCTTTTGTTTTTTATAAAAAAATTTACCCCACCCACTGATTCTATCATTAATGACAATGATGTACTCACCAAAGTACGGAGATATCTCGAACCATGGCGGCTTCATGAAACTTCACGTATTACTCATGATTGAAACAAGATTAGTTAAAACACAGACACATATTTTCTTACTTGCAATTTTTTAAATATTAAAGCACTGCAATTTCTCAACAAAAATTATACATGCAAGACTATTGGTTACACACATTTGCACATCACTGCAGCATTTTTTGAAAGGATTCTGATGGTGCCGGTGGTGAGGGGGAGAATTAACATTAGAAGTTGGAAGACAGGAGCACCTGATTGGGCTAAATAAGGTGCACAGAGGTTAATCACTAGATGCTGTGTGGGCAAAAGAGGAATAGTGGAAAGTGTGACGTTTGTTTGATTACATGAGAGAAACCATCTTGGATTTTCAACAAACTGGATGACAGAAGAAGCCAACCCAGCTGGATTATAAAGCTAATGGTTTGTGAAATACGTATATGATTAAATATGCATATTTTGATGTATGTAATACCTGAACAAAGTATTGAATTGGCTGTGTCACCAAGTCACTGTCATAATGCAGTGAATACAGGTAACAGGACCCAAACACAGATGAAGCAGGCAGACAGGATAAGTTCAGTGGTTTATTGCTAAAGTGAAGTTATATATAAGCTTAGAAGCAGGTACAGATAGGCCAGCAGGCATTCAGGTAGGTGAGGCAGGAAGGCAGGTATAGGAACAAGAACGCTGACACGATGGTTCAGGAATCATGAGGTAGACAAGGGTCCAAACTGGGAAGGCAAGGAAATCCAAAGTCAAAATTCCGGCAGAAATTCCGAGAGATACAGTTTAAGCTGAACAGCAAATCAGAATGTTTTCTCTCACCGACGCTCTGCCGGCGATTCAAAATGCTGAATAGGTCAAAAACCCCTGTCAAGGGGCAGACTAGTGCCAACGGTGTGGGACACCTCACAAAACTGGGGCAACAGACGCTCACCGATGGCCTGATATTGGCCGCCGCCGACCATCGGCTTGGTGTGTCAGGGCTTTAACAGGCTAACAGGATACAGGGATCAGAAGCTCGAAAGCAAATGGCAAGAAACACCAAAGCAACACAACAATTGTACAACAACCTGTGATGATGATTGAATTAGCATATGAATAGTAGTGATATGACCTGGCTAGAACCTCCTTCACTCCAGCGTTGGATGAAACAACCACTTTGAAAAAGAAACAATCTGAAGATTATTCATGAGATATACAGTACGCCATATGTTGTATATATTCATGCTATTGTTATCCTATGGGATACACTATAATCAATGACATGAATATTAATTTATTGAGTTAAAAAAAAAAAATAGTTGTGGGGAACGTGTTAAATAAAAGTAAAAGCTTTATTGATACAACAGATATAGCAATTGCTCAAACACAACTGTATGAAAACAACTACTGTACAGTATGTTGTTTCAAACAATAGTTAAGCCGGACCTGGAGCATCAGATGAGCCTTGAAATGTCTTTTTGTTTTATTAACCTCAGGACTTGATGATGTAGCTGGCTTTATCAGGCTGCGACTTCCAGCGCGCTCTCTGTGGTTTTCAGCTGAGTGAGGAGCAAATGGACGAGCTTCACC
The DNA here is from genome assembly GCA_943593645.1 of Bovichtus variegatus. NCBI lineage: Eukaryota > Metazoa > Chordata > Actinopteri > Perciformes > Bovichtidae > Bovichtus > Bovichtus variegatus. Next base: position 14,182,635 of record CALSCE010010635.1, on the reverse strand, counting down.
AACTCACTGTCTAAGGCAATGTGACTGGTTTGGAAGTGACTTGCTGAAAAGGGTTGGTGTAAAGATACCTTAAGTATCAGTTCTATCAATATTTGTCTTGTTTTAAGTATCAATAGTAGCATCGAATGAACTGTTCCGTCTCTCATCTATATTTTTGTGCACTTTTATTTCCTCAAAGAGTATAAATCACTGATATGTACAGTACTCTTTGCTTTTCTGCTCCGGTGAGTGTTTGCATGATGTGATCATCTCATTAGTTCAGAGGAGGGACGCATAGTTGCACCGATGGCAAATCAATACAAGTGTCAATGATTTTCACTGGCAGAGTAACAGAGCAAAGAACCAACCAACATGGTCATCAGCTCTCTGCAGTAACGAGAACAATGATATTGTGGATACAAGCTTCCTTCATAGGGCTCGCCCTTGGGGACATTGTGAGTAATACAGATTTCAGAGTAGAACTCCTGTTCCTTTGCTTTGGAAGGAGCATGTTGAGGTGGTTTGGGGTTCTGATTTGGATGCCTCCTTGACACCTCTTTCTTTTCAAGTTATTTTGGAGCCAAAAGTGAGGAAGAGAAGCCAGAGAAGACTCAGAACATGCTGGAAAGATTATATATTCCATTTGGCCCGGGGAATGCCTTAAAATCCCCCAAGAAGAGATTGGTGGGCTACTCTGATTAGTCGGTTGCCCATTTTTTAGAGAAACCAATAGAGGTAAAAATTGATCAACAGAATATATTTTGACATTCCTACTTCCTCCTATCTAGGCAAAAGTGTGCTTCTTTCGCAGAATCTCTAGGCTCGCCTTATGGACAAAGTGAGGAGTTCAGGAAGAGATTAAAGGAGCCAGTGGACGTAGTTTTGTGTCCTCATTAGGGTACCTTCTTCCTTTTCTGGGCACATCCAACTGGTAGGAGACATGGTGGGGGGACTATATATCCCATGTGGCCTGGGAAAGTCTTGGAATCCCAGGTTGAGAAGGGGACATGGCAAGGAAGAAGGACTTACTCTCATTAGTCAGCTGCCACTGTGCTAAAAGGTTCAGCCATTCCTACTTCTTACTTTTAAGGCTGTATCTCTGTCAACAGGATCTATTTAACACTTATAAAATACATTTGACAGATTGATCTAGAGCAAAGAAACAATTTATTCGATTTTGGGAATGACCCTGATCCAGAATAAGAAATTAGACGAGTAGATTCTGCATCTCAGAAGCTATGTTTTCAAAATAGCAACCTCGAAGTTTCTAATTTTTACACACAGAGTTGATAAATCTGTAACTGAGGATTCTGAAAGTGATTAGGACGCAGTCAAAAAAAGTTGGATTGTCAAGAGAAACGATTAGATAGAAATATCTCACTCTCTCTCACACTTTCTCACTCCATGCTGTTTATATTCTGAAAGGAGTTTCTCTAATGAACTGTTAGATCCAGTAGTCTGTTGGCTGGCTGTGTGTGTGTGTGTGTGTGTGTGTGTGTGTGTGTATGTGTGTGTGTGAATTCTTATGTGTGTAATAAATGGAATGCGAACATCGTCTGGTTACTTGGCATCGTAAATGTTGCAATTATAAAAGCAATTTCCTTCAGAGACACAGGGAGGGAGAGAGAGAGAGAGTGGAGATGGAGGAGAGGGAGGGTGACAGAGAGAGGTCAGTTCTTATTCTGGGTCCCCCTTGTTAAAGGAGTAGTGCAACATTTTGGGGAATATCTTGACTTGCTTTCTTTCCAAGAGTGAGATGAGAAGATGGATAAGTGCAGCGCTGGAGTCAGGACGTGGTTCGCCTTGTTTAGCATAAATACTGGAACCAGAGTGAAACAGCTAGCCTGGCTCTGTCCAACGTTTGAAAACTCCTACCAGCACCTCTTAAGCTCACTAACACATTGCATCTCAATGTGATAATCAAAGTTTCCTGAAGTCACAGTGAGGTTGCCAGGTTTGGTACTATTGTGCATATATGCTGTAGACTGTCCGACTTTATCTGGAGCTTAGGTGAGGCGCTCCAGAGTCCCAAAGACTGTATTACTGAACTAAAACCAAGATGCCCACTATTTCCTTCTTTCTTTTACTCCTCACCATTCCAAATTCTCTGTAAAAATGACAACACACAATTAAATGGTGACTTTTTTCACGGCTACACTCACATTATGGAACAGTTTACCATTCACAGTCATATCTTCCCCTTCTATTGCCTCTTTAAAATCCCAGTTTAAGACCCAACCTTTATACAACCTTTATCCTCTTCATTGTTAATACACTGACATTGTTTTAATTGTTGTCTGTGTGGGAATCTGATGTTTTAGGATTACAGAGGATGATCAGACACCAAAACACAAGTCTTGTATGTACAAATTGAGAGTTGCCATGTAATTAAACCATAAGTTACAATAATGAGTAATTATTAAAAAACAAAAAAATATTTATCAATAAAATAAGCAGTAATCACAAGCACATGAAAGAAAAACAATGTACCAACAACAATCACCTGGATTACTTTTGAAACTAAAGAAACATTTAAATTGGATGTGAAGCAGGATCTGAAGTTAGAAGTAACACATTTTTTTAATATGATATGAATTATGACTTAGTTTTTTCCGAGTGGAGTTTCTCCTTATCCAAATTGAGGCTCTAAGGACAGAGGGTGCTGCATGCTGTGCAGATTGTAAAGCCCCTTGAGGCAAATTTGTGATTTGTGATGTTGGGCTGTATAAATAAAATTGACTTGCATACCTTGTGGAACCACCATTCCTGGAAGAGTATGTCGCACTGATGCCAGCAGTTTGTGTACGATGTCTGTATGTTCCAGTATGACTACGTTAGGACTCTGAGAAGATGATGGCATTTTTTTATGTAAAATGTTTTGAGTGCTGAAGGTTAAACCTGCGTGGAGACAAATACACACATGTTGAGAGGAAGTATGGGCAGGAATTATGATTGCACACACACGTCACAGGAAGCAAAACATAGGGCTTCCTTTGCTCTCTTGACTTAACTGAACAGTTCACACCCATATCTGCCTGTTAGGGTAGAATATTTTTCAAAATGATTTCCGACTAAATAGCTAAAGAACTGAACGTTCTGAATCTGTCTTTGCTCTCATTAGCAGCTCCATGCATCTTCAACATGTTATCTTACGAAGAAACAACGTTTAGTGTGCTATTGATGTCACTTGAAAACACAGTTGGTTGCCATGCTCGCGTCACGGTTCTGACCAAAGTTGCTTTTAATATGGCATGGCACAGGTACCCAGCCTGAGGACACTATAAGACAGAGAGACGGGCAGGATCAGTGTGTGTGAGGAAGAAAGGTTTTTTTCTTCTTTCATGCCTTCGTCTGAAAGGATTTTTTTATTTTAGTAGACACACACACACACACACACACACACACACACACACACACACACACA
>CALSCE010010635.1:14142994-14158675 GCA_943593645.1 Bovichtus variegatus | reverse complement strand
CTGCCACGTTAGTAAAACTTCATGGGAGATTCCATTTTTTATATGTTAATAGATTATTCAGGTTTAAGTTTTCTTTATATTGCAGGGTTCTATTCTGTTTGAAAGTGGGTACTCATTATTCTTAGAATATGGATAGTACACTCCAGAAACACATTCACCCTTTCAAAACTGATGAAAGAGATGATGAAGGAGAGATTACACCGAGTTACCAAAGCTGTGGAACAGAGGCTAGCCTAGGGGTGGCAACAGGACTTTGGACAAACAGAGAACAAACATGCATGTTGTGAAAACGTGTGAATTTGGTTTGTGTCTTGCATGAAAGTTTGTGGTCAGGTCTCAATCTTAGGCACTTGTGTGTCCTTGAACACACAGAACTGAAAGCAATGGCTGCCTCGGATGTAGGAACTCAATCTATAGTATGTTATGCCTTGGCAAATGATGGCATAATTGTGAAATATAAGCTCCTATATTTGGCGGTCCAGTATCCCTCCCCTTTCGATCCTCGTATCATGTCTATACACTGCCAGTATATGGTAAACACGAAGAAACATTCTTTTTTTATCCTCTTTTCTTTGCAAAGTTACCTGGCAACCAAAGCAAATAACTGGTGTGTCAACCCAGAAGGTAAACCCACAGCAGCACATGATGTCTCACACTTAATTATCCCCTTTTCCCCTTTGTGTTTGAAATGTCTTGGTCAGCCAGCAAGACCATTAATTCCAAGCGCCGTTTGACACTATAAAGAGATGTTTTTTTAGTTTTTTTAATTGCACTCCCTCACACCAAAGTGTGGTCCCAAATCACAAAATATCCTCTGCATTTCTTTTAAATGCCAATATCATTACAAAAGGAATATTTCCCTCCCCTGGGAAATGGACAAATTCCCAACCAAGTTTGTAGATAAAACAAAGTGGCTGCTCTGAATTTTGTCACAAATCCTGGTGGGATTAACCATGATAGTAAGGCTTTGCTTTGCTTTGCCTCTTTTCCCTCATTGTTGAATCTAAAATACTTGTGCGTGAGCCAACATACAACAGGTTAATTTAAACCGAAAGGTCACATTTGAGCTAGTTGTATTCCAGACAGAGCAGACTATGTGCTCCGCTTCCTAGACACTTTGTAATAATTTTTTCCCCCTGAGGAAAGGCTTATTCCAAGACATCAATTTCAAGTTGCTGTCTGCAACTGATACAGATACTTCTGTATCATGGTGACTTTGTAATTTGAAGACAAACATCTTTTTTGAGCATGCTGTCATAATTCTATAGATCCTACAACTTTTAAAACATGCACCTTGTCACTATATAAATGAATAGCATCTTAACGATCATCTTTTCCGTACAGATGACAAATATTTTGACCCATATTTTGTAATAAACACTGTTGAGGGGGTTACAATATATATATATATATATATATTACTTTTAGCAGGAACATAATATAATAGTAACGTAATATAACAAGTTCCTATTTTATGCTCAATGCAGACTACTCAACACTGTATCGAGCTTTCAAAGTAGAAGTATTGTGACAAGATGTTGTCTTGTCAATGTACCTCAGTATTTAAAAACATAGCTTTAGAATTTGTTTAAAAGTGATCTGTTTTTAGAATTCAAGATTTATTGAACAAAATAACAATAACTACAAGAGCAAGAATTCTGACTTTTTCATCATGGTCCCAGCTTTAATGCATTCATGCAAATGTAATACCAAGGATTTGGCCAGCAGACGACATTTTTGACTGTAAACAGTGAATTGCTACACTGCTAGCCCTACCAGTTGGACGTGCCTGGAAAACCTCCAAAGGAAGGTCAGATGATCAGATGCCCAAATCACTTCAATTGGTTCCTATCTTCAAAAATTAGCCCAGGAATCCTACAGAGGAAACCAAATCTGCCATACTTGCACCACAAGGGGTCCAGTACAACACAATTCTGGGTTCCCCAAACTGGACATGTTCCTCCCCCGGGCTCCGCCTTAAAGTCACATCAATGAAGATCACAGAATAGTGACAAGGTACAACGTTGGTGGAGCCCAACACCCACAAAAAACATGTTTGACTTCCTGCCTGAAAGGGTGAAGGCTGTCTTCTTTTGCTCTCTCCCTGTGTCTGTCCCCACCTACTCACAAAGCTGGCAACCACCTCGACCTCATATTCACCAGAAACTGCTCTACCTCTAACCTCTCTGTAACCCCGCTTCACATCTCTGATCACTTCTTCATATCTTACTCTCTCCCAATCTAACAAACCTAACTTCCTGAATACTGTACCTCTCCGCCGTAACCTTTGCTCCCTCTCTCCCTCCTCTCTGGCTCAGCTGTCCTCTCAGCCCTTCCTTCAGCTGACTGCTTCTCACTCATGACTGCCAACTCTGCCACAGACACTCTCCTCTCTACTCTGTTCTCCTCTCTGGACTCTCTCTGTCCTCTCACCTTGCAGCAGGTTCACCAGTCCCCTCCATCTCCCTCTTCCCTCCTACCCTCTCACTTTGTCAACTACTTTATAAAGAAAATAGATGACATACGCTCTTCATTCTCCAACTTACCGACTATCCCTAACTACTCACCATCCACATCACCTCCATCCACTCTAACTTCTTTCTCCCCCCTCTCTCCAAATGAAGTTCTAACCCCTGTTACCTCTTCCTGTCCGATCACCTGCCCTGTGGATCCTATCCCCTCTCACCTTCACCAGTCTATTGCTCCTGACCTTCTTCCTTTTCTCACCCATCTCATTAACACCTCCTTAACAACTAGCTGCTTTCCAAACAATCTTAAAGAGGCAAGAGTGAACCCTCTCATAAAGAAACCCACACTCGACCCTTCTGAAGTGAACAACTACAGACCTGTCTCTCTTCTTCCATTTGTTTCCAAAACACTTTAACGAACAGTCTTTCATCAACTCTCGTCTTACCTTCACCAGAACAACCTTCTTGATCTGCTCCAATCTGGCTTCAAGGCAGGCCACTCAACTGAGACTGCCCTCCTCGCTGTCACTGAGGAACTTCACGCTGCTAGATCAGCCTCCCTCTCCTCTGTTGTCGTCCTTCTGGACCTCTCAGCTGCGTTTGACACAGTGAACCAGCAGATCCTCCTTTCTACCCTCCAAGAACTGGGAGTCTCTGGCTCTGCTCTCTCCCTGCTCGAATCCTACCTAAAGGACCGCACTTACACGGTAGCTTGGAGAGGGTCTTTATCGGACCCTTGCCAACTCACCACTGGGGTTCCTCAGGGCTCAGTCCTGGGCCCCCTCCTTTTCTCTATACACCAATGCACTTGGCTCTTGGCAAATCTGAAACCCAGGTCGAGGCACGCATCTCTGCTTGTCTGGCTGACATCTCTCAGTGAATGGCTGTACACCACTTGAAACTCAACCTTGACAAGACCGAACTGCTCTTCCTTCCGGGGAAGGACTCTCCCATTCAAGACCTTACCATCAACATCGGCACCTCGGTTGTTTCCCCGACTCGGACCGCAAGGAATCTGGGTGTGACACTGGATGACCAACTGTCCTTCTCCACCAGCATCACTGCAACAGCCCGCTCCTGCAGATACACTCTCTACAACATCAGGAGGATTCGTCCCCTTCTGACAACGCAGGTTCTGGTCCAGGCCCTTGTTATCTCACGTCTTGACTGCTGCAACTCCCTCCTGCTGGACTTCCTACATGTGCCATCCGACCTCTACAGCTCATCCAGAATGCTGCAGCCCGACTGGTCTTAAATCTCCCCCAGTTCTCCCACACTACACCGCTCCTCCGCTCCCTTCACTGGTTACCAGTGGCTGCCCGAATCTGCTTCAAGACTCTGGTGCTGGCCTACCGTGCAGTGAATGGATCAGCCCCTTCCTACATCCAGGCCATGGTACAACCACACACCCCAGCTCGCTCACTTCGCTCGGCATCTGCCAATCTGCTTGCCACTCCCTCACTCAAAGCTGGACCCAGATACCCTTCAAACAAAACCTGTCTGTTTGCTATCCTGGCCCCTAAATGGTGGAATGAGCTCCCCATTGATGTCAGGTCAGCGGAAAGTCTTCACACCTTCCGTCACCGACTGAAAACCCTCCTGTTTTGACTGCACTTCCGTCAATAAAAAAATTAATAAAATTGTTGTACTTTTGCACTTGGTTGACTTATTTGAAGCTATTGGTTGAATTTTTATTCTATTGGTTGACTTTGTTGCTCTTACTTTGGTTTGGCTTATTTGAAGCTATTGTTCTACACTTGTATGATTTCACCGATTTGAAGCTTATGTACTTGCAAGATTCTCACTGTTTACAGTCGTATCCTCATGATTGTTTGCACTTATTGTAAGTCGCTTTGGACAAAAGCGTGAGCTAAATGAACTGTAACAATGTAATGTAATTAGGCAGACACGTGGTTCATTACCATCCAGAGCCCTAGTAATTGCAATACATTTATTGTACACTGTCCTTGTTTTAAATAAACAAATAAATAAAAATTGTGTAAATAAACATGACGGTTGCTTTTCCTCCTCTCCTCTCCAATCTTTGAGTCACCCATGTTTTGGCAGTAGAGCCCAATACTTAATGACTGTAGTTACGTGCATAAAATGGAGGAAAATAAACTTGAAGCATAAACATATTCAGACTGCTGTATTGATAGACTGCATATCTGTTTCATCAGATGTGCAGACGTCAAATGTGTAGACATGCAGTGAGTTAAAAAAAGGAACACCCTGAAAATTACTAACTACATTGCCACAAAAAGTTGCCATTTAAAGTAAATCTTGAGGCGGCTGTGCCTCAGGAGGTGGAGTGGTCGTCAACCAGTCGGAGGGTCGGTGTTTCGATCCTCAGCCGCTGCAGATACTGAACCCCAAATTGATCCGGATGGCATGGCCAACAGTGTGTGAGTATGTGTGAATAGTTATCACTGATGAGCAGGTGGCACCTTGTATGGTAACTGTGTGAATGGGTGTGAATGCTGACGTGTTGTAAAGTGCTTTGAGTGATCACAAAGATTGGAAATGTGCTATATAAATGCAGTCCATTTACCATTTGAGGTGTCAAATAAAATTGTCATTTCAGGGGACACTGTTGATAAAGTTGTCTGAGAGTGTTGTCTACAAAGTGAAATTTAATACTCCACATTGAGTATGTGCTAAAATGTTTCTAAGGTAGATTGTTCCCAGTATTCCAAGTGAAAGACACATTTCAAACCGTCTCTCTATCACGTAATATGAAGTAATACCCCCAGACAACATGTCATTGTTTCTCCTTCTTTCCTTTAGTTTAATTGAAACCTGGAATAATGTTCTCCGAATGTGGCATTGTACTCTACCTACTTTCCTTCATAGCTTGCAGTGAAACGTTCTTGAAACTCACAAGTACCATTGCCCTTTAGGCTGAGGCTAATAAGGTTGAATTCACAAGTCTGTATTCAGCTCTGAGATTATTAAGTCATCTATCAAGCAATTATTCCTCCTTCGGCAGGACTGCAAAATATCTTTAATGATGATAGCACCTGAGGCTCAACACAAAATATCATTTTACCACCCAGTTAGTGTATAAAAGTCATCCTCCAGGTTAAACAGCAGATGGTTATATTCTGCTCAGTTAATCTTGGCAATTATTCCACTGCTTCATCCTGTAAATCTTAAATACATAGATGCATACTTATCACTGTAATTATCTACTTCAAGTTCTGCATTTTGAAAGGTTCAAATACTGTTTGGGACCAAATAGCATTTCAGAGGCTCATCAAGTGAGTGGGGAGTGGGTTTCAGAAGAATGTTCCTCGAATATTTAATTTGAAATGACACTGAAACAGTGCACCTCCAGTAGCAGCGTGGTAATGTTGGTCGGCTGAAATATCTCCACATTGACGAAACGGATTGCAATTAAATCACATGGTTCACAATGTATCCCATCATTTTTGGTGATCCTGAGGTGGACATCTTTGGTTCAGACTGAAATATCTCTAAATATTGGATGGATTACTATTGTAGACATTCATGTTCTCCTCCCGATGAATCGTAATAACTTTGTCAATCTCCCAAGTTTTAGTTGCCCAATACAAATGTTACCATGCCAACACAATGATCTAAGCATATTAAGATGTTATACTGAGCATAGGCCTATTATGTAGCATGCTGACATTAGTATTTAGCTCAAAGCCACTGTGGTGCCAAGTGCAGCTTCACTGAGGATTAAGTGCGATTAAATTTGACAAAATAGATGCAGACAGACATGAACAGTGGATGAGCCTGGGATTCTGTTCATACTAAATTGGGTGTCAGCATAGGTGGATGTGTTCACACATGTGTCTGCACATATGGTGTGTATGCTCTCACACCCTTGCAGACTTGGGCAGATGATGAACATTTAACATCACACAAAACCATGTGGTCCACCAAGTATGTGATCATGGAAATTATAATTGCTCTTCAAAAAGGATGAGTAAGATCCAGACCACATAATCTTTAGAAGCTTCCTACCACTAAGGTGTCACCATCCAAAGACACATCTGACCAAACCTTTTTTTTTTTGTCACAAACTAAACATATTTCTACATTGCAGTGAATCGCTTTTTTGCCCTCTCCAGTACTGTACTTTAAATTAAAATACAATATACGCCACAAGAAAATACAGCATATACAACAAGAACTTTACAACAACACTATATACAACACAGATAAGATAATACGTGCAAATATTACATATTCAGCTATTAAATATGGTGTATATATAAAGGGATGCAGAGGAATGGTGGAGGTAGTTGAAAGTGCAGTGTCTCAGAAGCCTTGGCAGTGTCATCGTTCAGGACTTGGATGACCTGAGGGAAGGAGCTCCTCTTTATCCTCTGCTGCCCCATATTACTGCGGTAGCGCTTCCCAGGCAGCAGCAGCAGTTCAAAAAGGCAAATTGGAGAATTTCTGTCTGACCTGTCGCACTGCTGCGATGCATGCAGTTTCGGCCCGCACCCTTAATAGTCTCATCTGGGGCCTGCCCTACTCACACTGCCCCCCCCACACACACACCTCATACTCCACACCCATCAGTCCAAACCCATGTTGTATTCCTTAGTTCGCTTTTAACCCCTTGATATTTTGTCATTTGTCTTTGCCTTACTTTGTATAGTCTCTTTTGTCTGTTTATATGTGCTTGTCTTCACTTGTCCTGTAATCATTTAATCACTCAATTAAATAAACAAAAGATTATTTGGATAGCTCCCTAATGGTCCTGCACCACCTTTTTGTAAATGTTCTGTAGGTTGGGGTTGAACCCCCTGTGGTAAGGTCTCTGCAGGGACATAACAGGCGGGGATGTTCCCTGTCAACATAATCTCCTCAGTGCAGGTGTAGAATGTTTTTGAGGGTTCATGGGGACATCCTGAATTTCTGTAGCCATCGGAGGTGATTAAGGCTCTGCTGTGTCTTTTTGATCAGGGTGTCTTTGTCATGTTCTCTGTGATGTGGACCACAATGCATTTGAAGTGGTTCACCCTCTCCACTGTGTGGTCATGTCAATCTTAAGGGGGGTGTAGTTCCTCTGCTTCCCAGAGTCCATGAACAAGTGCTTGGTTTTGCTGAGATTCAGCGAGAGGCAGTTGACCAGACACCACAGTGTCAGATTCTCTACCTCCTGGTATGCCCTCTTGACAATAATGCATTATTTTACCCATATGTGTGTCTTCTTTGCGATGGCATGCATAATGTTTCCAGTCCATGATAAGAGTACTGTGTCTGTCGCTCCATCATGGTTTTGTGTATTTGGTCTCCATTGCAGTGCAACCCATGTAGCTACAGCATTTGTTATTTGTCCCAATGTCTACTTGACCTCTTGGCAAGTGACCTCTTGGGCTGGTCATACGGGTTTTGGATGCCACTTACAAACAATGTTGTCCTGACGATGGGAAATCTCAACAGGGACCTTCAGTAGCATCTTTTTTGGACTCCCTTACCAGAGTCTTCAAGGAGTCAGCACTTACCACAAACCACTCAACAATTTAATTTATATATTAGTTAAATTATAACTAATATTGCATTTAATTGTAAACCAGTGTGTCACTGTATATGCTGCTTGTCCTGAGGTCCTGTTTAGTCTAGATTAAATCTGATTGAGCTATATTTAGTGAAATTAGATCACATTAAATGAAGCCCAATCCAACTCATTATTTGTCCTTTGGGGAACTAATGCAAAGGACTTCATTTAAATTGGATACAATACATTCAGATAACACTCATTATCATGTTAGCTGAATGTTGAACAAACTTCATCTCCCGACTTTAATTACACATTTACATGTAAGCATTATTTAACTAATTAATACAATCATTATGTTGTGTGTTCTTTGCTTGGTCTTGTTGTTTTCAGACACACACACACACAATAGCAGTCTCACGTTCTCTCTCTTTCTCTCTCTATCTCCTGATGACAGATTTAGAAGCTCAGTACTCACTAACCCGGGCTCAGCGCGTCAGGGCTGCCATGTTCCCAGAAACCCTGGTGGAGGGGGAGGCGGCCATGCCCCCCCAATCAGATCCTTCACAACAGAGCAATGTGCAACGTCTGGCTGAACCCTCCCAGCTGCTAAAGACGGCTATAGTCCACCTGATAAACTACCAGGACGACGCAGAGCTGGCCACCAGGGCAGTACCAGAGCTCACCAAGCTACTGGCGGACGAAGATCCGGTATGCGAACTGAATTTGAATTTGTTAACTGAACTTTCAGTCAAACACATTCTATTTTACACTGTTATTTTCTTTACTCCCCAGGTTGTGGTGAACAAGGCAGCTATGATAGTCAACCAGCTGACCCGTAAGGAGGCCAGTCGCCGGGTGCTGGTGCAGTCTCCGGCCATGGTGGCCGCCGTGGTGCGCGCCATGACGACGGCAGTTGACATGGAGACTGCCCGTTGCGCGGCCAGCGTGCTGCACAGCCTATCCCACCAGAGGGAGGGACTGCTGGCCATATTCAAGTCTGGAGGAATACCAGCACTGGTCCGCATGCTGAGGTAGAAATACTTAAAATGTTGCCCTACCAGTAATGAGTTTAAATATCGCGTTAGTAAATTGAAAATAGTTGTTCATGCCCCTGGGAGTATAGATACATTTTAGCAATCTGCCAATTAGATGTGAGTGTTGTTCATGTCGATGAATGTGTGGAAGCCAGGTGAGACAGGTTCTTTAAACCTGCAATAACTGATTGTTGACCACATGGGAGCAGAAGGAACAAGTTGTGAAGACAACATTGACATATCATCACCTTTAAAGGTGATATGCGAAACATAATATCAAAACGTTGTCTACAAAGCAACATTATCTTTCATTTGGACTCATTTCTGGCCAACTGATGATCATTTAGATTTTTTTTGTCTCTACCAACTCCTAAAAGAAATATACTGTATGGCTCTTTAGCTGCTAAATGGTCCATCAGCTATGCTCACCACCTAGTGTTGACTATGTCTGTATGACTATGGTAGTGTAGAGTTTTTAGTGCCTTGTCCCTGTAAACAGCTGCCTGTTGTGGCCAAAAATGAAGTGAAGTTGTGACAGTTAACGAAAACTCCCTCACATAAAGTTTTGTAAAGCCGAAGGGAGCTGCAGATTCACATTTTTATATGTGATTATAGCCATTTCAACCAAGGAAATTGTATGACAAACAAAAAAAAGCCTAGACCCTGGACGCTTTGCAAATACTTTATGTCAACAATTTATTGTTATGCCGATTCAAGAAAGACGGATGAATGACACCCTCTCTGCAAACTACACTGTGGAACAAAGGGTACAGAGGTAGACCAAGATTTAGCAAAGGTTATAAGTGGGGCAACATTTGAAGTTGTTCAGATTGCCAGGTGGTGAGCGATTGAAAGCCTTCTACCTCCACTATGGCAACCAGAGGCCAACTGAAAACTGTAGCAGATGAGGCTAACAGGCTAGCCTTCAATTTTACAGTAGCACCAAATTCGGGCCTTTCCAACCCCCAGGCAGAGTTGCAGAGTTAATCCCTTACACTGAGGTTTAACAAAGGAGGATGATTCACACGCACTAATTGATTTGGGAGCTTAATTCAAACAGAAAATGAAAGAAAATTGAATTTAAAAAAATCAAAACTAAAATAATTTCACAGAGAGCAGCCCGTTTGGTGTGTGTGATTCCATTTATACCATCATCTTTCTCCTCTCTGTCCTTATTCACCTCAATACACACTCTCCACCCTCGCTTTTATTTTTTTTTTTAACAGGTTTGGTTTTGTTCTTTGCCACTATCACCCTCTGTAACCTCTTACATAATGAAGTCTTTATCATGTGTGTGTGTCTGTGCTACTGGGCAGTAATGTGGTTAGACACAGGAAATAGGCATTGACATCAAATAACTTCTATTTCTCCTTCCCCAATTAAACCTTTTTTCTATAACATCCTCCTACTGACATTCATGTATGTTCAATGGATTTAAGATGAATATCAATTCAAATAAGCTACTTTCATAACAATAGTATATCTTCCCTCATGGTATTTACTGTCTTTGAATCTATTTCTGTAACGGTACGACCAGTACCCAGGGAGAGAGGGACTCAAGAGCACGACTCAGAGACAGAACGATGATAATGTACTTTACTGAGTAAAGTAGACAAAAAACATGCAGGGGAAATCCAAAAGCAGAGTCGGGTCACAGAAACTAGGTCGATGCACAGATGGGTCCTCAGCGTAGCAGAACAACAGGTAAGGAGCAGGCGAAATCGGAGTCAGGTCACGGAAACAAGGTCGAAGAAGCCGGGGAATCGGGAACAACGGGAACAACGGGAACAACGGGAACAACGGGAACAACGGGAACAACGGGAACAACGGGAACAACGGGAACAACGGGAACAACGCTGGCACTCTTGTCATGAATAACGAAGACGAACTGGCAACAAAGGACAAACAACACACAGACTATATACACCGGGAAGTGGGAGGGGATAACAAGACACAGGTGGAGACACTAACGAACAGAGTGGAGACACTAATGAACAGAGTGGAGACAGCTGGGGACAGGAAACTAGAAACAGACACAAAGGGAACATACAGTTAACAAAATAAAACAGGAAGCACAAACACAAAACATCTAACGAACGGGACGGGACCTGATAATTTCTACATGTCTGATGCTTTTTTAAATTATCTTTCCTATATTATTTACATATATACACAGATAAGCCAACAGTACACCAAAATGAATATAATTCAGAGTAGAGTAAAGCTTTAATTACTTCCAGCACCCTTGCATGGATCACACCTTGCTCAGACCACACCAATCTTCGAACTCGACCTTCATTTTTATCTCAACTTCACACCCAGGGGGCACCGTATCAAATCAGGCAAAATCACATTTTGTTTAAAAAGCCAATAGCTGATGGAATAAAATACCTCATGTATCTGTATTTGTCACTTCTAGGGAGGCTAAACCTCCACCTTGATGCAAACAAATGAACTGTTTAGAGTATGCTGGGAGTCCAGTAAGATGACCGGAGCTTTCTGTGTGGCTCTGACAAGTGGCAAATATTATTTGCAATCTTCTCCAGCAAGTTTTAGATTTACAAAACCAACCAAACCGACAGATTACAGAAAATAAAAGTATAAAACACTGTCAACAGAGAATTGTCAACATTAAAACGTCTGAGATTCCTTAAGAAAAAAAATTTGTTTGCCTTTTTCTAAATAAAATCAGTGTTGGCATCAAAGGTAAGCTTATCATCCATGATGGTTCCCAAGTATTTGTCCTGCTGGACTGCAGTCACAGGCTTCCCTTTAATGATGGGAGGAGCAAGAGAAGTAGGTGTCCTGCGACAGTCAATTAACATCTCTTTGGTCTTAGACACGATCAGTGTAGGAAAGACTGTTCTAACCAACTGACAAACCACTGGGCCATGACTGTCTTCCTCATTGTGCAAAAGGCTGATTATTAGAAAGAAAGAAGCACTTTATCAATCCCTCATTGGGCAAATTGGAAATTCTATTTTTACACTCTTTAGTTGTTATTCATTACACACCTATGGCCCCAATACACACATAGGACCTATAGTCATGCATTAGTGGAGAGATGTCAGAGTGAAGGTTTCTGCAACATGTAGGAGCTCAAAGCAGTTTGTGGTTTGGTGCTTTGCTCAAGGGCACTTTGGCAGTGCCAAGAAGGTGAACTGGCATCTCTCCAGCTTCCAGTCCCCATTCCGTATCATGGTCCATGCAGGACTTGAACTGGCCACCATTGTCACTTCTAGGGAAGCTAAATGTTTGGTTTGGTCCCAAGCCAAGGCATACCGTCCAAAGCATACGGAGTCATCCGCAAACTTAAGAACATGTGAGAAATGTTTATATACAATTGAAGAGCATCTTGCATATTTTCTGTTTCTGTTATACCTCTCTTTTCTCTCTCTCACTTCATTAGATTAGACTGCTGAAACTCTTGAGAGTCGGTCAAAATATCTCTGCTATCTCATAATCTTCATGTGGAGCTTAGATAACTGTGTGTTTACTGTGACACTGGGGGCTGTACGGTCCACCGACATTGTACTGCTTGTCAGGAGGGGAGTGTGCAGTTGCTTCGGCCTGGATTCGGCCGGCGTGGATCCCAGCACTGGGAGTCAGAGCGGGCTAATGGATCAGTGCTATCTACTAACTGCTAACAGAAGATCTGTCCATCTCCCAGCTACCGCACACTCTACTCTCGTTTCTGCCACTTTGGATTTAATCAAAACAAACTATCAGAACGTGCAGGGATCATGGATGTGATGGTGAACCTGAGTCTGAGTGAGGCAGCTGGATTTCTTCTCCCTCTGTACTGAGGCAGACTGGAGCTACACTGACTCACTATCACCTCTAGAGGAACAAGTGGTATTACACACTGGATGGAGCAGCTAGCTGTTAGCATGCTAACTTCTATATCTCTGCAACACAACACATGTTACACTGTTTTAAGTTTAAATACTGGTCTATCTTACACATTAAACATGTAGGCTTCTGGAACCACAATAGATTCCTTTCAAAGTCTACAGTAGGTACCTTGCATGTTTGCTTTGTCAAAAAGTCATGTTTAGAACCAAAACAAAAGTCAAAATGAAACCCTGCCTTCCACGCAACAAGTCTTTTAACCAAAATTCTAAAAAAAATAAAATAAAAAGGTCTGTTAGATCTCGTAGATTACACCCTGATAGAACCAGGGTGTATCTAGAGTACATCTCACATTAAAGGGTCCAAGCCTAAGGCCTATAGAGTATAACCCTAACAGGTTCCTCAAGACTGTTTAAGCTGGTGGCGAGGAGATTCATCTAGTTTCTTACTAGCTACGTCGAGGCGCCTACCCTGCTTACGCTGATAATACTGCTGACTGAATAGCTCTGAAGTCAGATAATAATATCAGCAGCTCTCCTCTTTGATCTGTGCACTTGGTAATAACTAGGTTTACTTCAGTGGCTGGGATAAAAAGCCCCATGGGCTTGTTTTATTTATTGGGTAGAGAAACCTTGCAGAACCTTTAAGATATTAAATATCCCAAAACCCTATATTTTACTACCATCAAAAGATATTAAGTCTTAATGTCCACAACTTTACTTTAAATCCAAAGGATTCATTTTTGTATACGTTTAAGCAAGGGAAAAGCATACAGCTCAGAATGATTTTCGACACAAATCTATCCTTTATAACATTCACCATTTATTCTAAAATAAGGATCAAAATATAAATGCTGTAGCTGGTCTAATCTACGTATCAGGTTTGGAGAGAGAGAGAGGTAGGACTGCTGACGTATACCTGTCCTCCTGTCGTTCTGGGTGTCGTCCTTCAGGCAGTTCACTGACTCCTTTGTGACTCAAAAACTCTGATTAGATGTTTTCACAGTCCAACAAAAGCTCCTTATCCCACTGGGAAGCTTCTGATGGAACTGCCTTATGAACTTCATTTTGTGAGGACTTTAAATCAAGATTATTTTGTCATTTCTCCCAAAAAAACCTGTGATGTTGCTGATGTGTGTTGCACTTTTGACAACAAAAACTACTTTGTTCACCATGGAAGTTCATTATTGGTCTGACAAAAGAACTTTAACTGAAGGTCCATGTACTACATTTTCTTGGAGCTTTTTCAACAGCTTTTAATGGCTGTGGCTTAGAAGGTAGAGCGGGCTATCCACAAATCGGAAATTGGCAGTTTGATCCCCAGCTCTTTCTTTTTGCATGTCAAAGTGTCTTTGGGCTGGATACAAAACCCTACATTGTTGTCTCAGCTAACAGTGTGTGTGAGTGTGTGTTAACATTACATTAGATCCTGTTGAGAGGTGCTAAATAAATGCAAGGTACTATACTGTTTATCGTCAGGGAATACATTTGTTGACTCAGTTGTCTTCCATTGACCCAAGTGTGGAACTTCAGTCACATAATAGCAGGTGGTTGCACATGGGGGAGATGGTGACACATGTCTCTGTTCAAAGATGCACAAAGTGCAGCTGAGGCTTATAGGAATGTCATTAGTTTTGTCTGTTAATAAAGGGAGTGAAAACCAAGCACAAATAGCCAAGGTTTCAAAGGGTAAAATACAGGAATGTTAAAATACTGTTTATATTTCAGGTAAATTTCAGCAGTCACTTTGTGTAGGAGATTGGTTATTAGGTTATACGATCAAAAGGTTGCTGATTGCTGGATGCTGACTAATTATCCCAGTGATTGCTTCACTAGGTGCTGACATTTCCAAGTTTTTGAACAGAGAATATACACACACACACACACACACACGCACACACACACACACACACACACACAGACTCGCCGTTCCAATTGCTCAATGATGGAGGATGGTGCTTTTAGCAAGCAACACTAACTGCAAAAGCTTTTTCACCCCAAGTCCTACAACCTTGTGTAGAATGAGATATTGGTGGCTGATAGAGTTCTTTAAAGGTCACAGATTGCTTAATGCCCCTTGAAATTAGTTCATTTTATGAAATCGCTATATCTTTTTCTCTCTCTCTTTTCCTCCGTTTCCTCATGCAGCTCACCGGTGGAATCAGTCTTGTTTTATGCCATCACCACCCTCCACAACCTGCTGCTGCACCAAGAGGGGGCCAAGATGGCGGTGCGTCTTGCTGATGGCCTGCAGAGGATAGTTCCCTTACTGAAAAAGAGTAACCCCAAGTTCCTGGCCATCACTACTGACTGCCTGCAGCTGCTGTCCTATGGCAACCAGGAGAGCAAGGTGGGAGGGGGGGAACTTGACATTGGGAAGGAGATCTTTGTCATGTCCACATATTTATTACAGAATTACACTTCCTACTTCCTGTTTCTTGTCAGCTGATCATCCTAGCCAATGGGGGCCCAGAGGGTCTGGTGTTCATCACAAGGAACTACAACTATGAGAAGCTGCTGTGGACCACCAGTCGCGTTCTCAAAGTGCTGTCTGTCTGTCCCAGCAACAAGCCAGCGATAGTAGAGGCTGGTATGTATACTACACTGAACATGAACATAAACACTCAGTGTCGATGTCTGTAAACATCTGTTTAAAGCTGCTTACGTCTGTGTCCAGGTGGTATGCAGGCTTTGGGCCAACATCTTACAGGTTCCAGTCAGCGCCTGATTCAGAACTGTCTGTGGACGCTCCGCAATCTGTCCGATGCTGCAACCAAGCAGGTACATTGATTGATTCACCCACTACACATAGTGAATACTGCTACTACTACTACACATAGTGAATA
>CALSCE010010635.1:14129255-14142984 GCA_943593645.1 Bovichtus variegatus | reverse complement strand
CTACTACCACTACACATACTGAATACTGCTACTACTATTGAATACTACTGCTACTACTACTACGCATACTGAATACTGCTGCTACTACTACTACTACTACTACTACTGAATACTTCTACTACTAGTACTGCTGCTGCTACTACTACTACTGCCATGACTACTATTACTACTAGCACTACTAAATACTACTGCTACTTCCACTACTACTACTACTACTACTAGCTTTACTACTACTGAATACTACTACCACTACTACTACTACTACTACTGCTGAATACTACTACTACTACTACTACTACTATTGCTACTGAATACTATTACTAAATACTACTACAACTGATTGATATTATTACTACTACTACTGAATGCTACTACTACTCCTACCACTACTACTATTACTACAACTACTGCTACTACTACATCATTATCATTACAGGTCATTTAGCAGATGCTCTTACCCAGAGTGACTGACAGTGAACTAACTACAGAGACAGTCCTCTGGAGCAGCTCAGGGTGAAGTGTCTTGCTCAGGAGCTCAATGGTGGCAGCCTGGTGTTGAACTCACAACCTTCTGGTGTTCTATTTGAAAGCCTAAATTTCCCCGCTGTGGGACGAATAAAGGTTTTCTGATTTTTCTGATTCTACTACTAATGAATACTACTACTACTACTACTACTGAATACTACTACTGAATTTTACTTCTAATGAATACTACTACTACTGCTACCGAATAATACTACCATCATAGTTTAAAATAACTTTAACTGCTGATCACTACCGATATTCAGTAAAAATATTAAATTGAGAGATCTGCATTAATGGTTTCAAGTCGCGTATTGCTGATAATGCTACATTGTGAACAACAAATCTGTGTTGAAATCTGAGCTTGTAGCGTTAGCTGTTAGCTATTAGCTGTTCGCAGCTGGAATGAGGTTCCATTGAGAAACATTATGATGTGTTCAGTAAAAATTAGTATGTGGCAAAGTTAAATTATAACATTATCATGTAGTGTTCAAATGTACGTTTTTGATGAGAAATTGAATAAATACAGTTCTTTGAAGGAGATGTTTTCACAGCAATATAGAATAGATATTAGAGATGGAATTATGACCTGTTTAACTTCCTAACACAAGCTCCAAGCAGCTTATATTACATAATTAAAACTATTAATGCCAATATTTATTTTAAATCAAAGCAAAAAATGTTTATATAATTATTTATTACCTAATGCCTTGAATTGTGAGGTTTTTTTTTTTGTTGCAAATAACCACTATAGCTGAAAATAACAAAGTAAAAGGATAACATTTGGAATGTTTGACAGTTTACTTTTCAGAGAGGTGGAAATTATTTCGGTGGTAAAAAGAGTTGGAGCATTTTTTTACCAGGTTTTTGCTGAGTTTAATGATCCGTTGCACTCCTACCAATTACAGGAAGTTCTAACACTTTCTAAGAGTAGCTGAGCTCCTTTAAGGAATAGCTCAGTGCGTAGTGATTGTGTGGAAGAGAGGTGTTGGATGTGCTCAGAGCAGACACGTGTTGGTGATCGGAGTACAAGAAAAAATGAGCAGTAAGTGTCAAGTGGTAATATTTACGGTTTTGTTTTCAGTTTGTCCATGCATAAACACTGCAGATCTTCAAGCCCTAAGTCGAGTTCCTGTGTCTGGCTTCTCAATTGCTGGGTAAAGGGAAGGTGTTTATCTCCTCCTTTGAGGAGGTAAATATGAGATGGAACTAACTATATTTTTTTACTATCAGTGGCTTAGTTGTAAATCCATTGTGCTGTGTGGAGGCTGTGCTGAAGCCGAGCTATCACTGCTATCTGTTTGTTCTCTGTCTTCTCTGTAGGAGGGTTTAGACGGGCTGTTGCAGATATTGGTCACCCAGCTAGGCTCCGATGACGTCAACATGTTGACATGCGCAACTGGCATCCTGTCCAACCTCACCTGTAACAACTCACGCAACAAGGTAACCCCTATGAGACGGTACCCTGCATGGAACACATCTGCTACATGTGAGAGTTGAACATGTGATTCACAAACCGTGGCTAACCATGGCTATTATTCTGCTGCCATAACAGTGGCACTCTTCTGTTCTCATAATGTAATTTATTCTGAGTCAGTTCAAATCATAATTTTATCTACATCAGAATGAGATACTATGTGAAGATTTTTACTTCTTTGTAAGCCGTGATTATGACACCGTTAGTCATAATATTGAGTTACTATATCCTGAACTAAATCCTATCTGTTATATAATAAATTATATGTTATGAGACACTAATACAAATGATTATTTTAAGAGTCCCTAAGTCTTTTTATTGTATTTTCAGTCCATACACCGTCACTTTGATTAAATGGAAGAAAACAACAACCCACCACTACTCTTGACCTGTATGTTTTAGGGCTTTTTCAAAACTGCAGGTCCATCATTTTGTCTGGACTGAGGAAAGAAGATGCACTGTTGCCTTTTAATAATAATAATAATAGTAATGAATGTATTGATATAGCTCTGGTCCAGTTTATGCCCACATTCCCTTTTTTACCAGCTGCAACACTGACATTATTTGTCATGAAGTCACATGGTTGGACAGGTACAACACTGATGCGTGGAGCAGTTCAACAGTGCTGCACTTTACTGAACCTGATGCGTTTATTTATCTTCTCTAGTGAGCAAGTTAGTATGTGAGTTCATTTAATTAATGCACATGAGTTCATGTTATTAAGATAGTGACAGATGTGTAGAAACAGGATGTGAGCTGTCATAAATATGACAATTAATGTGTGATGGTTCATTTTTAGAAATACTAAAATACACAGCGCACCTTGGTAGGAGCTCATTTATACTTTCCAAAATTAATACTTTCATGTACTCGTGCTGACTTGTGTATCCGTGGTTACCAAACGTTAATATTTATGTAGACTGCTCATATAGTTGACAATCGGCCAATGGCTTACAATAGTTTAGCTATCGAATTATTGCTTGAATCACATATATACTGTCATTAAACTCTGCTTTGACACCACAATCAAACCACACCGGAGTTCTGTTGTACAACAGCTGAGACCGGTCCAAACACAGCACGACACAGACACATGCAACAGAGTTAGTCTGAATCCAACTTTAAAGGTTCGGAGAAAGCACCTCTGACTCCCTTGGACTAAATCCACAATTTTTACCTTTTTTTAAACAAATGTATGTATACATATTTATGCATGTTGCATTCACAGAAACTCCTGTAGGATTTGAGGTTTTGATTGGCATGCGCAGCTTTTAAAAGCTAGTCACAGTTTGACGTCTTCTTGTGTCTTGATTATTCTTGCATGGACTCATTTAAAGAGAAAAAAAACAAATGAAAAAGTATGTGCACCTGTTGGGTCCATGTGTGTGTTTGTGCTACTGTATTTAGTTAATGAAAGATTTCAGTTTCCGTGTACACTCTTCACCTCAGACAAGCTACATTCTGAGGAAAGACAATTCAGACAAGCAAAATATATTATTGATTTACTGTTTTCACACCCACACACAGTGTATACATGTCATTTATTTATTGCAGTTTTCTCTGTCCTCCATGTTAAAAAAAAAAAATCTTTGATGTTCTTATTGGCTTTGATTGCATTTCAGATGAGGAATTATATTATATTCTCTTCCACCTGTTATCCTTCAGACACTGGTGACTCAGTATGGCGGCGTGGAGGCATTGATCCATGCCGTGCTTCGTGCCGGGGAAAAGGAGGATGTTGCTGAGCCGGCAGTCTGCGCCCTGCGTCACCTCACCTCTCGCCACCAGGACGCCGAGCTGGCCCAGAATGCCGTGCGGCTGCACTACGGTATCCCAGCTGTCGTGAAGTTGCTGGGGCAGCCGCACTACTGGCCTGTTGTAAAGGTGATGGGAGACAGTGGTTTGTACTGGTATAATATCACCATGCAAATGGAAATGGTAATGAAAAAAATGGTAATGGGAAAGAAAGAAAGGAAAGTAAAAGAAAGGAAAGGGGAACGGAGGAAAGGAGGTTCACAGCATTGATGGATTTTATATGATGTTAGTCTGAAGGGAGGCGATGACACAGAAGACAATACTTCAGTTTTAACACCACTGCATTTTGACAAAAAATACAACACATCCACACACACACACACACACACACACACACACACACACACACACACATATATAGAAAGAACAGCCTGAACAGCACCCTCAGACAAATAAACACACATTATGTCACACATCTCCCATCATGCTTCACTTCCAAAACACTTCAGCTGTGACAACACCCGCTGGCACGATGTGTCCCTAGAGAGACAGACAGACAGAGAGAGAGACACTGAGAGCTCCAGAGACAGAGCTTGTTGTTTTGTTACACAGTGAGAAAGAGATACTGAGACAAGCAAGTTAGAGAGAGAGAGAGAGAGAGAGAGAGAGACAGAGAGAGAGAGACAGAGAGAGACAGAGACAGAGAGAGAGAGAGAGACAAGAGAGAGAGAGAGGACTGTAAGTAAAATGAACAAAATCCCGAGAGGTTCATTAATGTACAAAACAAAAGTGTTGGAGGAAATGACCAACATACTGACAATATATGTAGCTCTAGAGCCTCACTATGGAGCCTGGAGTGTGCCATCACAATCTTTATAGATACTAATTATAGACAGTTTTAATTATAATCAGTTAAATTTAAGGAAACTACAGTAATTACATTGGCTCCTTAATAATCTAATGAATGTTTCTGTCACATTTTTCTGCTGTCCATTTTCTACACATGTGCAGACACAGACACTCTTCAATACTCATCAACATTGTAATCTACTCACATTTCACTCCTGTTTTAGGTGCAACTGCAAACCCTAATTTAGTGCAAACTTTATGGATTTGTCTGTGAACTGCCAAATATCATCTGAGATCAAATGTACAGAATTGTACAATTGATCAATGAATTCAACATTTCTTCTGAAAGAGGAAAACTGCACAATGCCCTTTACAGATTCCTAAAGGCCACAGCTTCATCTTTAAATCGCTTGTTTTTTCAGACCAACAGTACAAAACCTAATGAGTAGAAACCACAAATATCTGTGCAAAGTTTTGTGTCAATCTGATCCAATAGATGCCGAGATATTTAACAGGATAAGTAAATACATTCACCTGCTGGTGGCACTATAGGAAAAGTCTATGAGGGGCCCCTGGGGACATTATTGACAATTACCATCAACACTCATATGAAACACTCACACACACAACTGAAACCAATTTAATTCATATACAGATATGAAACGGCCCTGGGCACATTATACACACGTGTATGTGAGAGTGTTTCACATGTGTATGTGAGTGAATTTGGTTTCAGTTGTGTGTGTGAGTGTTTCAGTTGTGTGTGTGGATGCTATTTCTGAATATTGTCCCTAGAGGCTCCTCATAAAAGTCACAGGATTATTTAAGTAACTAGGATTCATTTTAGCAGTATGTCTTGCATATCTGGAGCACTCACGCACTCCTCTTCTCAAGTTATTTTTAAGTGTGTAAAACATTTTCTTTTTCTGAGCACTTAATGTGAAAATTACAATAAGTGGCAGGTCTAATACTGACTGTGCCTAAGCCTGTAAATAAATGGAGAGAAAACGGAGCAAAAACTGCCGGCTTTCAGGAGGCTGCTGCTGCTTAAACAGCAGGGAGCTGATTAACTTCATGGACTTAGGTCCAGTTACTATCATCTTGCATTTTGTATGATACTGAATACTTTTACCTGCGGCTGTGGTTTGACGTCAACGATGTCCAAAGACAGATTTGGTGGAAATTTTACATGATTAGTTTGGTGGTTTCACTCTGCTGTGCAGGCCTCTGCAGAGTGTAAATCGAAAGTGGGCACTGTGTGAATGAGGTAAATTGCTTTTTGATATGTGCTGATGTTGGCCATATTTCACACTGGTGGATGAGGAAAACAAAGAAATTCCCGGACTACATGTAATGCACAGACGAATGGCTTCACAACCACAAGAGAGACCAACAAACAGCAGTGACAGCATGTAGGACATTTTTAGAAAGCCATGGTGGGCAGATAAACACTGATAAAAAAAAATTTATTGAACAAAGCCATTTCCATCTTACTATTTTCAGGAGGAAAACATATTGAAATATGCCTCTTACAAAACTAAAAGCAACAATATGTAACTATTTTCCC
Organism: Bovichtus variegatus; assembly: GCA_943593645.1. Taxonomy (NCBI): domain Eukaryota; kingdom Metazoa; phylum Chordata; class Actinopteri; order Perciformes; family Bovichtidae; genus Bovichtus; species Bovichtus variegatus. The sequence continues at coordinate 14,136,814 of CALSCE010010635.1, read as the reverse complement.
TTAAAATGGTGTCTGTCAGTCCCACTCTGCACCCTGAACGCTTCTTCTTGCTCTACGTAACTTTGGTGAGCGGGTCGTACAATCTCCTGGGAGAAGTGTGTAATGCTTTGCACCACTAAGTTGATTTTGGTGAAACCCGATCATATTTTATTGAGAAACTGTTTTCTGGTTTGTACCCCTAATGTCCTCGGCTGCTCTGCCTTGACTCTGTGATTCACGGAGTTTCCTGATGGACAGAAAGCTTTAGCCTACTTGTTGCTAAAGTAAGACTAACGTACTACTGCTAACTAACTACTGCTAACAGTAGCTGCTCTTAGCTGTGCTGCCAGGACTGGAAGCTAAAGTCCATTTCACTGGTTAATGTTAAAGCTTTCATTCACTTTGTGGTTCCTCTGTTCCCAGAAGTTAAGCCATGTTGTCAAGACATCATTCACTACTTTATCTGGTATAAAGTGGTCTGTGAAGGAGGGAAAGTCGGTTTAAAGGAAAACCAAAAACTGCGGTAGCGGTCTTTCCAGACCCACAACAGCCCAATTCTGGAGAGTCTCTCTGTGGCGCAGCGCAGCGGCTCGTTCCTCCGCTCTCGCTCTCTTGCTGCCTCCATCTCTGCTCTCCGTCACCATCACTCAGTCTCTCTCTGGACCCAGCCTACTGCAAGCCAGAAGCAGGTCCACACCATGCTTTTATTGTGTGACTGATTCCGTCCAGCTGACTGATCTCCAGCTGAGCCACTCCCATCTCATCCCCAGCAGCCGACACTGTCACTACACTCCACTGCCACATGGTCCTAGGTCAATTCTTAAATGATTAGTTAATGAGTTAACTTAGGTTTGGGAGCAGGGCCACAGCTCAAACACACCTCTAATCACCTGCTAAAGCCTACTTATACCTGGTCAACACATCTGGCCACCATCTGTCTCAGATTTCTCGACCCGCCCTCCCTTTCCCATTCATCCATTCCCCTTCCTCCCTCATCATTACCCACATCCCTTCATCCATCCATTTATCCCTTCATCCTCCCCTCCCATCTCCCCTTGGGAGAAGTTGATTACTTAAGTCTTTGTGTATGAAGTATTACGGTCACTGTTTATGAGCCAAGAACTTATGTCACCTCCAGATGGGTACTGAATGAATGATTTGGCTATCATTTCTTTTTTTTGAAGGTTGATGCCCCGAGGTAAAATAAATGTTACTCGGTACAAATACTTGTCATTTCTGTTTAATGTAATCATTAGTGTAATCACTCTACGTCACTCGTACTCACCTGTTTGAGTGGCATTCTGTGAGTCTTGTGCATCACAAAGTCCCCAAAAATATGCTCTAGGTCTAGGCTCAGAAGTCACTGCTGGAGGATCCACCATGAGCATTTAGCACATTAGCCAGACCCAGCATGCACCTGTTGTTCATGAAACATTGATCATTGGTTTGGTTTAGGTCACGAAGCATGCTTGTCGCAGGGTGGTGCCTTAAATCGGTGATTAATTAGGGTAAATGCAACCTTTTTATTTTAGCTATGCAGAGGTACAATAATATTTACCATTAGCCTTAATGACGTTATCCTTAATTTCATTGCACTGTTGTGCATTTGTGTACTGTTCACCAGTGTGTGTGTGTTTTTGTGAGTGTCAGTTCCAGATTTGCTGATCCAGAAGACACTAAAAGCCTCTTCACTCTCAGTCTAGCATGACTCTTTCAGGATTTCAGATGTGCAAATTAAACGTAATGGTTTAGGTCAAATGTCAACGTTCACACCGCTCTGTGCTCTGCTGCCCCCTGCCAGCGAGGTCATGAGAATAACAGGGAGACTGGCATAAAAAGCCACATACTGTATCTTTAGGGTGCTGATGCATTGAGGAGTTTAATATATTTTCTTCAGGATAAGCTTAGCATTTTTCTGAAGGCCAGAATATGTTTGAAATTAAATTGCTTGTATAATGTTTTGTTTGGCTATATCTGAAGGCAAAAGTGTTTTTAGCTGCTTTGAATAGAACACATTTAAGGAGGTGAAGAGCCGGTCGTCATGGAGTGGACGAGGCTCGATCTTTTAAATAATAACAGCGCACGCTTTCAGACGCTCGCAGCTTGAAGGCATTCATGGTGTTGCACTCGGATGTGCACACAAAGAAAAACGACAGAAGTAGTGTGTAAAATGATCTTCAAACCCGTCAAACATTCACACCCTGCCCAGTTCCACACATACACACACCTTGCGAGGTTACAGAAATGTTCCCCTCAAATTCAGAGGTGGGGGTGGGTGGGTCGATGGGCGGTGGGGCTCAGAAGTACTTTCATTGAACCAAAGTCATGCTTTTGCTGGCAACAAATGCAATGAAAGGACCAAAGTCTTGCTCTGAGGTCTGCGGTGGGCTTTTGAACTGTGAGCAGAACTTTGTGAGCACAGCCAAAGGCTGAAGGCCGCTGCTTGTGCTGCGGTTGAAAATTGCTTCTGAATGTGTGACTAACAATCAGAATCATATTGAGAACAAGCTAAAAACATTTGGTGGGCAAAAATCAGCCTCAAGATTTAGATCCAAGGATCTAGCTAATGTTTAATAAAATTTTAGCGACAGCGATCGATGACAGGTGAGACTAGACAAGACATAGCAGAACTTAATACATTGGGTGATATGACAGGATAAGCAGGACGGGGCAAGGGGGGAGTGGTTTTGAAGGGGGGAGAAACATTCTTTGGTCTTTTTCTGCATTTCTTAATTTGTCCTCTCTCCTCTCAGAGCTGCCGATGTGGCTTTAAACTCTTAGTGTTGTTCCACTATAATTTGAATATGACTTTCTGACCTCCCTACCCTGTCTGTGGCACTCAAGTCCACCGGTGTTTTTAAAACACCGCAAATATTTAGTTTTACTTGTGGCTCAGAAGGTGGAGGTCGTCCAGCAGTCAGAGGGTCGGTGGTCCGATCCCCAGTCTCTGCAGTCAGCATGTCGACGTGTCCTTGAGCAAGGTACTGAACCCCAAATTGCTCCCGATGGCCAACGGTGTGCAAGTGTGTGTGAATGGTTATCACTGATGAGCATGTGGCACCTTGTAGCCTCTGACTCTGTATGAATGTGTGTGAAAGGGTGAATGCTGATGTGTTGTAAAGCTTTGAGTGATCGCAAAGATTATATATATATAAATGCAGGACATTTACCATCATATCCTAAAACAGCTGGCCACTGTAGTTTTTAGCAAATGTTACTCTAACAGAAGGACATTTAGGAGACTATTTTCAGCAGCGGACTAATCCACAGTTGGTGTTCCAGCGAGTTTTTCTGGCAGCAGGACAATGTATGTGCAATTGAAAATAAGCTGTGTGTGTTCATGGTAATGAAGGAACATGTCACTTAGTGCAACAGTGTGGCTCATTTATGTGTTTTTACAACAATGCAGCTCTTGGCACAGAGGAAGCCGATATGTCAGGCTTTGATACGCACACAGTACTTGTTAGTAGAAACATTCATTGTTGGTTCACATTGTGGCTCAGAATGCAGAATAAAAATAGAAAAGATCTATGCATAAACACACTGATTCTGAATTGTACTAGCAGCCAGACTTCTCGCTCTTCTCTCTCTGTCGGACAGCCCTGCCAACTCAAGCAGATTATATTAATGAACTGAGGTATTGGAGTTCAGTGTTGTGGAATGGTGCAATGGACAATGTGAAGGAAGCTTTGCAGAGCCAGAGTTGGTGAAAGGCAGAGAGACAGAGGGAGGGGGGAGGGGAGATGGAGATGGAGAAGCAGGAAGTTGTGCTACTTCTAATTGTTTAAAATGTCCTCAGATATGGTAAATGGACTGCAAATTCTTTTTGCTTTTCTTTTTTCTTTTGCTACATATTTATGTAGCGCTTTTCCAATCTTTGCAACCACACATGTCGGTGTTCACCCACATTCATACGGAGTCCGAGGCTACCAAACAAGGTCAGTAGTGATACACATTCACACACATTCACACCTGGCCATGCATCGGGAGCAATCTGGGGTTCGGTATGTTGTCCAAAGACACTTTGACATGTTGACTGGGGGACGTCGCTCTACCTCCTGAGCCACAGCCACACACATGCTGCACATATGATCTAATATTGTGTTTTCCCCTGGCTGTCTACATATCCTCAATTCTATCTTCAAGACTTGTTGACCAGATAATCTTTTGTAATTTTTAAATTCTAGTGTCAATGCTATATTCGAGCTTTAGTTAAGATCCCAAGACATTGCTTTTTATAATAGACCAATACACTGCATGGGCTTCCAACACATCTGTGGTGGCTGGTGGTAGTCTAGTGGTCTAGTTAGTGGTCTAGTTAGTCATCAGGCTTTCAAATAGAACACCAGACGGTTGTGAGTTCAACACCAGGCTGCCACCATTGTTCTCCTGAGCAAGGCACTTAACCCTGAATTGCTTCAGAGGATTGTCCCTGTAGTTAGTTCACTGTAAGTCGCTCTGGATAAGAGTGTCTGCTAAATGACCTGTAATGTAATGTAATCTGGAAGCCCATGCTGTTTGTGTTCATCACATTTCAAATAAGTTAAAAACATATTTTAATATATAACCTTTACTTGAATGGAATTATTCAATCAGCGATTACTATATTTTCAACATAGTTGATTAGAAACCTGTTGTCCTGTAAAAACGAAATAATTTACAGGACAAGTTATTCCCGCCCACCACCACGTCTTTTGGTACTGTAAAAGACACCTGGAGGCCCTGAGCTTGTGGTCCATGGACAACAAGTGCAAGTTGCCACGACTCACTGCAAACACAGAAGCTGCTACACTGGGAACCTGCAAGAAGGTGTGAATACATCAGTCAGTTACTGCAGCTCCCTGAGACTTGTACCTGGCACTGAACAGCTTAGTGTAGTAAAAAGAAAACAGTTATTTATCTTGGAGCGGCTCAGGCCTGGCCCCCTGCTGGTTTGGGGACTAGTTTACTTCCGCCTACAACCAGAATTAGTCTACATTACTTACTCGCCTCACTTTAAGGAATTTAACATTTCTATAAACCTTTTTGTCATTTACCAGACAGGGCCAATCCCTATCACATGTTCAGTGTTGTCTCAGAATGTACAAGGATTCTATCTAAAAAAAAAAAAGAAATAGAACAAGTTGTAATTTGAATCAGAAACTATGAGAAAGACTAAGTAAAAATCGCGAAACAGCACAACCCATAGAAGTAAAAAAAGATTTTGAATCCGTCCGGACATGTCATGCCATTTTATGCCAACAGTGTGATACTTGTGGGGTAATTTGATATGCAGATGCTGTGGTCATGGGAATGTTTGGACCTTCAACAGGGCTGTGGACCTGTTTAACTTTCCTCCAAACCTTCACTTAAATAATTCCTCCATATGATTTCTAATGTCCCTGCATTTGTACTGTGTTTACATTTTTTGGGGAACTTTCCCAACACGGTTTGCACTGATGCTATTCCCTCTGAAATCTCTACAGAGTAACAGACTATGCATACAGTGCTTTAAAAGTAAAATGAGAGCTTCTGTGGTGCACCAGCACTTTGCTGGTGTCGCAGTGAGACAGGACTGAGCTCTCGTGGCTGTCCGGATGCTGGGAGTCGGCCCAGCTGTCTCCCCAGCAGTAAGCGAGAGCACCGTCCACGGAAAAGCTGTTAGATCTTTTTTCCTCTCCTGTGGTTTCCTGTGATATGATGCATCACACACTGGTTGGTAAACATGAGTGCAGTGCTAGCAGTTTGCTGAAGTTCCAAACAGTGTAACTGCCCCTGCCATTTGAAGGAAACACGTGTAAAGTTGCCTCTAAAGCTGACCCAGATAGAGCCTGGAACGTCCCAATGAGAAAGTCTTTGATCTCTGTCCTCTCCTCAGGCAACAGTTGGTCTGATCCGGAACCTGGCGTTGTGCCCGGCCAATCAGGCACCACTGAGGGAGGCAGGTGCTATTCCACGATTGGTCAACCTGCTGCTGAAGGCTCACCAGGACACACAGAGACATGCCTCCTCTGCACAGCAGACGTACCAGGTCTGGACCACGCCCACACACACACACACACACACACACACACACACACCGTGTGCCTGAACAACAGTACTGTACTCAGTACTCAGTATCTGTACTCAGGATCTTAAACACATCTTCATACTGGTCTGGACTTTCAAAGTCGTCAGATCGCTGCACTGTTCACACTACACGGCTTGCTGGCAGGTAATCGGGTGTCTTGAAGTCGTTGTGGTGTCTGGTCTACAAACTACGTTTTGTTTTGGCACAAAATGACAATAATACCATGCGCATAGTCATACTTGTTGATTGTTGGCACACGTGTTTTCCTCTCAGAGAGGCTTGTTGCAAGAGCAACACATAGCATGCACAGTTACAGGCGACCCCTCCCTCAGGTTTACCCCTAATCTGCTACATTTGCAGGGGGCAAGTTTCCTTCCTTATTGCTTTCTTTGACGTCTCTCCGTCTCTCAGGATGGTGTTCGTATGGAGGAAATAGTAGAGGGCTGCGCTGGAGCGCTTCACATTCTGGCCAGAGACCCCATGAACAGAGGAGAGATTGCCAGCATGCAGACCATACCACTGTTTGTACAGGTACACTCACATGCGTGCTGTGCCATGAAGATATCAGGCTGCACAAACTACAGAAACGACCGACATTTATACCGACCGATATCAGCATCATGAACATGAGGACCCAGGTTGTTTCTGCAGTTCGCAGTTGATACTGAAAGTTGTTAGAAATGTGTCTCTTATTGGTGGAAGATCTACTTCTTGCTCGAATACTCTTTTTAAAAAAATATTAATTGTCTTTATTAAACAAGGACCATGCATAAAAAAACATGAATCTCAAAAAGAGAAAACATTTTTGTGCCAGATTTAGCTATTAGCTCATTTCCATCTGCAGTCCCTGGGCAGGAACACACATAACAATCAACACTTACATTACATATTCTCTGTCACACTAACAATTATGGAAACAGATCAAAGCACGGATCAACATATAAATACCAGCACATTTATCAGTACAACTATAAAATTACAATTCCTTTCAATAAAAAAACTTAAATCACAGTCAAATTAGTTGACAAGTGTGGTTGCTCAATATCCATTTATTTTGCAACATGGGAAAAAGAGTGAAAGTCTGTGCACTTTTTAATTTCAGCTGGAAGCACATTCCAATGCTTGATGGCCATCAATGAAAAGCAAATTGTGCAAAGGCTTTTAGGTTTTAAACTTTCTTCTGAACAGTTTTTCCCAGACAACCGCTATGCACAGTTAATAAAAAAAGATGATAAATGTTTGGACGTGTCTGAGCAATGATCACACGCCTGGAAATCTTAAATAAATATCAGTTATCAGTTGGTTGTATCCAGCAAAGATCTTTTCAATTCTGCAATGACAAGACAATTTACAGTCACACCTACGAACAATTTAATGTTTGCAATATTTAGAACATCAGACGAATCAGAAAATGAAGAGGAAGCCTATTGTACAGTTTGCAAGTAACCTGTGCTAAAAATACACCCCAAACTCTAAGATCACAGGTTTATGTGTGTGTGTGTGTGTGTGTGTGTGTGTGTGTGTGTGTGTG
>CALSCE010010635.1:14085207-14123246 GCA_943593645.1 Bovichtus variegatus | reverse complement strand
GATGATGATGATGATGATGATGATGATGATGATGATGATGATGATGAAACTCCACATTTCTTTTGACCTGCCAAGGAATGCGAATGAACTATGACGCTATAATCATTGCATCAAATATGTATATTTATACAATGTCCCATTTAAATAGAATAAAAACATAAGTAATAAATCAGAGCTGATAGAGAGACACCTTAGATCCACTTGTGGCTTCAACGTATTAACACACAGACCTTACCGACCTACAAACTGAAAACAAATATGTATACTGCGTATTGTGTCTCTGTTTGTTTATGCTGCTGTCACTTGGTTTGATATATATTGAAGCCTATGCAGGGCAAAACAAACAATTTCCGTCATGCTTTGAATCTCGCTGCGATTGAATCAGACTCTTTGAAGACAGATTTGGTATATAAGATTTTAGAAATTGCATCGTGAAAGTTAGATCTAAAACATCAAAATGACATCAGCATCCGTTTTTTTTTGTTTGCATTAGAAATGTTTCAAAAAAGGAGGGGCATCAGGGCCAGAGCAAACTGTTTAGGACATTCTTATTTACATGAATTGCATACATTCACATTCAAAGTCTTTTGTGAGTATTTAAACTACTAAAAATAAGCTTTTATGCACCTTATAGCAACAACAACAATATATACTGTATATATATACAGTATATGCATATATTTGTGTTATTTCAATACAATACAATAATACAAGAAGAGAAAGAGGGATGCAAGAGGAGCGGAAGAAGACAATGAAGGAGCGAAGGAGAGAACTGAAAAGGGGATGTAAGCATTGAGGAAAGGGGGGAGAAGAAGAAAGAGGAAGTTAAGGAAAGATCTTTGAAAAAATGAGGAGAAAAAGAAGAAATTATCAAAAACTGTTCTCCCCTTCTCTAAATTGTTCTTCTTCTCTCATTTCCTCTGTGTACATACTTTGTGCAAATCCCTTAATCTATAATTAATGCTTTAGTTTCCATCCCGTGTGTGTGTGTGTGTGTGTGTGTGTGTGTGTGTGTGTGTGTGTGTTGCTGAACACTAATTGTTTTACATAATATGAAGACATGGTCTGTCATTTGTTTGAGCTATTCGAAATGTAAAAACAACGATATGTGGTTTCACAGGGAGTTACAGATAACTCACCCACAGCTCATTCGTCTTTGATGAAACATGGAATATACACATGTCACCAGTATGTTGTGTGTGGGTAAAGTGCATCTGTAAAATGTATTTGGTTGACCAACATCTGCTCCTCTGTGTCTGTGTTTCAGAGTTAGATGGCTCTTACCCTCCCTATGGCTACACTGATCTGGACAGCCTGCCGCTAGATCCTGAGCTCCACGAGCCCTACATCCCCGACATGACCTACGACCCAAGACAGGCCTACCAGGACCCACTCTAACAGGTAAACACACACACATACACAAACACTTGTTTATTTATATATAGTACTTGTCAAAATCAGGGATAGCAAAGGCATTACAATAATTCAGGTGATAACTGTCATTTTTAGATAAAAACAAAGCCTAAGACACTGTAATTAGGTCTTTGTCTTACCATGTGTAGAACACAAATTCTACAGTACAGGCTCATATAACCGGTGTCACTGGTAGGGGGAACATAAATGAGAAGAGTGTCCAAGAAATACATCCGCAGATCTGATGATACGACCACAAAGTTGATCATAGATTTTTGGCCTAGATTGTTCTGGTACCAAGTACACATGACTTACCTTATGCTCGAACATGGTGTTTGTTGTGTCTAGCACAGTAGTCCAATAACAAAGCACCACTCAGGTTCAGATCAGGCCCCTCCTCCAGGTTTCGCCATCATTGCCCACATGAGCATTGAAGTCCCCCAGCAGAACTATATAGTCCCCACATGGTATCCTTTACAAGATGCCACCCAGACACCAACCAGGGGTACTCTGAGCTGCTCTTTCGATGCATAAGCACAAACAGTCAGCGACTTCCTCTCAGCGACTCGCAATTGCCTGGAGGCAACCTTCTTGTTCCCTGGGGAGAATTCCAACACAGGTGGTACTCAGCTGAGGCGAATATCCCCACACCACCTCTCACCCTGGACAATTATGGAAGAGTTGAGAGTCCAGCCCTCTCCAGGAGTTTGGTCCCAGAACCAGTGCTATGCGTAGAGATGAGCCCAACGTTATCTAGTTGCAACCTCTCCACCTGCACCAGCTCTGGTTCTTTCCCCTCCAAAGAGGTGACATTCCACGTCCCTAGAGCCTGTCTGTAATGTGAGGGGGCAGCACAACTACTTTCACCGGCTTTCAATGCACCTGACCCCAATGCCTATCCCTGCTAGTGGTGGTCTGACAGAGAGCCGCATGGGTCAAGGCCCAGTCACCAGTGTGCTTCAGAGGTATTGGAGGGTGTATTTCAGCCAGCTATTTCCCCACCTTTTAATGTTCTTTCGAAGCTAGGCTCACCACATGCATGGCTGTCAGCGCCGTACTTGACACACAGACATGAGATTTATATTGTTCTTCTAATACCACTCTGGAAAAGAAAGTAAACTTTCAAACTACTACTACTACTACTACTTTTAAAATTGTTGAACTAGAGTGCTTAACTAATATGCCTCAATGCTGTTATTTTATATTTCTTCTTACATTTTTGAATTTAGTTTAGTTCATGATCATGCTTGACAATATTTGCTGTTTTTTTGTTGCAGGAGAATAAAACAGACACGGTGAAAGAAATCGAGAGAATGAGCAAATCACAGGAAGAAAGACTGGAGGAATGGATGGAGGAAGAAGGAGATTGGAGTTTTTAATCACAAAGGAAATCAGCCCTTTCCAAAAGGTGTAAAAAAAAAAAAATCCCATTTGTCCATCATGAACTATCAAAAGAGGTTGCTTATTAAAAAGAGGTTTATTGTTGCTGTAAATGAAATATGTAACTTTATTATAATGTTTTACTGTGGGGTGGAAGTGGGGGGGTGTCTGAAGTTTTGAGGCATTGTTACACGGGTAACTTTTTGAAGCAATCAAATTAGGCAGTTATTCATTACATGTTGGGACGCGCAAGGCAAGCAGGAAGCTGATGATCCTTACCAAGTGTTTTAGCATTTCATCTGTAAAGAATTTACCAGTCAGAGAGAATTTGAACTTGTTGAAATGTACAGAGATTGTACAGAGATTTATTTTTCCCACATGGGAATAGCCCATATTAGTTGTAAAAAGTTCCATTTACATTATAGTTAACTATAACCCCCAGTTTAATGTTTCACTGAAATCACAAAAAAACATTCACGATCAAAAATATTAACAACTCTGAGATCTTTGCATGCAAAACACACATCATTTAAAAGGAATAGATTGTGCCCTTGATGGGCATTACTACCAATCACCATTGCTACCAAATGCTACCCGTGTATCCAAGCCTTTAGCTGCTGTCTTTTAGATGTCTCCTCTGTGTATTTGAACAGTGCACATGTCCCAGGGTGTCCATGTGTGGTTGTTGCATGGTAGTATCGTGTACTCATTTAAATATTCTTCACCTTTACATACTGAAAAAATAGACATCCGGGTTTTGCGAGCCCATTTGGATTACACCGGCCATTTGGAAAACCTCAGTGAGGAACTGGACCACAAATCCCACCATGTCCCAGCCTCACTTTCACGTACTGGAAATTCTGTTCAAATGTCCACAGGAAATTGACTACGAATCAGTTTGGCATCTTCGGCATCAGACCACACATCCCGTCATTTTCCAGTTGGAATCTTCAGTTGAAATGGACTACAGCTCTCTGAGCCGCCTGTACACACCTTTGCGGTTGCCATGGAGTACACTGCAGAGTAAATATACTATGGTACTTGTGCCATGTACTCATACAGTAATGACAAATTACTTTTGTATGAGGGTAGGTGGATCATAGACATTTGTTGATAACTGTATGACACTATCAACAGAGGGGTGGGGGCTGCAAGCTCTAATATAACAAAATGATACTTGCTGCTGCTCACAGCATGTATTAAAGATCCAGTCTCTGATTGGTGTGCAGTACCATTTTCTACCTAACCATCACATCATAATACAGTCTACAAGGTCTGCATTTAAGTTTCTGCAAGTTGGACATGCGTGGGCATGTCTACATGTGTGGACATTGGGGACAGTTGGGGCAAAAAAATGCTCTGGGCGCCAGGGGAAACTGGGCTTGTACAGTACAAGGCTGCTGTTTTTGGCTACAATCCCAACAACAGCAGCCTTAGCCTGAAATGTTAAGAAAGCACAATTACAATGACTTGAATGAATCAAGTGTTGAGGCAATCTACCACAGCTATACTGTTCCTGAATCTGAACACCATTAAATTTTATTATTATTATTTTCAACTTTTGGTATACATTTATTCTTCTCGCATGAAGGACTATCCAAAGCTTTTGGAAGATTTAAAATGCCTACATTAAAACAAATCAAACAAATAAATAAAGTGATGTACAATTTGCATTGTAATATGTATTCTTTTTCCATGTATACATTCACGTAATAATTAAATGGAAACATTTAAGGACAATTACAATTTAATTTGGCATGGAAAACTCGAAGAAGAAGAAGACAAATAACTTTACTTTTAAGATATATTTTCATTCAGTTATGACACAATAAATGCACACATAAAAAGGAAATACATATAACAATCTGAATTGTGTTTTACTTTATTTATTTGTTGGATTTAATTTCATTTAGGCAACTTAAATCTTCAACAGTAAAGGGTTTTATTTTCTTAGTTCAGGACATTGTTTTTTGTTTGTTTATGACAACATGATAAGTTATTTCTGAGATCTGGGAACTCGGCAACATCATAAAAAATACTGTATGGGGCAAGAAACACAAACAGTCCGATTATGAGAATGGCTAAATGCTTTGTTTTCTGATCTTCTGAATCTTCTGATTGCTCATGATTGTTGCCCCGTCAGAATTATTTTTATTGATGTTGCCACATTCCCATATCTCAGCAATTAATTTCAATAGAACCAATGGCCAGATCTACTAAAATAAAAAAGTCAAGTTGGAAAAAACAGCAGCTTTTCTGTAAAGACAGAATGTTGCCTTTTACCAATATCATAGAGCCATGTAGTGCGTGTGTTGTAGAGACGTGGGTGCATTCTAGGGCCTTTCACAGTATAGTCAACACAGCTGAGACTGTTGTTAGCCTGCTAGGCTCGCACTTTCTGGTTAGTTCTTGAGAATGTACGATATGTAACCAAGAGCTAACTAAACCCACCCCAGGGTTATCTCCGAAATCAGGTTGAAATGGGATGAGAACCAATCAAATCCCAACAAAGCATGTGCTGTGAACCTGGACAGCAGTTTTCAGGAGTGTTACCTTCACCTGAGACTTACTTGGCTGTTAGGGACCCTTTCACTGCAGGAACTTAACATCTGGTACTCTTCCTCACGTTTTCACTTACAGACCAGAATATTTCAGATGTATGTTATTAAAATGCAACAGTGGGACCGGTGGTCTGTTTGGTAGGTGTCCTCTGCATGAAACCACTAATTCTGCTTCACTGCATGCATTCTTATCATTACATGACTTTGTTTGGTTGTTTGTTGTATCTTTATCCCTGCTAGACGCTGATAAATCTTCCGCTCCACATTTTGTTTTCTAACCGCTCCCTCTCAAACAGACATTTTGGTTTGTCCAACAAGTGTTCTCCAGGATGACCGACACACAGTTGGTGTGTGTCGGTCATCCTGGAGAACACTTGTCATCCTGGCCCGTCTGATGCTTGTAGTAGTCCTGAAAATACCTCAACTTCCTCCAGAGCAGAGCCCAAATTCAGTTCCCAGAACTTGCCTCCAAAATGGGCAGAGAACGGTGGAAGCCCAAGCAGAACCTGTGACAATATAGTTCCTGCGTTCTGGGGTTTAGGTTGTCCAGGACTCGGAAATGCAGATATTATTATGAATATGTACCTCACTTTTTCTTCTTAAATAACAAAGACTTGAGTAGAGTCATTATTGGCACCTGAGAAGCAAGCATCCTTAACAGTCACTGAGGAAGTGGCTATACTGTGTATAATGCATTACATGACCAAGCAAGTCTTTAGCAGATAGTGTTAAGTCTTTCTATCCCGGTGCAAACTGGCGTCAGACGTGAAGGTTAGTCAGTATACTGAGATCACAGATGTATTAGTCAGAACTTAAGATTGGCAGCCTCTTGAAAGAAAACCCCAACACTGATTGTTATTTCATTTCATTAGACAGTTATTTACGTAAAAATATGTCTGATGGCTAATGAAATGAAAAAAATTTTTCACCACCACCACAACATTATCATATTGAAAGAGGTATTTTTGCATTATGGTACAGTACATATGAGTTGGGGTGTGTATGACACTACTGAGAGGAGAAGGGGAGCCTGAATGGAGGGAGAAAGAAAGTGACCCACAGTGCTCCCTGCTGGTTCTGTCAATTAGGAAGCAAATCCTCATTCACGTTTTTCTGCTAGTAAAAAATGTTTTCATGAGAAGTTATAAGCATTAACTGAACCAGAATATAATATTTGAAAATAATATTACACATTCAATTGCAATATCTCAATATCATTTATCTTGCACTACTAAGAATCAATACAGAATATTTGTTTTATGTGAAAATGAAACTTTTCTATAATATATAGCGCTGTAAACTATAACGATGTAATGATTACATTTTTATATCAAATCCCCCACAGAGACATCATGCTTTTGGATGTGATATATTCCACTGGGGTAAAAATGCTAACTTTCCTCATGTATATGATATGTAAAGTACTGAAGAGGAAACAGGGAGGGATGAATGCCAAAGAGACTTCTCTTGTGATGACACTCTTGTCTTGTTCGAGTGTTCTGGAAACTGTCTGCAAAGACTGCACAGGTAGCTCGGGGGATGTGGGCTCGGCATGTAAGACAAACAGCACAAATCTTTTTTGAGATTCAGAAGATTCAGGCTTTTTATTATTTTAATAATGTAGAAACTTGGAGTCACATTCAGCGGCTGACTTCAGTGCCGTCTGGGCCCCTGTAGATCCTCCCTGGGGACGCAGGGTGAATGGGCTGCACTAAACACACAGACCCATCTGCTTACCTGGTAACAAAAGTCTATATCTTATCTGGATCAGGAAAAACACATGTGACACTTTGCAATAGAAATGGGCCGGACCGCATCTGGAGGTTGTCTGGGTAGATCTGCTCCCTGACATCTGTACAGTTTGATAACATGAGGAGAAAATCTTGCTATCTCAAACTGTCTGTTCAAAAGCTACAGACAAGCTCTTTCTCTGCAGAATAATTTTTTGTATAGCAGAGCCCATACAGCAACATCACTTCAGGAGACTCTTGATGGAATGCAGAGACATTAGTCATGTGACCAACAGCACAATGGTAGTAGCCGAGCTAGCATTGATGCTAGCAAGCTTCTCCATTGGCACCGATTACCCTCTTACAATATAATAAGTGTAAGCCTAGTTAGCAGATGACTTCAACTGCCTGCTGCTTTCACATGACCCTTGCCTTGCAGGTAGAAGTGGAATTCACAAATCACTTGGCTGATTGGAATCATGTTCATCAGTTCAGTACAGTTGAAAGATTGGCAGTAGTAGTAGTACTAGTTTCTTCACTTTGCTTTCCTGAGGCAAGCAGTCGCATCACCATTCGGCTTTTCATTACACTCAACAGTAAGTCAGGGCATCAGAGTTCTTATGATTTAGACTGTCTTCAGTTCTACCAAGTGTCACGTTCTACTACGAACAGCTACTGATTTGTTCAGTGATTCGGTATAGTCGGTTCCTAAAGATTTGTTCGTATATGTGCTGAACACCTCTACTTGCTGGGCACACAGTTACACATTCACAGCAGTCAGATCTGCTCAGCAGCTCCACGAGAGCAGTTGGAGTCAGATCACGATCGTCAGTCAGGTCTCCTTTCTCCCTATTTCTGTACTTTCAAAAAGGACAGATTTCAGTTCCTGACAAATGTTAAAGATGACATCAACTATCGTTAGTCAGAAAAGGTCAACTTCCTTTCTTTATATTCTCTCTGTAAGGCTTTGTGCTGCAATCAAGCCGTCAACATACAGTAGGTTATAAGGTGGCTGCCAATGATACCAAAAGTAAATGCTGAATGTTGAATATCTGCCAGCTCGTGCTACCAACATTACAAAGCATTCAGTGAAAACCTGTTAACTGACGCGGGAAAACATGCAATCACTAAAGTTAGCTAAGTTAGCTGTATGTAGGTCAACTGGCAAAAAACCCATCTGTGTATCACAGCTGAGCTGACTGTCATTGATATGTGGCACATGTCAAGGGTCTTAGCAGAAGGAATCGAGCAGGACACCTGGGCCGTGGGTTGAGAACCTGTCAAATGCTGAGCAGAGGTCTCTCTCATTGAAGAGTCCGCCAGGTTTAAACTGTGCAAGAACTGGTAAACACGGAGGAAAGAAATCAGCATGTGAAGTTGGATAATGTTGAAAGGGGAATTACCATGACATCGCATTTAAAGTCAGCACTCTGTGGAATTGGCAAGCTTCACGTTTGGATGTTTACAAAATTGAAATGCAAATAAAACGAAGAATTATATTGAAAAACAAAACTTGGTTTAAAATAGCGAGCCGCAGTCTCTGCTGCAGAATGGAGAGGAGAAAACATGAAAACAGAATTCACATGGTGGAGACGCTTGGTACTCATCTTTTCCTTTTTTGAAACATTTTAATCCAGCTATAAATATGCCGTTTGAGTCAGCCATTAGCTAACTGAACAATCAAGCAGAACAGATATGGAGGGAAAATGAAGGACGAAGATGAAATACTGTGCAGAATATATCTGAGGGGGTATATTTTTATCTTAATATGCATTTTTACTCATAAAATAATCTGTTTCAAAGTTGTTTTTATTTCAAATAAATTAAATAATGTATAAACCTGCCTAAATTTCCTCTTTTTTCCCCTTTTAGCATGTTATTTTTACACAATAACCATACAAAATATCAGACATTTCACAATATTTTTCCATTTGCAAACCTAGACTTAGACTATTAGCATATAGTCTTATGCTAATTGTGGGTGTATTTGTGTAAAACACCACAAATATGATCATGAAAAAATGCATAATAATAGAAGTTTCAAATAAAATGGTTCATGAGTAAAAGCAACGCATGAAATGAACCACTGAGGGAAATTGAATAGATGTCGGTCGGTTTCCAGACAGTTAAAGAAACGTCTTCTGAGAAAAGGCAATAGGCTATATGTGAGCGCCCAATCGGCAAATTAGCAATAAGCAAGTTTTAAACAAGTGTTCATATGCAAGTTGCAGTGACCAATAGGAGGCCCATTCTATGGTTACTATGAACAATGCAGATGTGTGAGGTGTGAAATGTATCATTATTAAACTTATGTATTAATCTGCAGCTGTATGTCGCTTTGGACAAAAGTATCAGCTAAATTAACTGAACTGCAAACTTGTGTCCTGTCAGTTTGGTGTACACGATGCTGTGGCCATGTGGATCTGAAACTGATCCCCAGACAGAATGTCACTGATGATGTTCAATGACAACGCTCTTAAAAAAGTATGTCTTTCTGCGTCATCTACAGTAAACTACAGGAAAAGCCATTGTTGTTGAAAATTATGTTTAAGGTGAGGCAACTGAAACACCAGGTTAGGTTAGGAAAGGATTGGAAACAGAAAATCAAAAACTCGTAAATTGACAGACAGTGTAGTACACATAGACAGTAATAACAGACGTACGGCGCGCACCTTTTTCACAAAGAAAGGTAATGTTGGTACTGTTCCTCGGACTGTCCAGAACATTTCTCATGTGATGCTGTTCAACGTCCACAAGGTGGTGCACATGAACCGACTAAAGAAAAGCCCATCCCAGGCCGAGATTGCTGTTACATGGGCTGTGTGTATGAGTCCACTGAAAACAAAACCGTTTTTGAGCAATGTCAAAGGGGTTACGAATGTTGTTCTCTGAGCACCCCAAAAAGGTCCTGCCAGCTCACTGTAACTGTGTCACAGTGCAAAGCACTGTGTGAGTGAGCTGACCTGTGTTAGTGGAGAGAGCAGGCAGGTTATAGATGTTATTTGGTGAATACGGTGAACACCAGTAAAAATGTAAAACATTTTCGAACTGGCACTGGCATCCGAGGCAGGAACACAATAAACCTGATGACACATTTATCAGGCATAAACAGAACATATATTTGGTGATGCTTTTTCTTTAATAGGATTTCATTTTCTGATAACTTCCACTGAGGTTTCCTGGAATAAACTATGCTATTTGCTACTAATTATAGGGAAAGTCAAGGCTAAATTCTGAGGTATTTGCATATAAGTTTTTTTGTTTTTGTTTAGTGTTTTTGTTTAGTAGTAAATACAATTTAAAGGACTGCTTCGTGTAAACTCAAGTAAGTGTCCTTTTATTGACTTTATAATCCACGTATGTTGGATTTAGCACTGTCACAAAAAAATAACCAGATACGAAAAATAAAGATTTTATTTAGTTCAGGGTTCAATTGTATTTCCCATGAAAGATGAAATGCTGTTTGTAAGCCTTCTCCACACTGCCAGGAATAAAACCTGTATGTTTATCGACATTTTATACTGTCAGAACATAATATAATATGTACAATATCACACGCTACATTTATTTTATTTTCACTTATTAATTATTATAGGAAAATATTAAAAGTAACATTAAATATGCTGCAGTAAACCGGTTTACAGCAGGTTCCTCATCACATTACAATACATAATAAAACATAAACAAGATAACAACATGAACAGCTACACAGACATTACAAATTAGAGCACTCAAAATAATACACAAAATAATACACAAAATAATATATGAGATTTGAATCAGTCGTTGTAGGTGTGCAGAAAGATTCACTTCCTTCAAATAAAAGAGGAAGAGATACCAAATTTCATCAATATCCTAAAAACTGTCTTTTTAAAGCATCTCTATTTTTTCGAAGTTCAATGTACTGGACTGGAATAAATGCATGTTCCTGTCTTGTGCTGGGTCCAGGAAGTAGAGCAGGAAGTGTTGAAGGGGGAGGAAACATATGGCCAGTTTACCACTGGATATGGATTATACCTATACCAAATAAAAAAGGTTTGATAATTTCACACATACACACACACACACACACACACACACACACACACACATGCATGATGCAGTTGATGCGATATACTGTTTATGAGAAACTATAAAACAGTTAAATCCCAGAGCTCGGTGTTTCGTCTGCGGGAGGAAGAATTGAATAAAAACTCTCTTTCTCTCAACATTTTTTTTCAGGATCTAATTGAAGAATTAATAAGCAGTTTGAATGATATCTCCATCACATGACCGGCTATGCATTAATTATTGATCACCTGTTTCTACGCTAGCGAGACATAATTACTTTCTGTAATGTCAACCCTTCATCAAACTTAAACATTTATATTGCTTATCTTTCTGCCTA
Source organism: Bovichtus variegatus (assembly GCA_943593645.1). NCBI lineage: Eukaryota > Metazoa > Chordata > Actinopteri > Perciformes > Bovichtidae > Bovichtus > Bovichtus variegatus. The sequence continues at coordinate 14,111,775 of CALSCE010010635.1, read as the reverse complement.
ACCCCCTGGCAAAATTTTTCTAATGACACTAATCAAATTCTGTGTGAGAGTAATTCTTCTCTTTGCTTCAATTCGAAAGCAGGGATGACATGCATATTTCACTTGATCCCAAAGTACTTCACTCCCAGCGAGGTGAAATGATGAATAATGTCTGGTATTCCTCCTCCACTTCGTCTGATGGTGTGCCGCTGGTTGGGAACGCATTTGCTCAATAAATGTTTTAAAAAGCACTGCCACATGGATGCACATTTATTCATTCAACACATCTAACGAAGCCTGACTCTTACCTTCAAAGACATACAAACATGAACACAATAATACAATAATGTGTTAAAAGTGACACCAACAATAAATTAGTGAATTCAGATACGACCTCAGGCATTTAAAAACAAAGCAACATTCGGATCTTAGCCTCATCACAAACATAAATCCACATTTAAGAGCGCTTTAAGCATCCGACTTCAAAGAGAAAAAGAAAATGAATTCATGGTTTATGCAGATCTCTACAGCCTAGATGATAAGCTCCCCACAGGTTCATGAAACCCCCAAAAATTCCTTGAAAAAAAGAAGCCTTCCTGTCAAATGTATGGAAGACATGAGGTCCAGTCCTCACTGGTAGCTGCAGCTCAGTAGGATCAGCTGTGACTGGGATACAAAGACGAGTTGGATAAGAAAAAGGGTTCCATATAAAATTGTAAAACTATGATTGTTGGCTTGAGACAGGATGTGAACCTAGGCTGCCAGAGTATTTCACTGGTGAACATTCAAGATCGGGAGAAAAAAAAGGTTTTGCCAGGATAATCTTTCTAAGTTCCTTAATTTTTTTTTCCATTGGGGAAAAAAAGTTTTGGCAGGTGAAAAAACAAAATGTTTCCAGGATAATTTTTTCCAAATTGCTTTTTTTCCTCTGTGAAAAGAGGTGAACAAAAAGGAAAAAGTTTCAGAAGATTTGTTGTTGTAATACTCATTTCGGCCACAGGAAGCTAAAGGGCACCACTGAAGTGAAATGACAACAACTACAACAACAAAGACAGCAGCACTGAAAAAAGTATCTTTTTAAGTATCTTGTAATAAGTATCTTTTTTTTACCTGTTCTTAAGTCATAAACACAGGAAAGAAAACAATTTAGATCAGACTTAGAACATGGATTACCAGATTTTATTTATTACATTAAGCAACTAGTTGAGTATTAAAAGCATGTATTAATCTGCAGCTGAAAATAGCCCCCAACAAAAACAATACTTTTTTCCTGTTTGAGTAATGTTTGCTAAATACTAGTGACCAGCTGCTTTAGAGAGTTACTGACCCTTTATTAGGAATACACCTATATTTGTGAGTTGTTTTATGTGGCCAGCTCCTGGAGCTGCAAGCCACAGAGAGGGGGAGTCTCACACATTGCTGTTTTTTGTTGACAATAAGCAAAATATAGAATAACACACACATTACTGTGTATACATACAGTATAGTACTGACAGTACAGTGACAACAACACTGTCGGACTAAATTCAATGTGGCTAGCTGCTTAATCTGTCTCTCTTCTTTCTCTTCACTCTAAAGCTTTTAAAAGAGGAAACAGACTGCAACATCTTGAGAAAACAAAACTTTATTGATGGTTATTGATTAGTGGAAGAACCATAGTACATGCACATACAATGACTGGGTAGGAAGCCTTGTTTCGAACCACAACACCTACTGGAAGCAGAGCCTGTATAAAGTAGTTGCGGAGTCAGACATTCAGCATAGTGAGGACTACGAATTGTCCAGTTTCTGATCGACACAGACGAAGGTTGGAACCAGCGGAGCCACGCGGCCCCCGAGGCTCTTACTGTTGCCTTTTTTATGTGATGCATCTGAGAGTTTTTCCTATCTAATTTGTTATAAATACAAAAAAGGGAGATATGTAACAACACCACTAATTGGGAATAGTTGTAAACAGAATGTGGTACAGGAAGCGGCCCGTAGGCTGGCTTGCAATGCAGCCGTAGCAGAGCTCCTGTTGCCCATGTAGTGCTTTTCAAAGAGACTACATATTAATTCCATTAACTTCTATTTACATCATACTGCAGATTAGCCTTTTCACAAATCATTTATTCTCATATTTATTTCGTATGATAATATTCAAACAGTTAATTTTCAAAGTAAGGTTGAGGTATAGAAAAAAAACAGATAGGATGTCACATTAAGAAGGAAATAAGAGGAAAGAGAAAGAATCCGAAATCACAGAATAAACAAAGATGAGAAAAAAAAAAGGTTAAGAAAAATGACAACTACAGCACTGATATGTCTCAGGTTTATCTGAAAATGACAAGTTGCATGTGCAAAATTGTACAGTTGACAAAAAAAAAAAAAAATCGATGAATATGAGAATCTACATTGTGATTACATTATTTGTAAAGAGTTAATAAAAATCTGAATATGATTTGATAGAAAATGAGATAGCTGGTCCTAACAACTGATCTACTCTTCTAAGTCTAAAACATTATACCATTGTGTATTTCATATGAGAGAACATCTTCACTGCACAGTTCAAATATAATACATTGTTGGATTATTATGATGTATTTTACCCCCCTTAAAATATATTAATGAGAGAAAAAAAAACAAGGTAAAACAAAATTAACAAAGAGATAAAATAGACACAGTGGCTTTGGGCACTGCTATATATATTTTTTAAATCTCTCCTGTAATATAAAAATCATCAATTATACCAATGAATATATTGGAAGTTTATATAAAAAACATCTACGTCTGGATGGCCAACATGGAAGAGGATTAGTGTCACAAAACATTTAATCTTCAGATTCTATATCACAATCCTGTAATTAAAGTTTGACTTTCTTCTCCAGGATCCTGACTTTTAGAATTAGAATTCAGAAATTCATCTAATTTGTTTTATCTAATCTTTAAATGTTTTTGTTTTTTTTATTAATGTGGCCCTAACTCTTTTTCATATCACAGCATGTTGACTAAGCAATTGAATGGTTGAACAGTTTAGTTGCCATGGCAATTCTTTTTTGTCACCCCATAATTCATATCTATGTAGAATCTTCACTATACACATAAACACATATGTCTGTCAGAACCTTTGGCCTGAAGTGATGTAAGACATCAGCACATTATGCAGTCAGTACGTCTCCAGGCTGAATATTTTGCTGACTCACACCATTCTCTCCCAAAAAAAGAAAACTAAACTACACTTGGACTACTTATGGAAGCTGAGAGCAGCTGTGACTGCTAATACTTGTTGTGGTCTTGTATTTTTTTTATTGAGACTTCAGGACTTAACCACCCCATTTATCAACTTATCAACTTAGCTTATGAAAAAGCACAAATGCCCTTATTGAAACTTGTTGCATTTTTGGATAGAAATATCAAAAAAAGAATGTTGTTATTGTGAAAATGCATTGCATTCACCAAAGGAACTCAACTTGTAGTTATGACTTAGTATCTTGTAATTACCAGATGTTTACCTTGCAAGTATTTAATGCGTGTTTACTGTTAGCATATCTAACCAACGTAGCCATAGGAACTGATGAAGGGAGATGTTGAGCAAATCGTGTCAGTAAAGAAGGGTCACATTGAGTTTTTGCATATTCTTAGCGGCTATGTTTTGGTGTTGAGTGTAATATTTTGACACGGAGATGTCAAAGAGAGATATCCGTCTATCACACTGAGCTTTTACATAACTATTAAGATCAAATGCTACATCAGCAATTAGTAAAACACAAGTTGCAACTAGCGGTTTCATTGGACTGGACTGTATAGAAACATGTTGGATCCAAGTTTACTTGCTGCCAGCTGTTCAGACCAAATCAGATGGATTAAAAATTGCAGAATTTTCAACATCTATTTTCCGGCCACTCAACATGCCAATCTAATTCAGTCTGTGGACGTTGAACATTTGGTGGATAATGTTTCAAACAGAGCAGGGATTTTGTATTTATGAGATATATGATTTCTTTTCCTTTTTCTGAATGTAATGCAATTTCGTATTTTACAAAACAAAAACAGAAACACCTCATATTGCATTCAATGAAATTGGGCTACAATACATGCAGTTTTCATGACTATGCAGACACTACATGGGATTTTGTCTGGGGAAATGATGACTATCTTGGTTTTTGCAAAATAACTATAAGCATATGATCGTAAAGTTGCATTCACAAGTAAACAGCTCGTTTTCGAGGTAACCTAAAAATAGCAATAATGGCTGTTCTCAGCTTCTCTTTTGCCCACCCTGCCCTCAAAAGTTCTGAGAAGAACTTTTGGTCTCCGTCCATGGTTTCCAAGGCTTCATTACTTCCTCCAAAACCAAAGTGTGTGTGTGGGGGGGGGGGGGGGGGGGGCTAGCATTGCTAAACTGACAGAGGAAGTGCCAAAGGAAGCTGAGACACGAAAAACAACAACACTTGACTAGCAAAGTCACTTTAACACTCATACAAAACATAAAAACTCCAAAATGTGACTATTATCTATCTTACAGGGTCAGATTTCTATACAAGCCCTAACAATTTGAATCTGATAAATATTTTTTATTTGTGTCCTAATCATTACTCTAGCAGCTCTCTAATAGTAACATTGAAAAACCTCTACAGCTGATAATCTAGGTTCAAATCTTTAGAAATTAAAAACCCACAATATCAAAATACACAGCACAAAATATCTGAGGTATAAGATGAAAAATATCAGCTGTCATTTTATTTTTATTTTTTTTATACTTCTCCCTTAGAAGATGCTGAAATTATGCACAAACTGCATGTATTGCAAAACCCAGGCCTCAGTAACGTCTCTCTGATAACTCGTTCTCTCTGTTCTTTTCATTCGCTCACACACTCTCGCGCACACACTTTCTTTCTGTCCCGTTGGAAGGTTGAGTATAGGTTGGAGGTGTTGCTAATAGGGTGCGAAGCGGCTGTAGCCTCCCCGGTATATACTAGCCTGGAGAGAGGACAACACAAGCCCCACATCGTCGGCATGGCTCCGAGTTTTCGCATCTGTCAGTGGGGTGAACGCGTTCTGAAACACACACATACACGCATGGACAAACAAAACAGTTCACACACACACGCACACACACACACACACACACACACACACACACACGCACACATAAACCCTCGTTAGCCCCCTTAGTCCTGCACAAACTACAACTAGAGTTTCAACACTACGTTACCGTTATTCCAGTGCAAACCCATGGGGGATGAAAAGACCAATGACCGGAGCAATCGTTATGCAGCAAGCACAGCAAGACGCTTCATGCCAGGGGAACATGCCAACTGCTATGTGAAAGAAATCCAGTCAATACAACCATGAAAAAGTGAAGTAAAAATGCAATCAAAGAAATCAAGTCAAAAGGCGTTTTAAAGCAGCAACATCTTGTGGATGGATCATGCTGCTTTTCACTGGGTGGGGGTGATGGAACTTTCGAGGCAGTTGCGGCTTTTCGCAAACACTCATTTTAGATGCATTATGAAATGTGCTTTGTTTTTGTGAAATTCACAGTTGAAAGAGAATGTTGATAACAGTTTCCAGTGTGTGTGTGTGTGTGTGTGTGTGTGTGTGTGTGGATGAAACTGCATTTATGAATCTCTCTACCAAGCTATTTATCAAGCTTTTCAGAGTGGGAGTGAAGTTCTAACTGGCCAAACATTCTCAGTGGTACACATTTCCACCTACTTTTAGACTTTAAAACAGTTCAACAGTATCAACTTTATTCATCTCGAAAAAAAGACTCCTCTGCCAAATATTTAGGAGAGCTCCGGAGATGTCCTCATCCAGGCTGTTCTGGGACGTAACAGGAAAATGCTCTTGTTTTGGTCCTAATTTTTCTAATCTCCAGTTGGTTCTCAAATCGCTTATGAAGGTAATAAAATAATAACACAAGGCTAATCCAAGGCGGCAAACTCTTTATTGCTCCCACATTGACAACGGCAGCAGCGGCGCATTACAGCTTCACACTCCCTTACTGTTATTAAACGTTACTAAACATTAAACGCTGATTACCAGAGGAAACTTAAATTCAAGTACCAGTTTGCAATGAGTGCGTCCAACATATTGAGTGATTTGTATTTCTTCTTCTTCTTCTTTTCATTTCCAGCAGACAGGAAGTGGACTGTCGCCTCGTCAGTTAAAAGCAACAATGCGTTTGGTCTTTGCGAACAGAAATAATGTGTTCACGAAAGGGAGAGTCGATCGCAAGTGACACATGTGGAGACACGTTCTAATGCCAGGTGTAAACTTACGTTTTCAGAGCTGTCCACTTGTGATCTGATCACAAGAGACACACGTTAACGCCAGGTGTGACCAGGTTCTTAGAGACAGATGTTAGCCAACCAGTGCAGAGTGTGGGTGCAGGTGGTTGTGTGACGCTGGAACACACTGATGGGGCTTCTCGGTGTCCAGGACCCAACTTAACAAAGCAGGGACTGTGCCTTATCACCATTCGCATTTGCCTGCACTCTTACACTCACACACAAATTCCTATTGAAACCATGCTTGCTTTTTTGTTTGTTGGTAAAACAGGTCAAAGGACGTGATTCCTGTGTTGATATTTGTAGGATTAACAGAACAGGACATAAAGTGATGGTGGCTGGACTACTGAGCGGGCCGTGGCATTCGGATTAAAATTCCTATCAATCCAGGTGAAATATATGTTATGAAGTCTGGCTATAGGCAGCTGAGTATGTGCTCTTTGCATGGGTAAGGGTTGGTTTCAAGGATGGTTGAAAGGTACATTAGGGGAGAGAATGGTGCAGAAAATGTTTTGCATACTTCATGCCGACATCCCTACCAGCTTTGTTGCATTTTGGCAATGCCTATCGCATTTTATTTGTATATAAAACATTCACCTATGCAGATGACATCGCTTGATGTATTGAGGGAGGTATGGCAGGCTGTTCTGAATGTACCATTTACACATGTGGAATGGTCAGAGATGTCTCAAGAGTACACTCTTCAATATGTGCCGGTGGCACACAGACTTCATCTGTCAAGAAGCTCAAAGATGTATCCATCAAGGTTACGTCTGGATCATGAATCGTGGCTGCTCCTGTTGCTCTGGTCCTGCCTGAAGTTCACACTAATATATATATATATATATATATATATTTTTTTTTTTGGAGACACCGGGAAGCTTTTTATTGACATCCTCCTGGATGCATCTTTTTAATATACGATCACATCATCATTTCTGTCACATAGATTGTCTATGTTGTATTTTTAACTATGTTCTTTGTTCTGTACACACGTCATCTATTACAGTGTGTCCGTCCTGGGAGAGGATCCTCCTCAGTCTCTCCCTGAGGTTTAGAACATGTTTCCTCTTTAATTGTGGGGTTTCTTTTAGGGAGTTTTTTTTTTTTTTGTGTGGTGCGAGGGTCTAAGAACAGAGGGGGTCGTATCCTGTACAGTCTGTAAAGCCTACTGAGACTAATGTGTACTTTGTGATATTGGGCTATATAAATAAACTTGATTTGATTTGATTTGATCGGTTGATGATTGTTGTAATAGATGTAACATTTAACCTGCAACAATAGCTCACACTTTCTGGTTTTGCCCGAGGCCCTTAGTCCTCCACTTTTGATGTTCTATCCACGATACTTGAAGACCAATACATCCAAATCTTCTTGCAACCATTTTTGGTATCCAACGTGAGGACGATCATCTTCCTATTGCCCAGTCAAATTACATCCCTTATTTCACTCTTTTAGCCAGAAGAAAGCCAGCTTCCCCTCCTTCCTTTACACTGGATCATAGATTCATTGCTCAGAAAAGGAATAAACATAAGCGAATTCTAGGCAACACATTCTTTTTAATTTACCAAATATTTGCATTTGTTTTTATTGATATTCTCTTTGTAAATGAACTATTTCATAATCAAGGTTATTACTAGAATAACTTTTAATTTGTATAAATAATTTATTAGACCAAATATTTTAGGGAAAGTGGAAATTCTGTAAATATATTTCACATCAAACTATATTTTCACAGAGGGATTTTCAGCTTAACATGTGACTGAATGGAAAAGACAATTGAAATATTATTGCTGAAAGAAAACATCCTCTCCCTGACTAAAATAAAAAACAGATCATAAAGAGAATTCTTTTTCTAATATATGAAGAAAATTGTTCATGGTTATTCTGTTATTCAGACCTACAATTAATACAGAACCACAAATTTGAATTTTGGTTAATCAGAACAGAAATGAAATCTAAAGCTTGGTTCATTCTGTTGTTTGTCAGTTCACTTCGGTGGAAAAATTCTGTGATGTTGAGCAGCATCTTGATCAGCTTCATCGTCCAGTCAGATTTCAAATAAAAGGGTGTGTTGGTCTGGTAAAGGACTTCCATACTGCTCTCATGTATGTATGCTTCCTGCCTCCTCTGAGATCCGTCCTTGCTTCTTGATCCTCAATCCTCAGAGCAGAAATAAGGGAATTGGAACATTCTTCAATATGGCAGACTGGAACAATTTCCAGGTCATACAAGGAGCGGGGAGCGATCAAAGAATGGAATTAGGTAAGCCTAATACTGCAGTGCCTAATGATAGCTCAAACATCGTTTAACATTGTTAATGGACTGCTATAGAAATGCTCACTCAATCCGTGGCACATTTCCTATTACTATGTTCGCGATGTGACCATGTACAATATCATAACGATAGAAATAATGACCAAAGCTAAGAAACATAATAAATTGAAAAAAAACTTTTAGGTTGTCACAGCAGCACATGGAAGGGATAAGATGTGTTTAAAAATCTAGGTGTGGCATCTTTGATGTCGACAATCTCATTTCTTTCCTCCCTCGCCTTCCTCCCTGTGGCTGTGGCATCACGAGGGATTTAATTATCAAAATGACTAATTATTTCATTACCAGGGAGTGCAGGGTGAGGTGGTATACACCAAATTAGAAATATAATAACTAACATGGACTGGGCTGTCAAGGCATGAAGACATTCATCACCTTTTACAGGCGGGATTAATGTGTAATTTGGACTGCCGTTAGCAGCACGGACAAATTCAATTAAATTTAAGTGAGGAGATGTCAACGCTGCAGAAAAGCTTATGCACAGCAACTGAAGAAGAGAATGGGGCGGGAGAGGGGGACAGTATGGAGGAGATGAAGCATGTGTGGAGATTGTGGAGTGCAGTTGGTGGGATTAAATATATAGCTAACAATGCAATTTTTTCTAGCGTTTGAACCAATGGACTAATTTGATCAACCTTTCCTTATTATAAGGCTATGTACCTTTAAAGTAGCTGCAATTAAACTTCTTCTTAAAAAGCTCAGTCTTGATCCAGAGGTTTTAACTAACTATAGACCGATATCTAACCAGACAACAGTTTATTTGAGGATTTTCAAGAATGACTTTTTTGTGCATCATAGCACAAAGACGGCACTGGTGAAAGTTACCAATGACCTTGCAATTTCATCAGACAAAAGACTTCTCTCCGTTCTCGTTAGATCTAAGTGCTGCATTCGATAGACATAGAGCTGAACATTTAATTGGCTTTAAAGGAATTGCACTACAGGTTTAAGTCCTATTTATCGGAGTGATCTCAGCGTGTACTTCTGATGTGAAACATAGACAAAAAATAAGTTATTGTACTTGGTCCCAAACACCTCCGAAGCGCATTATCTAATGATAGTGTTATTACCCTGGCCTCCAGCACTCCCAAATAAAACAACATTTTAAGGACTGCCTTTTGTCATCTACTAACGGGCACATCCGCTCTCAAAACGATGCAGAAAAACTCGTCCATGCATTTGTCACTTCAGACAAAGACTCTCCAATTGATCCAGAATACTGTGGCAAGTGTATTGACAAGAACTAGGAAACAAATTCATAGTTTATCCCATATTAGCTTCTCTCCATGCACAAATCCAGAACAGAATTTAAAATCCTTCTTCTCATCTACAAAGCCCTTAATGGTCAGGCACCATCTTATCTTATCTTATCTATTATTTTTGAAAACCGAACTCCCTGGATGCAGGGATCCATGTGGCTCCCAAGAGTCTCTAAAAATAGAAAGGGAGCAAGAGCCTTCAGCTATTAAATTCCTCTCCTGTGGAACCAGCTCCCAGTTTGCGACACCCTTAAGAATAGGCCTAAAACGTGGCTCTTTGATATAGCTCATACACAAGGCTGGCAAGGCACATTTGTAATATTGGGCTAAATAATAAAAAGGGATTAAAAGTGACATCAGGGAAGGCCTATTGATTGGACAGATCCAAATAGCAGCTAAATATTAATTGCTTCTTATTCTTTCAACTATAATGATTGCTGTCATCCTTAGTGAGCAATCTTTGTAAAGTGCTTACAAAATGGCTATCACAATTAGTGATCGTCATTATGGATCCTAAGCCCTGCACATTATTTATACTTTCAGGTTGATTTTTACAGTAAGAACATGGCCTCTTACTGTCTAGCAGCCAAAATCCAGAGAATAGAGATTCTGAGTTGATAAAAATGTTGATACACTCACCTGAGTCAACTTCAGTTATTACTACGAGCTTAACGAGCAGTAGCAAGTGGTGTGGCGAGGCCTTCCCAAATTCGGGAAATTCAGGCTACATAAAGACTAATTGGTAAATGTTGCCCGGGCTATATGCAACCCAACCCTTAAACCTGCTTTCTCTCTAACAGCCAGTAGGGGTTGGCTTGACTGGTTGTAAAAAGTAGTTAGATTGTATAGAAATCTATGAGAAAATGACCCTACTTTTCACTTTCTCAATTGATGTATTATCTCAGTAAACTGTATGCCTTTATGGTCACAGCATGATCTTTATTTTGTAAATGTTAATTTAGAGTAAAATAGATGATAAAGCAGGGCGTGGCTCTGTTGTGATTGAAAGGTCGCTACCATGCTGTTGTCTGGTTTGGGTGTCGTCCGTGATTTCGTCTTAGAACTTTAGCCCTATAACATTTCGCCTTAAAAATGTCATTTTTTAGCTTTCATTTGAACTGTGCTCCACCCTCACGTGTCACTTATGGTTCCAAAAAAACACGATGGCAACGACCAAAATCCAGGATCGCAACGTCAAAAAAAACAAAAAAAACAATGGGTGACGTAACCGTGACTACAGTCCGTCCACTTATTATATAAAGGAGTGCCTGCAGACACTGCTCAAGCTGAAAATACACTGACAACTCGACTGTTTCGCTTATATTTGTTGTACAGTCAATGTTCTCAAAAACATAAACAGTAGAATTGATCATCAGTAGAAGACCAAAGAACAGAGCTACACATGGGCATACCTGGCCCAGTCCAGTCCAAGGGGCAAGAGGTCTTTTTTTTTTAGAAGGTCAAAGAGGTCAGTCAGAAATAGGGATGTCCTGATCATGTTACTTAGCTCCTAATCTCAATCAGCATTCTTTTAATAATGAGTATCTGCTGAATCCATTATTTGGTTTTAGTATATTTGTTTATTCTTCTGCCTACATAATGTACTACAGTGAGCCTAGAAGGTAGTAAAGCATTTCAAGATGAGTCTTTAAAAAGTATTTCAATGTACATATGTCATGTAAATACAGACTATGTGTCAATTGTTAATGAAACACATACACATAAAGATTTGTTTTCTGACAACATCAACAAAAAAGTGGCAATGCAGTGTCTCTCAAATCCATTTGAGAAAGTGAAAAAATATTTTTCCATTGTCCCATAACTGCTATACCGCCACACTTACATTTCAATATAGGCCACACAGGTAAGCACCAAATGTGGAATCAAAAGATGAATTTTTTAAGGATGAATTTTCCCAAAAATCTTGAAAAGTCTCATTCATGAACTAAATCCCATTTTAAAGGTCTGCAGCTCGGGAATGTGGACAAGAGATTCAGATTTCTTTGGATGCAACATATAACCATTGTTTTTTAGTTAACGTTTCCCTTAAGTTCTATCAGATCTTACAACTTGCAAATGTTAAAGGGATTAAAGGGAACAAAACAATGCCAAGGGGCCATGGGGTCATTTTGTTTTGGAAAGTGAAAGAGCTTAGTTAAAAGTAGTACAGTGTGCTCCAATGATCAGGATATCACAAAGACTGCTGGAAAACAGAATCTGGCTAATAGTCAGATATGAGTTTCAGAAGGAGTGATGTAGATTCCATCCTGGTCACGTAACAATGGACCAGCTATTTACTTGACTTGCGGTCTAACTGTGTTTTGTAGCTTTTAAGGAGGCCATGTCCCCAAGGGTGTCTTGTGGGGAGTTCTTCTGGAGTTTGGAGTGCCAGGGCCATTGCTACGTGCCTTGTTTGTGTTCTCAGAAAAAAGTCAAGCATGTTCCCCATTAGGCTCTGCCAAGGTTGTAAGATTCGGTTTGAAATGTTCATGGACAGAATGGATAGATAGGGTCCAATATGATGACCTTGGGATTGGATCTCTGCTTTTTGCAGATGATGTAGTTCTGATGGCTTTATCGGTCCACAACTTCCGGTGTAGACCCAAGTGAATGAGTTTAAGTATCTTGAAATCTTGTTCACGAGTGGGGGTAAGATGGATCAAAATTACTACACACGCTGCAGCACACTGCTGTGGTGAAGAGGCACCTTAGCTTGAAGGTGAAGCTTTCAATTTACCAGCCAATCCAAATGTCACCAATGGTCCTGACCTTTGAGTAGTGACCAAAACGATGAGATCACTGATATAAGAAACACTATTTTCTTCTGAGACCACCAACTGAGAGGATGATTGATCCCTTTGAAGGCCCTATTTTTGTTAGTTCCACCTTAACGATAGTTTGTTAATACCTACAATGCCTACAATATCTAGGTGAAGCATCCAACTGTACTGCATGCTAAAAATGTGTAGCCTATCTATACATATGATAGGGCTTCATTTACTGTGATCATATATGTTTAATATAAATATGGCTGCAAAAACTCAGTTGCCATAGTAAATGATCAGACATATGTTGCCAGGGCCCTTCTCAACAAACAAAATGCGATGATTGGTCAGTTAGTCTCACTCCACTCAAGCTTGTGCTTATAGCTCTAAACAATGTAAATATATGCAGATGACATGCATGACACTTAAGCTCAATTGTGTATTTGGGAGACATGTTTTTCGGGATGGAAAAAGTAAAAAGGTAGTTTTTAGATACTTGGGAAAAAAGGAAGTGGGATAATGCATGATGTGAAGAGGACCAGGAATGTAGAACAGAGATGTGTGGCAGGCATGATAGTCTTACCATGGCACCAACGCTGTATGTGGCTGCTGGAGTGAGTGTGTGGTTGTAGGGGTCGGCAGCATATACTCGTCCGTAACTGAAATACATGAGATAACAGAGGATGGTTAAATTAAATTACATCTGGCAGTCGAGCGGAGACCCCAAATAACTAATCATTGGTTCTTCCTAGATTTACTTACCACTTATCTGTGATATACAGTTGGATTGAATATAAATATAAAGGTGGGTTACACTTTATTTGCACAGAGACATTTTAGTATTTAAACCATCTTGTCAACAAAACGTCACAATATGAATATCAAATTCATAATGACAGTGCCAAAGTCGCTGAGAAATATCAGCAATGTCTTTAGCTCTATAGAGCTTTATAGACCATTTTACCTAATTGTTTAGCACATTGAGACTCATTGAGGCTCATGATGAAGCCTCACTAGTAGTGCCTTGAGGCTGCATTAACTTTACCTCACAGTAAAAAGGTGTTATGGAATGAACTAACAACACATTGGTTTTGCTATTCTTTATATTGAGAAACGTAAAAGAAAAAAAGGAAAAAAAAAGAACATCACAAAAAAAAAACCTGGACATTTTTAGTGAAAGGTTTCTAAGTCCAAATAAGATAAGTGAAAATGCTGACTGCCTCAAATAATAAGATAGTGACTCATCCTTAATAATTGTGAATTGAAAAGTGAAAATTATGACTTACTGTCTGATGATTTTCAGTTAACAATAGTATTTAATTTTTTACCAACATCATTACCAACAAATAATATATTAAGTCCTCCAAATGAAATGCCAAAATCGTTACCAATCACTGTTTGAAAAAAAAGTAAAAGTGCAGTAAAACTCTATAATATGATGGCATTTACTAAATATCATGGCAATCTGCCAGTTAGATTGGGATATTTCCTTGTTGGCTTGATAGTGGCACAAAAAGAAAGGCCAGGGAATCATCAATATAATCCTCTCATAAACATTATCCAAAGCTAACTCCATGGTCTCACCACTGGTTGTGGACCAGAGTTTTGAGTGGACCAACATTCTGTGTCCACCTCCTACGTACAGACCCATTCAATTTAATTATCAGAAAGGGTTGTGATGTCGGAGGAAAGTAGCCAAGAAAGAGGCAGAGTTCACACGATACAGAGAGAGAAAGAAAAAACCCACAAAGAATCATGAAATTAGACTAAATATATAAACAATCAAAGAACAGAGAATCAATGTGTTTTCTATTTTTAGAAAGAAATAGACAGCAGCAGTGTTCATTCCAAGTGAGCAGCCATGCTGTGGCCAACCAGTCCACCCCCTCTTCCCTTCCTCCCGCTGTGTCCTAGCCCAGTCATGATAAGGGCCAATCAGGGGCCAGGGCCTGTGCCCATAATTGAGCTGATTTGCATAGTGGCCCAGTGGTTGAAGCGATTAGAAGTTAATCCCGATTAGTTTTGGACATTGCTATTCACCATGCAGCCCCCCCCAACACCCACACTCAGCCCAGCACCGCATTTGACCTATCTTATCTCACAGCGCAGAGCCCTAACCCATCATCAGTGTGTGTGTGTGTGTGTGTGGGTGTGTGTGTGTGTGTGTGTATGTGAGAGAGTGTGAGGTAAGCTGCAAGTACAACACAAATTCAAATGCAATTTGACTCAAATGCATTTTTAAAATTACCCTGAGGTGAAAAGATAAACATTGAAACAACATTTTCAACAGCTCTACAAAATGGTTGGGAGCCTGCTCATAATGCACAAGGTTTTTTGGAAAGAGTGGAAAAATAAATCTTTGCAAAAATGTACACAGTTATGCAACGATAATAATGTATTCCAACCATCTAAAGTACTGCAGACGAATGACCTAAAACTGCAGTTTTCTTGGTAATTTTGCAGAAATAATAACCTATTTGTTTTTATTCGGAAGGACCTTCCCTTTTAAATAAGCAGCAAGCGCTTTCTTGAACATGGAGAGAGAGATGAGAAGACGTGTGACTGTACTCAGGCTAAGTTTTGACCTGATGATGGCGCTAGATGATAAGTTAAGGCATCACCAAAGTTAAAACAAATTCACAGGAAAATGAACGTGTCACATTCCATGTCAATCCATTTTGAGACATTTTTACTCCGAACCACAAATGTCAACCTCATGGTGGTGCTAGAGGAAAAGTCATGAGCACTCTGAGCACCATGAATTATTGCACATCATTTATTGGCTATCCATCCAAGAAATGAGATATTTCCGCTGGACAAAAGTAGTGACTGGAAGGACATTGTCATACTTCGAGCCTGCCATGGCAAAAAATGTGCTTGAAGACACAATGAAGACATTTTGTTTGATTAACTGTGCATTTGTCAATTTTTGAATGAAAAAGTTCTCCCACAATGATGCCATGTGAGATCGGAACTTATGGATTGTAAGACAGCGGCAGTAGTTCTTGCTTTTTTGTTACTTGTTTGCTCATTGCTTCTATGGTTTCTATGCTGAGCTATGCCTTGAAGAAGAACACAATAATACTTGAAGGGGCATTCCTTTTAAAAGCTAATTTAATCATGGTGACCAAATAAATTACCTTATTACAGACACATTATGACATGCATGTAGTACATAAGTCGTGGATTCTGGAAAAGTTCCTTCGTATGTGTTTGCCCATGCGCATGCGTGTAGTGATTTGTGAATGCTCATAATGCGCCTGCATGAGCATATCTGCATGACTGACTGCATTACATTTGCATTGGTTTGTATGTCACATGAGCCAGACTGGGTCTGGTCAGGCCTCATGAAAGCAGCTGCTGTCGATTCCCATCTGTGACCCTTGTGGCATGAACATGACCGACATGGTGCCAAGGTGGCCCCACACAGATGGGTACATCAAGGCCACACAAGCAAGCCCTCAATGCCACACCAGACCTAGGTGGAACATCAAAACAGTGCTTGTGTAAGCCTTTGCTAGGGTCTTCTTTAAAGCTCCATTACGTGATTGTTTGGCCACTCTGGGGCGATAGAACAAGCAAAAAAACTTCTGATATATTATCACACATATATAAAATAATTGGCTTCTTACACATTGTTAAAGTAGCACTGATGGATGTGGTTGGGTGTGGTCAGAGGTACGCTCTGTTGCACCGGCAACCACAACCTAACTGTGCTGTCAAGGTCACCTGACACACAGTGAGCACAGCCAATACAGTGCGTTATGAATTTTCATGTGATTAGAATATGCAACATACAATCAATCAGCATCAAGGCTTACACACTTTCTGCAGGAAGTGCTTCTCTAGTTATTGCTTATTACTTACTTTTTTTTAATGTCAACTAGGTTTATGTCCACGAGTGTGTGACATAAAAAGGTTTCAAGAAGAGGGGGACCATTAATTAAAATAAAAAAATAAAAACCTCTTTTTCTTTTATATCAGGTTTTCATGTCTGCTCTGAATAAAAAGCACCGAGGCAGTGGAATAAATCTTCTCCACTTCTAATCTTGGCTCTCCCTCAAATCTCCCTTGGCTAATGTAGCCAGTGTCATCATTTATAAGTATGATAGCTTCTTTTCAAGTGAAACTACTATGTACCTACTTCGTCTGCTAAAATATTAGCTGCTCTATTGTCTTGAGCCAAAGCCCTCTCTATAATAATTTTACATTACACTCCCGAATTAGATGGATGGTATATCTGCCATTCAAGATTGTTAATTCAACTCAAACTCGGAATAAATCTGAAGTTGGGGAAAGTGAGGCAAAAGATGAATAATGCATGAGAAAGGAGTTCCATGCAATTATAAACTAAAATTTCACACCAGTGCCTACTAATTTAATACAAATTATTCATTGTGTTATGAATATATCTATTATTAGTAGAGTGGGGAGGGACATATGGGAGACAAACAACCTCAAATATTCTTTCAGCCCTCAAAACCACTATTTCATTTCCGAGCGCTTTTCAAATGTCCATGGAGCATATTTTCACTCAGCAGAGCATTGACTCAGTTGCATTTCTATGGTTTACACAGTTAAGTCTTACAGAAAGGAAATCCTGCAGTGCAATAAAATGGTCCTGTCATAAACTTGGTGAAGCTTCTAATGTTCTGTTTTCTGTTGAGAGTTTCTCCAGTAAGGTATTGATTCAACGATACAACTCCATGAGTTTTGAGCCTTTTGTGCGTTGTGGCCTACTGTTACAGCATATCAAACGCATAGGGCGGGTTCGGGCTCGGGAGACAATATAAATGAGTATGGATGTGGGTTATCCTGCTGTAACTATCTAAATAACCATTGTTGGTACCCAACCCCATCACCAGGAAAAACAAGTTGATATTGGTTTTCTACACAAGACAACTACAGTATAGTTGAGGACATGGAAAGATTGTGATCATGTAAGATAAACTATGGCAGGTATGATTAGGGTTAAGCAACTAAAATGCTTGGTTAAGGTTAGGGAAAGGTATGGATTAATCTTTAGCAACCAGACTGTCTGACCGGACACCGTCAGCGACACCAGCTCGCAGCTAGTGCTACAGCCCATGATATCTGCTGGAGGTTATTCACGTTGTGTAGCAGAACCATAGAATAGAATAGTGTAGCTATTGTCTGTTTCTGAGATCGAGAGCATTCAGTACAATTTCAGTATACTATATCATTTCTATACATCTCTATAAAAAGGCATGCATGAATCAGAAAGGACCTTTAGTTTTGAACACACAAACATACTTAGCCAGTGTAGCCTTGGTTACGTGAGTCATGTCGTGTCCTATCTTGAACCTAAAACATAATAATAATGAATCTCCTAATGTGTCACAGAGTTTATATCTTACCTGTCACTGTATGCAGCAGCTGTGGCAGCAGTAGGCTGGGCATATCTGTAGGCAGCGTAACCACCCTGAAAACACACACACACACACACACACACACACACACACACACACACATGCGCGCCACAGTACAAAAAGTAAAGATTGAGAGTTCAGATTCAGTGTTATCTTCTTTAAAACTGTTTTCTATTGTACCTAATGCGAGACACTGACACAATGAGACAGAAATACCAGCTTAAAAAAAAGAAATAATAATAATAGTATTAAAATACAGGTATTACAAACGTGTTCGTGCAACTCATGTTTGTGAGATTTGTTGTCTTAGATTAACGGAGCGTAATCTCTGAACTGTTTCAAAGTTTCATCAACATCCCTAACATTTGGAATAAGAGGTAATATTTACTTTACAGTATGTATAATGAAATGAAATGTAATTATTCCTTGCTTGTCTTATTTTAATATACATTCTAGAAACATTCTGTTTAAGTCTTTTTAATGCGAGTTTCCTTTTAGTGTATGTGGGAACTGGGAGGCTAGCTGTAGTAGTGGCTGGCGGCACTATGTCACACTGTAGTGCTAACATAGTATTGTAACGTAGTAACATAGCATTCTGCACAAAAGTATTTTTTAAGTGTTAGCATCACAGTATCATCTGATATACTCAGTGAATCCTGCTGGACCTGCTGGATCACTTCCCCAATCTACGCATCACAAGTACAAATGAATACACACCAACTGGCATGTAGACACATGCACCCATGAAGTGCCAGCAACAGGGACCACACACAGCAATTCCAATTTCAACCAAATTAATAAATAAAATACAAGTGAAAGCTGGATGGTTTCTACAGTTTCAGTACAGAGACGAACAGCAAACATTAAAGCTGCACTAATCAATATTTAAAATGTTTTTACATTTATAACAGATCAAATGGTTATCTGTAATGTCAAAGGTGTAATTCTCTGTGATGAACCCACAGAGAATTATCATCAACTCTGGATGTTTTTCAATAGCGTCCAGCTGCAGAGTTCCAGGCCGGGTCAACCTACGGCACTGGGACTCATCTCCATCACCAGGACCGTGGTGAAAACATTCGTTAATGTATCGTTAATAAATAAAGTAGCCTACTGAGCATATATTTAAGACAATGGATCACGTCCATGACACTAATAACACCAAGGTAAACAATACAATCTTATATTTTGATATAATTGTAATTTATAAAGTTAGGTAACATAATGTTAAGGAGCAAATGACTTGTACTCACCTTATGAGTTTGTTAACGTTAGCTAACGTAAGCTAGCTAGTTAAAGTTAACAAACTCATAAGGTGACCATTAGCATAGCTATGCTATCCTTCTCCAAACTCAGGACCAGAAGGGGTCCGATGGAGGAGGTGGGCCCGAGCCTGGGGCCCTGCAGCCAGACCCTTCTCAGATTTTTTCTGTCTTTTAGCTCATTGTTTTGGTTGACACCAAGCTTGTGTCCAGCAGCAGCAGGTAGCTGTTTTCAGTGAAAAAGCTTTGATAAACCCACTGTACACTAAATGTTCAGAAAAGAACAGCAGACAGACACATTAGAGATTAGCTACTAAACATAGTGGAGCATTTAGCCACTAAAAGGAGAAGGAATTTTGGACTTTAATTCATCATGTAAGAATTAGCAGGAGTTGATAATGTTGCTCTGTATCTGCTGGATATTTGCTATGTTCGGTCATATGTTAAAGTTGGGTTTAAAGCGTGTTCTGCTGCTGACTAGTGGGAAAACAATCTATTAATGCAGCTTTAATATCAGGGATTAGAGAACTCTCACATTGCATTGCATGTTGGCATTCCAAGGAGCCTCTAGCCGTACCACGTTTAAATTCAAAACAACGTTTTAGCCATACTGCTGGTAGGTTTGGTGGCAGAGATAGCAACTGGACTTAAGCAAGCAAATACATGAAACAATACAAACACATTCACAATTTGACAACACATACTGAATGTGACAAACAGAAACGCAGGGTGAATAAAGGAAACACAAGCAAACAAGTCAGACACAACAGAGGTGAACAAAGATGATGAAAAATTTGACACTTTTTTGGGGTAATTTAAACCTTTATTGGAGGCAGAAGAGGCCAACAGGAAATGAGAAAGAGAGAGGGGGGGAGCCATGCAACAAAGGTCCCATCTTAGACCAGAGTCACTGCCTTTACATAGAGCCATAAACCTCTCAGTCACCATGGGGCGATGTTCATTATAGTTTTAACTTTTAACTTCCAAGAATTCATTACTATTGGAAATATTGGTTATACACCGAGTGTTAGCCTTTGACTAATTATTTGTTTCATCAGTTTTTAGCAAAGTGTGGACTCAAGTCACAAGATTTTGACTTGAGTCAAACTCGAGTCATGAACATAAAACTTGACAAAATCAAACAATTTGCTACTTGCCTTTGAAACTATGTACCAATTGCAGCATGTGTACTTGCTTCTATGTTGCTATCTGCAGTACGTTTCTTTCCGTGGATCTTTATGCTGTATATGTGTTGTCCACTTGGTGACTGTGCTTTGGCTCTCTGCTTGCATGTTTAGACGTCTCGTTGCAGTACACTAAGCTATCTCTGCCACCATGGATGAGACTTAAAGAATAGCTACATCTCTTTATTTATTCCATCCACCACTTTAGTGTTGTGGTGGAGTTTTGTTTTTGCTTTACTCTCTTTTGTTGAGATGTACCGTACGCAGTTATATTGCAGCTTAGTAGTCTTTCTGTTTCCACTGAAAGCCAGCAGGCTGTTGGCTGTAAATGGCACATGGCCGAGAACCCCTACCTTAATTTATCATAAAACAAAAGCCATTTTTCTCTCTTCCCAGCCTCAGTGACAACTCCAACACTGCTCACATCATTTCACCTTCCACCCTTCCGTGCTCTACGACTTAGACATTGTGTCTGTCCTGACATGAGCAATGTATTATTACCACTATAAACTGTGGAGGCGAGTAAGTGATACTTAGTGCGTGTGATGATGGGCTGTGGCAGGAAGATGAACAGGTTGGCCTGTGTTAGTCACCAGCCACTGTGGACTGTCATTCCTGACTGAGTGACTAATGGCAACCCTAAAGCTCTGTGTGCAGGCATGTGTGTGTGTGTGTGTGCGTGTGTGTGTGTGTGTGTGTGTGTGTGTGTGTGCAGATTGTGTTTGTGCATATGGTCAAGGTTTGGCCACTCCACACGCGCAACCTTGCACTGGGAACCTTCCAATCAATCACATCTGCTGATTCATTGAAGGAAAGAAAGCGCGAGCAGGACTCCGCTTCCTGTCCGTCCGTGTATTTTGGCGATAAGGCTGCAGGCCCACACTCTGGGTGCCGCGGCCCTGCCTTCATGCAACCAGTCGCACAAAAAAGTAAGATCCTCATTGAACCAAAACAACATTTAACCTGCTCTGTTCATATGTGACTTCATCGAGTAAAATCTCAATGGCTGAGTCTTGTGGTCACCAGGAACAAGTTAAGGGTGCTTTCACAGTAGTTCAGTTCACCAAGTAAATACGTTGTAGCATTTTAATTCTGGCCTGGTTCGTGTTCAGATTGACTTTTTACAAACAAACCAAGAGGAGTAAACGAGATGTTATACAGACTGACAGGTAACTCGTTGATTGGACAGTTTTGGCGATTGTCATCCAGCATCATCAGGACCCACGTGGGGGAAAAAGCTTCTAGTGACTAACAGAAGTTTATGCAGCACTTGCTTGTGATGTGTATATAGTTATGTTCTTTGGTGTCACAGACCTCACGAAGAAATAACTGATTATAAGCATTATTAGAATAATTAGACTGCAAATCTACCACGTTATGAATAATGACTATAAGGTAGAGAGAGGATGAGGCGTCTTATACAGTAATAATTTGGGGTTATTACTGTGGGATAATGGGCTGACAAAGTCACAGCGTCGGCTCGCCCTCGCTCAGCTTGGTAGCGGTGGCAAGTGGCTCCAGCCATGAGCATTACAAGCACCCCTCACCTCTTCCCGGGGTCGTGCTCGCTGCGCCCTCTCTCTCCCTGTGGGGAGGGACAATATATACATGGCCTTATGCAGATCAATTATAAGATTGCTTCCTGAACAGATTTCACTAAATCAGCAGATGGATTTATTTGTAGTTTAGTTTTTGAATTAATGCTAATATCACATATCGTGTCTCATAAAATCCTGTTGTTTGTTTGCTTGCTTTCACACCACAAACAAACGGCACCAGAGTCAACTCGAAAGACCCACCTTTTCAAGCGGTCTTGGTTTGGTTGTTTGGTCCATATCGGGTCAAGATGAGAGCTTTCACACCAGCCTAAACATGGCGCTCAGGAGGCAAACGGACCTGAGAACAGGGTAGGTGTGAAAGCACCCTGAGTCCGGATAAATATGTGCGACATTACCTCTATTATAATAACTATTACGATGAACTTCTTACATTTTTTATTGTAAAGCACAACAATCTATCTATCTGTTGGACAACGGAGTCATATCAAATTACTTTTCACAGCGGTGGGGGAACCTGTGCTGAGCTGAGTGTGACTCGGTGAGAGTAGTCGGTTACCGTGGTGATGTGTTGTAGGTGTGTTGCTTTGCAGCTCTAAACTAACAGCTCACTTCCATTCCTCCCTGAAATGTTTAAAACCGATTTTCTGGCCAATTGCGAGCAATGTGTCCCTACAATGTTGCGTAGACAGATTTTTATTGAAGAATTGCACCGCCAAATGTATTTGTTAATTCAGTCACAAATACTTTGCATTTCCTGGAGCTGCTTGACAAAATGATCCAATAGGGCTGCTCGATTATGTCAAAAATCATAATCGCGATTATTTTTGGTCAATATTGAGATGACGATTATTTAACACAATTGCTCATTGACTTTAGAAACATCATGCATTTATTGAATTAAAAAAAATGACTGTCTTTTTAACAGAGAATTTAATTGAACTTTAAATAAAATTCTTATTTTGAATAAAGGCTCTCTTTCCGTCACAAGCTTTTAAAGCTGGCCCACACTAAAAGATTTTTCAAATCTTAACAGATGTTGATAATGTGAGAGAGCTCATTCATTACGACAGAATATGATACATTAAACAGTCCTATAGTGTGTGGAGAGCAACGATTTGGCCAAAACAGCTGACCACACTCTAACAGATTCCACTCATGAGAAACCAGAATTCGACTCTCGAAACTGTAAATATCGCAAAAGAAGGGCAGGAATAACTAGCAGTCGTTTTTTGCACTACTTTGTACAAAAAATTCACGGAAAAAATAAAGTATGGATGAAGTAATGGAGACGGTGTGAACATGCACTCTACATGTTGCAGCGTGAGGAAACAAAAACGTTAGCATATGCCGCCTGTTATTAAAATCAGCTTGATTCTCACGTAGTGTGTACCCGGCATTCGGGAGCAGTGTTTCCCACAGGATTTGACGCAATGAGGACAATCCGCCAAGATTGACAGTCACGCCAGGACCAGGGGGCCCCGTCCCTCCTTGCAGGGAGAGAGGGGGCAGCGAGCGCAAAGGCGACGGCGAGGGGGGCTGTAGAGGTCCCACGAGGGGATCCTCCTACATCAAGCCGACGTCCCTGACCTACCGAGTTGAATCCCACAGACAAACTGCGTGTATGCCACCCGTTGAAAAGGGTTTACAAAACATTTTACAAATATTTATACATTTTATTTTTGATCTTTATATATATTGACATTAATAAAAAAAATGTTTAAATATATATAAATGCCACAGAAATTCATTAGTACATATTATATTATACGTTGACCATATCATAATTATTAAACTAATCATAGTTGATTCAACAATATTAATATATTAGTCTCACATAGTCATAGGGAGTCAAATTATTATTACATATAGTTTGTAAATCCAAGCACACAGATTAATAAACCACATCCACATATTTATAAACCACACACTGATTAATAAAATGTAAAGACTGGTAACCTACACAGTCCAGGTTCCAGACTACACTCAAAAAAATTGCGTTGGATTTACTTAATCCAGTTCTGTCAACAATTTCCACCTGTGGTGTTAGATTTGGCAATAACTTATTATTGGCAATTTTAATATTATCGGAAATGTTGCATGTGCATAAATGCATCTGGCATTAAGAACAAAAGCCCTATATAGCCCTTATAATGCTCATTAGTAAAGCTATTAAACGGACCTTGTGTTAAGATCTTCGTTCAAGATACAGCCCAGTTTTTGTTAATTTATTCATGCAATTTCAGTTGAATTATCCTAAAATGGATGCAATACATTTTATCTTTGCCACAATATTACATTTATATATTTATTTATTTATTTGTTTATTTTGTATGCATTACTTTTATTTCTTTACGGGGAACTAGGGATGTATTGTAGTCTAAAAAGCTACATTGTTGTATGCAGGCAGGCAGGATACTGCAGCACATTATTCTACTTTTTCAAATTAAAGTAATGCATTTACTAACACACTTTTCTTTTCTCTATGTTTTCAGTCAGACAGCGATCTTCCTCAATAGCCGTTTGCTTCAGTTACATTTAACAACACACTTCAGTGGACTAACAACATGAGTGAATGGGTTAGCACACAGTGCATTGAAAATGGAGCCTGCACATTATCCTTCTTTGTATTTATTGAATAAAGAATGGATTCTAAATCAAATCATAACACCAAGGATCAAAATCGAATGAATTTATGAGATTCCTAAAGAAGTAATTTGTCTCATCACTTCCTCCCTCTGTATTGGTAGTTGCAGTGTGTGTTTTTGTGCCTTTAAAAACAGCTTAATTTGCCTCTTAAAGTGCAGCTTATGCCTTCTCAAAGTGCCTGTTGATGATTGTAGTTTACGGTCTCTTTGCTGTGCCATAATCTGACAGGACCAGTTATCTGCTCCTCCAGCTGAAGGTGAAGCCATGTACGAGTATGGAGGGTTGCATGGGTGTGGCAAAAGGGCAGAAAACCACAGAGATGGCGGTGTAGCATGCAATGTCATACCAATAAATAATACTTACATAAATATCTGCACCATAAAATCCATCCTGGTAAACAACACTGCAGAGGATGCAAACACAAACAAACACAATAAAACAAAAACATCCATATTAGTGCATGTTGACATGCAGGCACTGGGCTTAACTTTCAACCAACCCCCATCTCCACAATCCGAAAAAAACACAAAACCCCAAAAATAAAGACATAAGAACGGCAGAGGCAAAGGGGAAACACAACAGGCTCTCTAATGGCAGGGTAAGGAGGCTGGGAAGGTCCAAAAACGTTCTCTCACGAGGTGGCTCTTCCAAACGGTTTATAACTAGGAGTCCAATCAGCATCATCAAATCATCATTCATACTGAGTTGTGTATCTAAAAATGTAAACAATGATTTTTCTAGCATTTTGACCTAAAGAAAGCCACTGGAGAGAAACAGGGAAAACAATCCTTGCCATATATCGATTTATAATTTAATATCATATTTTCTTTTAACAACTCATCTACATGGGCTTTCATTTATTTTGTTAACAATGTATTTATTCCAAATATACAATGTTGCATGTCATACGTCGAACACGGTCTCTTACAGCTAAACTTCATTCTCAATTACGTTTCGAGGGAAACACATTTTCTCCTGGATTATGGTTTGCAGTTGTTTAAGTCAGGTTTTCCAAAATCACAAAGCTTTCTCACTTTTACCCGAGGTAGATCACACACTATGCTGACGACACTGACGTTGTTGAATCAGAAATCAAGGAAACAAATATCCGTAGCCGCCTGTGAGCACCTGTCATCAATAACAAACACCTGAAATGCCTGTGAGTTCATATCATTTTAAAGTTACACAGTATGTAAATATCTATCTGTAAAAAAACAATATCGTTGCTGCCGTATTTATGATGTTATTTTAAAGTATTGATGGAGCAGCAACAACGTCTGCATAGCCCTGACTTAGTTCAGAAAGCCAGCATTTTAAAAGTTGTTAGCTCGTTGTCTTGCAGAAAGAACTGATGCAGCATGAAGTTAGACATTTTACAAACCTGCATCATGTAGTTATTTTGGCATCCTTTTGATCTGTTTATTGAACACCAGACAAATCTCTCATAATACGAAGCTGATTGAGAAAATATGTTTTCAGGGCCTTTGATGGTTAAAAGAAGTAGTGCGCTTCCATAAAATTGTGGGGTTTGGGAAAGAGAGATTAAAAAAAAGAATGTTTAAAATTAAACCAACAAAGGCCACGGTATCTTGACTTTCAGAGAGAAAGCATTCCCCATCTAGCCTCCAATAACACGAGCTGCTGTCAGCACTGCATTATGATGGAGTTCCATTTAACAAGAAGAGCTCCGCAGAGGACCAAGCTTCCAATTTCGCCAGCCAATAGACTGGTTTCATTCATAATCAATAACTTCTCAAATGTCAAGGTGGCCCAGGGAGCCGTTTCACTCATTAAAATGAATTCCGTGGGACTGCGGCACAGCTACATGCACATATTGGCTTGTCTATACTACAGGCTGTCATGTCAGGTCCCCTTAAAGACACAAAGGAACACACACACACAGATACACACACACACA
>CALSCE010010635.1:14031849-14075207 GCA_943593645.1 Bovichtus variegatus | reverse complement strand
CACGCACATACATACACACACACACAAGCACTTGCACACACACACACGCATACACACACACACACACACACACACACGCACAGATACACACACACACGCATGTACACACACACGCCCCCGCACAGACACACACACACACACACACACACACACACGCACATACACACACGCACACACACACACAGACACACACACACACACACACACAGACACACACACGCTCACACACACACACACACATACACACACACACACACACACACAAAGCAAACTTGGTCGCCACTCGAGACAGTTTAATAAAAAAACATCACGTTCCACATTAATAATTCACCTTCCGGGGCAATTAAGCGCTGCAGCAGCGTTAATGAAAGTACAATCTGTAACACAAATCTCTTTATCAAGACCAAGCCCAATTGTTCACCCGAACACCTGTACTTCCTCATACTATGTGACGGTTCATCTACTATTCTTTCCTGCAACAGAAAGCCTTTGAAAATCTGTGTTGGACGAAGGTTGTTTTTGTCTTGTGGGTTATTTCCATTTCATAAAGTAATAAATAATATACCATCTATATATCAAAGAGCAGCCTCTACTGAACAGAGCAGGCCTTTATTTCGCACCAGGCTTACATCGGAGACAGGTCTTCCAACTTTTCCCGTTTTAAAAGAAAGGTTTATTGTTCAGTAAAAAGTTGCGTTTGTTTTAAATTGCTGTTGATGTCGTTTGAATTCAAACAGCACTCCATGTTGTCTCGATACACTGTACTCATTCTATCAGTACAACAACGGAGTCGTACTCACCAATCTGCTGCTCTCATTTTTTATTTTAAAAGAAATACTGGGATCATTTACTAATCAATCTCAGTCTGTTCCACTTTATTGTTTTTTTTACGATCAGGGTTAAGCTACTTTCAATAGAACTCAGCACTTCCTGGACAGATGTTTCACATTAAAAAAGCCTTTTAGCAGTTTAAACGACATAATCCCTCCATGCACTGATAGTGTTAGGCTTCCCTGACAGTAAATTAACGACAATTGAAAAAACATAATGTAATCTGCTTTTCCTTCTTGGTTGTTGGCAACTTATTTGAAACTCCAGAATTATTTGAAGAGCTGAAAACATCAGATCTGTGTGATGAGGAGACTGTGACCTTCCTCACATTAACACATGAATCAAATGTCACACGTCCATCATGTTTCACATGGTTTCCCCATCATTTCAGCTTTGACTGGAGCTCTTTGAAGTGTGCTAAGTACATGCAGTGCATATGTTATCTTGTTGAGCCCTCTCCTTCTTCAGTTGTGTCACTGCACCTGAGTGTAGGATTAGCTCCACCAACCCATTTATCTCCATGAACCAGCCCCTAATATTCACACAACAGTAGTGGATGTAAACACATTAAATCGCGTTTTTCTTTTCCAACTTTCCGGAAATTAGCCCTTCGTCTGGATGGAAATCTGACTGGTGTGAGCAGGAGAAACAAATCTGCTACCATGCCTAAATAGGATCCCAGCCAGCCTCCTTAGTGTCCATTTGCTTGCAGTAATAAAGAGCAAAAAAAAAAAAAAAAAAAAAAAGAACCAACAGAATAACGGCAAATCAGATCTGACTGCCCACAATACACAGCTCTGCTTGGCTCGTCTCCAGAGCATTCAGCCATGGAGGGTCAGCCAGAGCCGCTGCTGGGGCTGGGAGGATGTTTTTTTTTTCTTTTCCTTTCTTCTTTATTTTTTTTGTGGCAAACTGGGTAAACTCCAGAAGTGGTTACAAAGTGGAGGACCTCCCTACATGAACACAGCCTCTTTCAATGACACCACAATACAAGGCCAAATTGACAATCATTTCCCATGAGTCCGTGCAAAGGCACATGTCTTGGAGCATGCCCGTTGGTTGATTCAGCATGCTGTGGAAGTGGGGGGAGTGTGTTATCGCTGTGAGGCAAGGCTGGCATGCATCGCGCCGCTGACTCTGAGCACAGAGGCTCAGGACTTGCCATTGGATAAAGGAAAGGGAGAAGGAGAAAATCAACAAATGGCAACAGGACAAGAGCAAGAAATAATGCTCACCCTCCGTAAGCTGGGATGTGGGGAGGTGGAGCAGCTGCCCTGAATGTGTTGTACACGGTCCGTCCTCGACCTCTTAGGTGGGCTCCTCTGTATGCTGCTGCTGCACTGGCTGTTGGGTAGGGAAAACCTGGTACTGGAGACAGAGAATAGAAAAGTATACACACCTTCCCTGATGTCACAAAATCCCCCAAAATGATGCGCAATTTCTGCTTAACGCAGGTTATTTTACTAGTATTGTAGTAGTAGTACTAGTACCAGTGTATGGTACAGCACAAAGAGCTGAATTCTGTAGAGAATGTGTAAGGTGTTCTACCATTTGAAGAATGTGAAAAGAAAGACAGAATAAAGAGAGAGTGGCAGTGGAGTGGAGCTATTGCAGTGGTATTGTTATTAACTTATCATTAATCTTAATTGGGGACGACTGACACAAAGCTTAATTTGAGAGCCGGGGTGAGTGAAGGTTGAGAAGGAGATCGCGGTGCCACAGCCAACCCTAATTATACATCTCTTCAAAAAGGAGATCTAATAAAATGCTAATAGAAACAGTGAATCATTCATTGACCTGATGAAAAATGGAAGGTTTGAGCCAAAGGATAAGAGTTTCTCAAAGAGAGACAAGGAGAGGAGGGAGGCTGGTAATTGTTCCAATTCATCTTTTGTCACCTTGACTTCAGGGCCAAGTGGCCCGGCTACCCTTAAAGTCACACTGACCCTTCCCATCACTGCTTCACTCTGCTGTTGATACGGCCTAAATGAAAATGAGTGTCTGGCATGTAGATAAAGAACCACGAGGACTCATTAGGATTTAAGAATACTGAGAAACACTGCAGAACGTATTGACAATGTTAGTACATATGGTTATATGTGCACTAAACCTATTTATTATGTATTTAAAAAAAAGACAGAAATTGCAATGTTTTGGGTTAATGCCTGAGCTGGGGGGCAACTGCAAGTCATGTCTTAAATCATGAGGCAGGCTGGTGACGGCAGGAGTATTAGGAGGTTAATGATAGAGGATCATTTGCACACAAGAGACCACAATTCCGGAAAGTGTTTTCTAGGAGAATGACTTGAGTGTTGGTGGCAGTGAGCACAGCCGCTGTCCACTGGAGCACATCTGCATGTCTAAATCCAGAGAAGCGGAGCATTGTCGGGACGAGGGTTTGTGAAAGTCAGCAAACTCAATCTGATTTGTTTTAATTCTGAGAGAGTTTTGACAGTTGACAAAGAACTGTGCTGTGGTCCTTTGGTGAGTCTTCGGCACTGCCTTGTGAGTTGCAATCTGCTCTGCAATCAAAACTGAACCAAATAACCACACGAACTCTGTCCTGAGCAGCTGCAACACTATCCTTTTAATAGCAGAGGAGCACACACTACTCATACAGGAGGAGCCTCAAAATCCTGTACACTCCTCACACATGTGCACATCCATGCAAAACACACACACGCGCGTGCACACACACACACAGACACACACACACACACACACACACGCACACATGCCCCAATGGCATTTTGGGTACTCGAAAGGTGAAACAAAGGTAAATCAATACAAAGCCATTTTGTAATTAAAAGGAACGTGGGGCTGAATTAGGCAAACGACTGTCTGGAGAAATTGAAAATATTGATTTTAATTTACAAAATATATTTTACACCTTTTAATGTCCTTGCAGAAACAGACAATTAGACTTCCTTCTCTCCAGCCTTTTGCTTTCCTTCACTCCTCCTCTCCTCTGCCACGCTCTTTTATTGCTCTTCTCTTATCACAGAATCCAGGTGTTTTTTTTTTTTTTTTACCTTAATGGACATGGTTAATGACAGGTTGGGTGGTTGGGTAGTGGTTAATGGTTGGGGGAGGTGGAGGTGGATGGCCAAGATAGATGGCTTGTGGGTGGGTGGCGGTTTGGGTTGCAGATTGTGTGTTTGTATTGCAGCAGCGGTTTTGTACGTGTGCGAGCCAGCATCGTATTTAGGTCACAAACAGACTTTTCATGGTCGCATGTTGCTTGGAAGGAAAGCAGAGGAAGGAGAGGTGATGAAGGTTAAAATGACGGGGGTGAGGGGATAAAATTAAGATGTCGAAGAAACTGAAGAACAAAATAAATGAGGAGGAGGAAGATAACGACAAAGGAGATGGTGACAGATGGTGAAGGGCATGTCCTCCTACCTGCATAGAATTCTGGGCTGTAGACAGCGCTGACCACTGGATTTAACTTCCAGCCTGAAGCGAGACAGACAGGAAGACAAAGAAAGAGACAGAGAGGAAGAGAAAGAGACAGAACAGGGATCAGTTATTTAGTGTGCTTAGTTTATATAAACCTGTATGTTCTGAAGGAACTTTCTTCTATGTGGGAATGGATTTAGATATTTTGAACACACTATGGTCACACAAACTTTTAATCAACAGAAATGTACCTTTTTACTTTTGAGTTTATAGTTCTTGTATAGATTATATAGACATTGAATACTGTCTGATACAAATTACATTTATATACAGCTCATTTTCAATCTCTAATGTGTTTGCCTTGATTCCTTTTTCTAAAGACAACACACCCTTTATATGGAACATATGTGTAAAATGTATCCTGACAACACAAGACGTGTTGGTCATATCTGCAAGTCCCGGCAAATCGAAGCACTTGGTTGAAGGAGGTACAAAGGACACATTAACATGAAGTATATTGACTTCTAGTCCCTATTATGACTTAAGCTTCAGTCCCTCAAGGCTATGGGAATGTACTAAGGTAGAGCTGGAATTACAGCTGAATGCTAATGCTAGCTTGGCAAAATATAATATTATGATACACTTTATTTATATAGCACTTTTCTTAACAAGATAAAAAAAAGTGCTTTCCAGAAGAAGAAAAAAAGCAAATAAAAACCAGACACAACAATACAACAACTATAAAATAAAGAACAAACAGAGGGATCATAAAAACTTAAAAATATAAAAATAAAACATACATATACCGGAGGATAAGGTAAAGTTAAGAATATATAAAATGTGAGATGATGAAACCCAGCAACATAATAAGTATTTATAAACGCTTTCCTATAAAATAAAGTTTTAAGAAGGGATTTAAAAGATGCTTATGATGTGGCAGTGTTCCAAAGTATGGGGGCTCTGACAGCAGAGACCTTTGCTCCCCTGATCTAAGGGAACTCTCAGGCACATAAGGCCTTTTAATGCTTGAAAAGTGATCAGTACAATTTTAAAATCAATACGGCAGCCAGTGTAAGTTGGCTAGTACGGGAGTAATATGTTCATATTTCTCAGAGCCTGTTCAAATTTGGGCGGCAGACACACCAGGCTTTCAAATAATTACAATATAATCCATCCGCGTCAATAAAGGACGCTAAGAGCAAGTGTGGGAGTGTGGCGATGTAGTATAAAGACTTAAGAATTGGAGATTGAGAATGGAAGGAACAAATAAACACAGGACTTTCACCCAGGCGTCCCCTGTGAAACCAACAACATGTTCACAACATTGACCACATGTTTATTGCCAGCGTAGCGGAACGTCATAGTGTGACGCCCTGGGATACCCAGTGCGTTAGAGAGGGATGCCCAGGAGTCCTGACCAAGCGTAGGTATGTGTCGAGTTGGGAATGAGAACAGGTTTGGGGCCTGTGTAAAATGTCACGGCAATCCATCCAATAATTGTTGAGATGTTTCAGTCTCAACCAAAGTGGTGGACTAACTGAAAGACTGACACTGTCGTCCCTAGAGTCAAACCATCTAGCATGGCTAAATGCCACTCACTTCCCACAATGCAACTCAATGACATCTTTTGTTAGACACTCCATGTCCCCAGTTTGTAACTCACCCTTTCTGTTCTAAATTTGTCAGTCAGGAAAAAAAACTGCCTTTGTCTAATAACTAGCATTCCCAGACAAAGGCACCACTAACTCAAAGCATTGGGGCATAGTCACACATGCAAAGCGAGTGACCACCGCCTGGCGGGAGCGATGTTCGTCTGAAAGTTCACTAAAGTTGAACTCCACGCAAAGCGAATATGTGAGTTTGCCACTGGAATCAAATGTTTTTCATGACTCACGAATGGAAGTGAACGGGAGGCGTGACCATGCCCATGGACTGCATGTAAACTGCTGCATCTGGAGTCAGCTGTATATGAATGTCACACTAAATCCTGCACTGAAATAAAACCTTTGTCGAAGAAGACATAACATGGTCAGCATTACATTTCCTCCCTTAATGTCCAATGCAAATCAGTTGCATATGAATGGAATTTGTACAAGACAGTGTTGCCATTTAATACCAGACAAATTTGTGAAAGTTGAAGGGGACCAAGTCAAAAACAAGATAAGCAGGCACTGCTCATTTGTCTGACAGGTAACTCAACCAATACCCAGCCAGCGATGACAAAGACAAAAATGACAGGCAGGACTATTAGCTTGTAGCCTAAAAGTACAAACAAAACATGCTAGCTGATTGTTTCCTAAGCTCTGTTTCTCATTTGCCCAAATCAGGATTTTCTACGGACTCCCAGTCTGAATGTGTTCTCCACTTCATTATTCAGTATGGCATAGTTGTTTGCCTGACCCATAATTGTTGCCTTGTAGTCATTTTTATGTCGCTATTTATCTGATTCTGGCACAGAAAGATGATGTTGCCATCAATGAGAAAAATACCAAATAAATCTGGGACAACACTGGATGTATTTTTTTGTGGCGGTTAAATGTTAGTGCCAGAGATACAGATTTCCAAAAATCTGGTTCAACTTTTCATTTATCCCATGTGCTCTTAGTTCTAACATATTATAAACTGCCTCTTGGTTTGTCACACAGCTTAGTATTTGTATTTGTATTTATTCTTGGTGATGCCTTTCTCCTTGCTCTTATTATACACCCTTTAATTCATTCTGAATTGTGTGCATAGTACCATCAGTTTTTATTTTTCCAACTGCCTTATTGTGTTTCCATTGCGTTTATGGTTCATATTTTTGTGTTTTTATGCTACTTTGCTAAAACAAGAGTTTCCTCTTATAGGTAACTAAAGATCTGATCTGAACTGTGTCAGAGGGCTGTAAACAGCCTAACCAGGCTGCAGTAATGAAAGAAGAGGCTTTAAATGTCCTTTCAGAAACGTTTGTGTGACAGATGTAACATCCATGTGTGTTCTGTAGTGACTGCGTGTCAATAGGCCTGAAATCAGCAGTTGGAAGTTAGCTTTCATGTGTAATGCATCCATATATACAGTGCCTAATCAAATTATTTATTTCATTAGAGGTTTACATGTTATGAATTCATATTATTATGTGACTTATGTAATGTGACATAAGTCACATGTGACCTGTATGTGACACACAGTAAGTGTGGCTTTTTTGAGACCAATCAAGAGAAAATTACACTTTAATGTCAAAGTGAAAACAGATCCCTATGAAGTCTAAATTGATTACAAATATAAAAGACAATTTAGCTTGAGTCAGTGTTTAGTAGATGCACCTTTTCCTTGATAATGGATAGGTTTTTATCAACTTCGCACATGTGAGCACTGCAAATGTTTCCCATTTTTCTTTACAAAACGGTTGAAGCTGTCAGCTTCATGGGGAATGGGAGTGAAAAGCCTTTTTCACGTCCATACTCTATAGATCTCGTGTCGGACTTAACTGCTCCAGGTCT
Source organism: Bovichtus variegatus (assembly GCA_943593645.1). Classification (NCBI taxonomy): domain Eukaryota; kingdom Metazoa; phylum Chordata; class Actinopteri; order Perciformes; family Bovichtidae; genus Bovichtus; species Bovichtus variegatus. The sequence goes on along the minus strand of CALSCE010010635.1, from coordinate 14,067,498 downwards.
TTAACAGTGTTGTTATAACCTATTTAGCACCTATCTATTCCTACTGTATTCAGCTACATTCATTTTACCACTTATCCTCTAAGCCTTCCAGGGCCTGCTGCAGACAAGCATCCCCAGAGCATGGTACTGTCCCCACCATGCTTCATGATGGGGAGGCTATCTTTATGAGGATGTGCAGTGTTTGGTTTATCCCAAACATAGCGTTCAATTTTGCACTCATCAAACCATTGAAGATTCTTGACGTTTTTTTTCTTCTTCTTTTTAAGAGTGGCTTTCTCTTTGTCCCTCTCCCATAAAGCTGCGACTGGTGAAGCAGGTACAGGTGTATTTATACATCAATCTGACATATAATCGCCATTGAATTAGTTATGTGACTTCTGAAATCCATTGGCAGCACCAGTAATGGTTTTGGTGTGTCCTTTTAAAGGGGTTGAATGCTTAAGCAAACATGTATTTTTTATTTATTTAGATCACTTTATAGAGATCTGTTTTCACGTTGAATTTTTTCTGATAATCAGTGTCGAAAAAGCCACAGAAAACAATAAAAACATGAAAAATGACAATGGGGTGAATACGTTTTGTGGGCATTGTAAAGATTGATTTGACCTTACCATTTGCATATGGGTTGACAGTCTTCTTATTTGTCATTACTCGGGCTGTTGCATTGTTGACCTACAGTAGATAAAGAAAGGTCCATGAGTTATGATACTAAGTAGTAAGTAGTGAGTGCTATGTGTGTTAGAGTAAATCTGCATGCATAGTTTCCAGATGTTGTAAACAAAGAAAGCAGTACACTGTATCACGGCAAACACCCATGTCATTTGTGTGTTTTCAGAATTGCATTCAGAAACACTTAAAAACACATCCAAAACAAATCAGTTTTCTTTCTCATTTGCATATTTTCTATATTCTGACATATTCTGGCATGCTCTCCCCAATTATATTGACATTTCAATAACATACAGACAAAAGTAAAGAAACAACAGATGCACTTGGCAAAATTATGTTTTGTAAATGTATAGATGCATGCGGTGGGGGTGGGGGAGAAGAGAAGGAGAAGGAGAAAAAACAGACAAAGAAAATGTCTTTGGGGGAAGGGGAGAAGACAATATGTTGGGAGCATTATGCAACATCCAGTCAACCTTAAAAAGGTGAGAAGAACTGTTGTGACGAAAGCAACACAAAGCATTCACACTCAGACAACAGTCTATCTAATTCATTGCAAGAATACTTATTAAGATCAAAAACAACCAAAGAAAATAGATGTACTCAAATAAACCAACCAAGTCAATCAATCAACCAATCAAATCATTCCAAATTCAAACAGCTAATAGGATAAAATAAATAAGGGTGCATTGTCTTTCAAAGTAAAATAAAGTAAATTAATAAATGGGTTTCCAACAATCTCAGATAGATGTGCAAACGAATTCAAATCTCAGTCAGTATCGCTCGCACACGCAGCTTCGGGAGAACACTTAGTGAATGGGCACGCACGCCGACACGCAAGAAAATATGTATGTCAATATACAGCATCAACTCAACCACAATTCAAAAAGAAATGTCACGTGAGTTTTAGCGTTGCAAACGTTCCAAAGAGAGAGGAAGAGAGAGAGGAAATGCTGGCAGAATGGCTTGTTTGCCCACACTTACCATTCCCAAACCTCTTGGCCCCGCAAACTTGTTTGTGTACTGTTACCGTTGTAACTGTGTTGGATGGGGCCCTAAACAAGCTACCGTTGGAAGGATGGTGGGGGAGGAGGGGATGAGAAAGGAATAAGCAGCATCTTACTCAGGTGGCCAAGAAAACTTTGCAATCATTCCACTGCACAAACGCTCTCTTTCACCTCTGTCTGTACAGGCAGTTAGCTGGTTTCTTAAAGCATAACTCAGACCGTTTTGTCTGGACAAGCTGTATTCATTCATCATACTGATTGATTAGCCGAAAACATCTGATTTGCTTCACTGCAGAGATGATTACACACTGGCTCAGCTCTCCAATAGAGTCCTATAGAACCAGCAAACTCTCTTAACGAACCCGGATAATAACATACAAGTTCTGATGATACCTGGGCCATTGTTTTAGCACTTCCTCCTCATGGATACACAACTTCATTTCGACATAATTTAGTGCAAAATCCTGTAGCTGTCAGATCATTGTGTCAATTCATTAGGAAATATTTAAGATAAACTATAAGTGGTGCTGTAGACCTGTAAAGCCCCATTAGACAGTATATGTGATATTTGGGCTGGCAACCATTTGAAAGATGTGTGAAATGTACTTAATCTGGCTTCTGAAATATGTCTTAAAGGATTCAAGACTAGCTACAATCCAGTCTCTTACAGTATGTTAAACTATTTAGAATTTTTCAAATTTAAGAGGCGCTGAGGTTAGATGGCAATACATTGGATTACCCGTGTCTGGGAATAACCTTGTGGCATTACATGTTCCAATAGTGTACAGGACTCCAGGCTCTAATGGTCGATGTGGTGTAGGTCTACAGCAGGGTGGAGGGTATATATCCAGCAGGGACTGCTGGTTGGATTATTGATTCTGCTTGAGATTACTGCTTCCCAATGATACACTCCATGTGACTTTTTGATATGACCTTTTCTGGGGGTAAGCTTCTTCCTTCATTAAACATAGAACATCTTGGCCAAACTCCAAAGCAATCTTTGCACCTTCTTAAACACAAAGATGTTTATAATGCTTGGTAGTGTGGATTTTCTTTCCAACCTTTGTTAAGGCCAATTGCCTTGGCTGTACAAAATCAAGTAAAACAGGAAAAGGAACAAAAAGTAAACAAACAAAAAAATATAACAAGCAAAGTCTTACACATACAATAATGTTGTCATAGTAATATGTTGACATTTATTTGTGTTTGGTTAATGAAACTGCACAAGGAAAGGGAAATAATGAGGCTTGGATTTCTTGACAGTTGGATGTCATGATGTCAAAGATGGCAGGGTGGGATGTGGCGGCAGACTGTCAAACGCTCACACACACAAACACACACAAACACGCACATACACACACAAAGGGGGAAAGGAAGACAGGGAGAAGGAAGAAGTATTTGAGAACATGCACCTCTATTTTACGGCCTTCTACCACGGTGCCGTGTAATTTCTCTCTGGCCCTGTCGGCGTCCACGCTATGCTCGAATGTTACGAACCCAAAACCCTGCATGCAGGACGGAAAGAGGCAAGAACAACATGCACATTATTTTTTACATATAATACTCGACATAACAGTGAACAATGTCTTGCATCAATAGGAGCACAGTATATAACACAATTTCTCTTCAGTATCCTATATAAACCAATATCGAATATTTTTACACAAACCTGGGACTTTTTTCTTTTTTATTCATAGGATAACAGCAAAAGGACCCTTTGCAAAGCCCCGCCCCCTTAGGTACTGTGACTTACTGTCAAGCTTTCATTTCTAGCATGGCACATATTCAGTATGCACTCCAATATGGACTACATGGTTGCATGCACAGTTCCATTTATACCACACTGTTTGCCAAATTAGGCAGATCTCAGACAGAGGTACACAATATCAGGCCTCTCATTCTTAATCAGTGTACATTGATTTTGCTGGCCGTAATTTAACTTTGCTGACTTCTTTTGAATTGGAAACCCTGCTAATGGGTCTTTAATATGCACCTGAGGGCTACATACATGATAGCATGCTCAAAGACTGAGGCTAAACCTGCATGTTCCAGGCAGCACATCGAGTTTGGCTCTGGTTCTTGAAGTGTATTTACAGCCGTGGGCCAGAGCTCCTACAGTGAGCTTGTACTCTGATATGGCAGATTCCAGAAGCAGCTCCCATGCAGTGGGTTTTCCAGTCCTGAACGGGGGTTTTACTCACATGACCGGTATCCACCCAAAATAATATAGGTAGCTAATTTTGTGCTCATTGGCCTTGGAAGTAATGCTAACATTGCATTTCATACTGCAGGTAGTAAGGCAGTTAGCCAGACAGGCTAATGTTAGTGGCTTACGTAAAACTACCCATTACATTCATTCCTTACAGTTATGCTCTTCTGTGTTCTGTTTTTGAAAGGTGAAGAAAAAAAAAGATACTTATTATCGCTCTGACTAGAGACCCATTCATTGCTTTGTCATATTCACAAATGCAAAGCTTGACAGGCCTGTAGCTCCTTGTTATTGTAGCAATGATTTGACAATCGCTGTTTGGTAGGAAGGGTTTTAGAGAACAGTAATTTGAATTCATATAGAACATCAATTACCTAAAGTCAGTAAAAAAAAATTATGTGAACAATGAATAAAATCCATTACTGTTTGTAAGACATTTTATTCACAACTGTTATTGGAATTGAAGCCTCTCACTCTTTTCTCTTCATTACCTACACTGTCCCAGGTCTTGAGGGGTTAATAACATCTGACTTGACATCTGACTATTGCATACAATGTAGTTAGACATAAATCATCCACTGCAATTTTCCCATATTGCAAGTTAGTAATGCAAATAGATTTGTCTGATTAAGTTATAAAAGAGTAAATTAAATCTACCAAAAGAATGAAAGGAAATGTTACTTCTTTATGGCATGGCATCAGCAATAATAATAATAAAAAAAAAAAAAGAATACAGTAATAATCAAAAACAAAGCACATGAGCCAAGACTAAGAACACAAAAACAGCAAAAAAAATCTAAACATATTCTAAAAACTCTGAAAGGAATTCATCTTCATCTTTGATAGACACTAGTCTAGTTCAGTATAAAAGAAGGATTTTGTTCGAAGGATAGCATTTTAATATACCATTATTGATCAGCCACGAGTCTCTGTTTTTTTTTTTAAATAGAAAAAAAACATACTTATTGAACTTTGAACATCAATCTACAACATTTTCATCAATATCAAAATCTAAATTCTCCCTCATTAATGTGGTAGTGTGGAGTATACCGTTGGCCGCGCATATCTTGTAGCCCATCAGTTTGTTTTATAACACTAAAATGTGAGGCCTTTCAAAACTAGCATTATTGTCTGTACGTGTGTTCTCATAAACTTCTGAAAGTCATCAGTTGTGGGGCAGTCCCACTTCAAAATCTGCATTTAGCCATGAATGGTCAGGAAGTGTTCTGGCCCGGGTAACGGTGGCCGGACAAGTATCCTGGTTACCGTACATGGTGGAGAACATCAAAATACATATATTATAAATGATATAAATTTAGCAAATGCTATTGTGTCCCCAAATTAAATTTTAAAAGTTTTTGTGGGTAAGAAATTACCATTTATATTTCAAAGTCTATTAATCAAAAGTATTCCTACTCAAACACTTGCTCCGATGTTTTCAGGGAAGTGAGAGCCTGCAAGCAGAGCAAGGCCGGCCGGCATCTCAGGAGCTGACCTTCTAAATGTAGAGTGGTGTACCACATTATCTGTGGTTTCACTAAAAAAATCTATATTTCAGTGTTGACAACAGCTGTACAGTTATGTATGTGCACTATAAAGGACAACATTCCATCAAAAACAAAGAAGCAGAACCAACTGTATTCCTTTAATTTAAACTTGAGCGCTGATTGGTTCTTCCGGACCACTACAAAAACAAAAAGTAATTCAATAGAAATTATTGAGAGACATGCTTAGACAAACAGAAACACCACGTACCTTAGAACCGCGCTCGTTGAAGATGATTTCCACGTCTAAGATTTTGCCAAATTGCTGTAAAGACAAACAAAAGAGGAAATGCTCAGTGAGTCTTGTCATTTGTCCAACAGAACATTTTCAACCCACCTGTTTTTACTTCCTGTTTTTGTTATTCCAAATGTCTTGTGAAACATTGACGTGAGTTGTCTCAAATTTCAGAAATGTAATGTATGTCAGATATTGTTGAACTCACGCCGAACATTTGCCTGAGGTCTGGGTCTCTAAACCTGAAGGGGATGTTGGAGACATGAAGTCTCTTGGGTTGGGCCTTGCTGTCTGTGCTTTCAGGTACACTCTGTGATGGTGACTGACTGTCCGTCTGGGCGGCATCATCTGTCTGCTGGAAAACACAGAATAAAAACACTGAAAGAAATGAAAGATGGCACTTCCAGCTACTGTCAATGCAATTTTACACGATCATTGACATTCCGCAACATAAAAACTACGAAGTTTGCTTGACAACAAAATAGTATGTACATTTGCGTCAATGCGTAATTATTTAACATGGAACTTCAGTCATGTGTTCACAGGTGGGGATTGACCTTATGTGTTTCAGCAATAAGGAAGTCCTGATTCCACTGTGTTGTCTTTGAACTTCCTGTCAGTGGGAATGTGTCCCATTGTGTAGATTCAAAATCTGCTTCCCTTGATCACCTTTAACCGCATTTTATCAAATATCTTATCTTATGTTTTATGATATAAAGCACAGCTTAAAGGACTGGCGGAAATAATAAAACTTATTTTATAAAAATGTATTTTAAAATAAATAAAATGAGAGACTTAGCGCCCTGCGAGCCATTTACGTAGCAACGGCAATTACACCAGTTCTCCCGCACACTGCTGGGATCAGCTGTTCACGTTACTGACGTAATAGTCATGGTGACTGGTGATAAGGCATTGGTATTTTTGTTTTATTATCTGTTTATAACAATATATCATAACAGAGTTTGCCTGAGTTTGGCCGTTTAAAACGGGTGATAATACAATATTTCATCTCTTAAGACAGCTTCCTGAACAACAGAGAAAACATCTGATGGTTTAGAGACCATTTGTTATTAACTTGTACCTATAACTTAGCATCAGAGCTCTTGAATGTTTTTTTTAGCATAGACACATCTTGGTCTGGACCAGGTCTAGACTGGACCTGGTTCTGGAATTGACCCTGGGTTTTGGTCTGGTGATCACAGCTGTTCATTCAGTTTCTTGTCCAGAGTCCTTGTTGTTTCACTGATGTAGTGTTCCCCACAGCTGCCACGTTTGATGTCATGATGGTGTCATACACCACTCCAGTTTTCACCTCTGGGGAAGTTCTGTCTTCCAGCTGAGATCTTAGCGTGTTGAAAGGTTTGTGGTATGGGCTGACTACTTGTGACTCTGGCTAGATGTTCTGACAGGTCAGCCACCTCTTATCACGTTACAGCACAACAAAGCCACAGATACCACTACCAGGAATCCAACCCTGAGAATGTACAGTGCCCATGTTCCCCAAAAATAGTTATTCATGATTCCCAGAAGATGACCCTAGCCTTTTCCCCAGCATCAGGTCAAGTTTAAAGTTGCACACAGCAAATAGCACAATCTAAAGTGCAGTTGCGATGAAATATACTTGTGTAAAATGCTCCCTAGAGGATGAACGATTTTGAAATCCCTTTTTCTGTCCTTTAGATCCCAAATAATCAGAGCAAAATCTGTGACATTGCCTTGTACACCCCGCTGAAGAACAAGACATGGCCACGTTCAGTCAGAATGTGGCGTGCAGAGCTCTATTTCATTTTTCCTGACTGCCACAGACAACACAAATCCAGGTTATACCATCTCATCCAGAATTCATTGAACCACACCTACACACGTAACTCTCATTCTGAGTTGTAATTTGAAAATAGGGGGAGTTTTGATTGCTCACTGGATTTGAATCAATTTTATGAATATTTGAAGAGAAGATGTTCAAGCAAAAAAAAGGCTGTAAAGTGTCTCTTTAATGTCAGATAGGTTCTAACATTAATAGCTTTATTCAGAACACAGTATCAGACCTCAGGTCATAGATCCTTAGAGCTCATGAATTAAAAAATAAGTTATAAATGGAACATGAGACGAAAAGAATCTGAACTGTTAGTTAAATATGCAAAAACACAAACACAATACATGCTCATTCACACATGTACAGAGCGCCAGCAGCAGTCTGTGTTTGTCCTTTAGCTCTCAGTGTGAGTAAGATCAATGGCTGTTAAACACAGGAGTGCGACTCTTTGCTGGCTTTAGAGCTAATCTATTTATTTATCTTGTTCATAAATTAACATAACATATTAGAAATGCTATAATGCAATCTAATACAAAACATCCAGAACTGGCATAAAAATAACAATTGAATTGAAACGACAGACTAAAGGTGTTGATTACTCAATGCAAATTGCACAGAGACTGCTGGCATAGCCACGTGTAAAATACAAAAAATCATGATCCTACATGAAAGACAATGGTTTCCAAATCTCCTCTCTCTTTCTTTTGATCACTAACAAACCCAGGCTTCAAGCCAGATTAAAAATACAGCCTGTTATGTGTGTGTAATTGTGTGGGTGTGTTAGCTTAAAAAGAAGCAGCAGAAGGCCAGCAGACTGCAAGTCTTCCATGCAACGCCTAGGTATATACCGGCACATATGGAAAGGAGTTTACACACACAGCAGCGATTGCCATCTGTGTGCGACATCCGCCTACACTCGCAGTGCAGAAATAAAACAAACAGTGAGACAAAGCATATCATCTCATCCCTTTTGGCATCTGAAACTGATATGTGAGGCGAGGCCAGGCTGAATATAGTGTTGGTTCAGGCGTATTGGAGATATCAAACAGAGATGATTTCTAACATCAGGCTCTCAGAGAAGAGTCAATGGAATGGAGTAACCTGGAGTAAGAATGTAGTGAAAATGCTGCCTGTTAAAAAACAAATACAAGAAAAAAACATGTATTTTATCTCAAGAACCTGTTGTGAAGAAACAAAAAGAAAACCACAACACTACACAACAATCAACAGCCTCGCTGCAGCTCTGTTCTTTACATGCTACATCAGTATAGTAGCACATTGAACAGACCACACAAAGCATACCAACCTCAAACCTTCATACATATTGATATTTTTCACAATTCATAGAGGCCTACCAGTACAAATGTATATGCCCTGTGGGTGGTGCCAGAGTGAAGGTCATAGAATGATTAAAATCAAAGTGGTTCATCCCATTAGGAGCATGAATGTATTCAGCAACTTTCATGGAAACAACACTAGGAGCCTGCAACAACGCTGGCAGCTCTCTGGGGCCGTACTTAGCTTATGTTTACCATGACCAGCAATTTAGTTTAGCATTAGCCTGCTAACATTTGCTAATCAGTACTAAACAAAAGGCACTGTTGAGAATGTCATTAGATGGAGACTGTGATTCTAATCCAATGCACTTTCTGTCCAATTTCCTCACTGTCCATTCTGTGTGCTCTGGAAACATCTCTGGTAGTCATATACACATCCACTGGGGATGTACAGAATGTAATTTTTTGTACTTTCAGCTTTTATTGTTAGTTTTTTTTAAATTAAGTTTTGAGCAATGTTTCTGTAAGGCTGCATGTCCATATTGGGTTGCTTTCTGGAAGAAAAGCCTGACAGGGTGCTGGGGAGCGCAGTGCCTTTCTGAAAAGTTTAGAGATTTTGAACTACAAAACGCTCGGAGTGACCGCAGAAAAAAAGTTAAAAACGCTCTGGAAAAAACGCTATATGGACACCCAGCATAAGTAAATTGTGTGTCAACATTATGAAGCTTCGAACTATTTGGTACAGTCACACAACACCATCCCAGCAGGGGAAAGGCCATGGATGTATAAAGGGAAAGGCATCGGGGGGGACAGTAAATCTGGAGGGGGGGATTTGTTTGGGTGTTGAGTTCAAAGATCAACAATCTTTCTCCAGAATCACAGACTCCACCTTTAAGTATTTGGTCCTAAAGTATTTGGTCGTTAAATATTTAGTTATGAATATTGGCCAAATTTAAATTTTTACCTGCTAGAGGTGTGCTAGACAGAAAGTAAGGGGATCACCAAGGTAATAAGCATTCATCTTCTGGGGACCATGAATGTGTGAACAAATGTTGTTGTGTCAATCCATTCAGCGGTTGTGGAGATATTTAATTGGGTAAGTGAATGCTTCGACCTTTTTGTATGAGCTAGATGAAAAGTCACCAAACCGCCAAAATTACAAGGATTTATCTTCTGGTGACCAAAAATGTCTGTACCAACCATGGCAAATCATCAAATATTTCAGTCTGGACCAAAGTGGTGACTGACCAAGGACCATCCCATCCCTACAGTCTCACCACTGGTTGGGAAAATAGTGTTCGTTCTAAGGGTTGCTTCAAAACGATAGAGTTAAAACCATAGAACTCACTCATCCCCTATGAAGCGTGAAGTATTTCAGCAATTTCATTGTAATCTGCCCATTAAATCAAGGTATAGTTTATGTAAAAAATTTAGACTTTTGGTTCAAAATGGAAAGGGCTAATTCTTTGGGGAGCATGATCCAGCAGATTAGAAATTGCAGTTCAGTTATTCAGTCCATTTTATTCTCTTATAGGTGGAGTTATGCAACACCAAAAAGGTCAGAAATACATTTTGCTATGGAGAATTTCAGTCTCCCAAAAGAATTATTCGACTTTCTCATTACCTTTTTTTCCCTTGCACTTTGCTCCCCCCCACACTTATTTCATTTTTTGTTTTCAAAGATTGGCAATACATTATGTCTAGATGGAAATAAATATTGCACGTTGACATATAAATAATGTGGGTTTGATTGCAACTTTATGAAAATCCTGTTTCTCTCTCTCCTACCCCCCCATCTATCTTCCGCTGCACACATGTGGGGCTCACAGTGAGGGGAGAGGAGGTTGACGTTGCTCTATAAACACTCTGACCAGATGAGGTCATTCTTCCTGGCTGCATACACAGCACACACACTCACACTATTGAGGGAGAGAGAGGGGCAGAGAGATGTCGATTTCCACCTCCAGCCACAAAACATTATGGAAATCAGTCCATCCATTTACAGCTTTTTTACAATTTGTCATAAGCTTTTTCCGATATTAGGTTCACTTTTTCAAGACACTTGTAAAGCAGAAAGCACAGTGCTATATTTTTTTTTTTTTTCCCCCTTACTATGACAACAAAATGTGCTCGGTGTGCAACATTTTTACCACCAGTGAGTCTCATTCAAAAGCAACAACCACATTCATACATAACACAGAACACAATGGACATTTCTAGATGCTTTAAATAAAGCACGTCACGAAAACTGTTGAAGTCACACCAGAAGCTACAAATCTCAATTGCAGGCTGATTAGAATACTATAATGAATCAGATGAACAGGTATAATTCTGCGTGTAAATAATAGAATAAGGTAAATACATAAATGGATTGTAAATAGAAAGCTTTATATTTTTCCTTTGCCAACAGACATTTTTAAAGTGATAACGTAATTATTACAATACCATTCCACCAATAGGAGATTAACGAGCATATTCAATTATCACCCTGCCAGCTAATTACACTAATTGTCTGTAACTTTTGTATTCATTATTATTTTAATTTGTGTATTTTGTAGTGATGAACTAAATTAAAATAAAGTTGATTTCCATTAGCATGTTGTTAAGTGTTGTAAATTAAGGCTTCAAGATTAATTGTGAGAGAACAATTTTCTAATTATAAGAGCTATGACTTTTAGGTAGGCTAAAAGTCAAATTATTATCAATGTCTTAACTGAAATGTGCTGCAAGTAGCACTACACAACTGTTTTCAGGTGACACTTTAACGCGATGCACACGGCTGGACACCCTTGGGCTGCTGTTGAAAACGTTAACATTACGTCAAAGGTCTTTTCCTCACCGCTTTTCCTTGACCTTGACCTGAAATGTCACAAGGTCAGGGAAAGCTGTGATGGACCATTCAAAAGAGAACCCCACTGCACTTACAGTGCTGTGTAATCATGGGCCTGCAGATGTTATTGATGTGGGTCTGCCGTGGTGCTGATGCAAGGAATTGTCCGACGGAATGATCTCCTTTCCTTTCTTAAATGATTGTCCTTTATAAAAGGAGATAAGAAAGAAAGCAGTGAAGCTCCTTTCCTTCGCGTTTGGTGAATTGGACCAGCTGTTATCGTGGCTGCCACTTAGATACTTCCGGGTCATTTCACTCAGTGAGGAACCTTCCTTACCAAAAGACTACTCGACCACAGCCTTGTTGTTGCCATGGCTTTTGTCTTGTGAAATTATTGAAGTCACCTATCCACTGGCATTGTAAAATTAGCTAATATGTAGTTATGTTTTTTTGGTTTATTTTAACATTGTGATCGCATGATTCAGATATTAGAGCAGATATCTGCTGTTAATCTAGCATAAGCCTTGAGTTTATTATCAGCGTGCCAATTTGAATAATCTGACAGAATACACACAATTAATTGTAAAAACAGGCTAACATAATGTCACCTCGTGTAGCATACTGTGACTTCAATTTTACATTCTCACAGAGAATCAGTCAGGAAATGCAGGGCGCTAAAGGACTGATTTATTGAACATCATAGATTTTACTGTTGTACGGATTGAAGTGGAGGTAGTTTTAACTTGTATTTATACAGTTAGGTAATTTAGCCCAGTGTTTCCCAACCTGGGGCTTGGGCCGCTACAAGGAGTCAAAAGATAAATCCGAGGGTTCATGAAATGATTAATGGGAGATGAAAAGAAAAAACTGATGACACATTGATATCAATTTCTGTGACTTTTAAAAAAAATCTTTGCGTTTTCTGTGAAGTATATTTGAATATTAGATAACTCCCACTTTTGAGGAACTGAGAACAACTCATAGACATGTGAAACACGAGATAAGGGTCCCATTCCCACTGCCTTCATTAAAGAGATCACAAGCCAAACATTTTGGGAACCACTGGTTTATTCTTTGAACATGCGTTGCATTGTGTAAGATTATCATTTGTTTATATTTTATTGTAAAATCCTAATTTGTAAAGTAACTAAGTGTCAGATAAATATAAAGAAAAAAGCAGAATATTAGTATAAAGTAGCATATAGTGGAAATACTCAAGTAAAGTACAATTGTCATACAGTATTCCAGTTACTTTCAAGCACATCATATCATCATTTTAAGATCATTTGGTGTTTCATCAGTCAGATATTAAGATAGATTTAAGGCCTATTTTAAATACCATGATTACGTTATGAAAGCTATGAATAGTAGTCATTTTAAGTATACTGCTAATTTATTGATGTAGAAGTCTGAGGTTTATTTCATGGGAAACATTGCGAACAATTTTCTATTTTCTATTTTACACGTCATGTTTTTCAGCCTTACATTGAGGCATGCTCTTTTTCTTTATTGCGATGACTGTCCTGTGTTGTGGTGTAAACATACAATAAATTGAAAAGTGACCCATGTAGATGTCAAATAAGTTGTACATCAAATACGATAGCTGTTCTCAGGATAACCTGTTATTGATCTTGATTTATTGTTTCTTTTGTGGTTATTTGAGAATGAAAGTCACTGTTGGGACAAAAGCTGAAACATATAGGAGAGACAGACAAAAAGCAGATAAATAAAGCAGTGAAAGGGAGGTTTGATGATGTTGGGGAAGGAATGCAGCAGACAGACTGACTACGAGGGAGAACTGATGAGACTTCCAGATGTACAGTATGCTTTCTGGTTGCTGCCAACATGCTTTCTTTCTCTAACTCTTTCCTCTGGTAGAATAGCAAATAAATCATCAGACAACACTCTCAGCACCCACATAAACAAAACCTGCATTTCTGATAAAGCAAATTATGAAAGTTTTGAAAGATGAAAAGGAGAGCCAGTGATTGATGAAAAGTGATTTTCCACCAATCGGAAGGTCAGTGGTTCAATCCCCGGCCCCTGCAGTCAACACATCCAAGATGCTGAAACTGCTCCTGATGGCACAGCCAAATGGTGTGTGACTGAATGATTATTGCCCCTGAAGAGCAGGTGGCACCTTGTATGGCGGCCTCTGCTCTCCGCTGTGTGAATGTTTGAATGCTGATTTGTGTTGTAAAAGCGTTTTGAGTGTTCACAAAAGAAGAAAAGTGCTAAATAAATGCAGGTACATTGGTAGTTACTTAAATTACACTTAATTAAACTTTAGTTAAATAATGTTATTGTTAACAATCAGTTAAATGATAATTAAAAATGTTTATAATTATTAGTAATGCTATAATTTACGTTATTTTTAACAGTTTATTGTTGCACACAGTTGGATATACTATATTAAGTATTTGTTAATGATTACAAAAACCTTTGTAAAAACAGATAGATGGACCAGATATTTGTAACACTTTGATAATGGTTAATAATTGGTTTGTAAAATATCTACAAACATGATTTCTCATTATTGGCAAGGCTCGATTACAAACTGGGCAAAGTGGGCATCTCACTACTTTCTCCCTCCTCTCTCCAAATGAGGTTCTTACTCTCGTTACCTCTGCTGCCCTACCACCTGCCCTCTGGACCCTATCCCCTCTCACCTTCTTCAGTCTATTGCTCCTGACCTTCTTCCTTTTCTCATCCATCTCATCAACACTTCCTTCACAACTGGTTGCTTTCCAAACCATCTTAAAGAGGCAGCAGTGAACTCTCTCCTAAAGAAACCCACACTCAACCCTTCTGAAGTGTACAACGACCGACCTGTCTCTCTTCTTCCATTTGTTTCCAAAATACTTTTCCTCTTCTTTTCTCTGTATACCAATTCACTTGTCTCTGTCATTCACTCTCATGGCTTCTCCTCACACAGCTACGCAGATGACACTCAACTGATTCTGTCTTTTCACAGGTCTAAAACCCAGGTGGAGGCACGGATCTCTGCTTGTCTGGCTGACATCTCTCAGTGGATGTCCGCACATCACTTGAAGCTCAACCTCGACAAGACTGAGCTGCTCTTCCTTCCGGGGAAGGGCTCTCCCATCCAACACCTTACCATCAACATTGGCACCTCGGTTGTTTCCCTCACTCGGACTGCAAGGAATCTAAATGTGATACTGGATGACCAACTGCCAGCATCACTGCAACGGCCCTCTCCTGCAGATACACTCTTTACAATTTCAGAAGGATACGTACCCTAATGACCCAGAAGGCGACACAGGTTCTGGTCCAGGCTCTTGTCAGCGCAGGCCTTGAATACTGCAGCTCGCTCCTGGCTGGACTACCTACATGTGCCATCCGACCTCTGCAGCTCATCCAGAATGCAGCAGCCCGACTGGTCTTTAACCTCCCCCAGTTCTCCCACACTACACCTCTCCTCCGTTCCATTCACTGGTTAATCTGCTTCAAGACTCTGGTACTGGCCTACCGTGCAGTGAATGGATCAGGCCCTTCCTTATATTATAGGGATTATGCGTTTAACAAGCAGGAACGAGTGATGCGACAAGTCAAACCTAGACTTTTGTTAGTTCCTAAAGATGCAAATACTATACTATATAACTATCATCTAAATCAAGGAAACTTAACTTTATTTTCAGTATTGCATTAATAGTAGAGTTTACAGGAGAGATTAACATAGAATATCAATCTTTTTATATAAGAAAATAATACTAACCATTTCATCATTATTTCTTAAATGCAAGATTGATTGAAGTGTACCTAAACTAAAATACAGATTACATATATATTGATTTATTAATCTTTTTTTTTTTTTTTTTACTTTATTGTGTCCTCACCACTGAATCCAGACCTCTCCACCTTTGATTACATCTTTTGCTTTTCTTTTCTTTGTTTGTTAACAGCCTGTCCGATCTTGTCTTTCTTTTTCGGTGATATCTCATCAAATTGATGTTTGGTATATATACTGACTTAAAAAGACTGCTGTAAAGTTAATATGCTTGTATTAACACTAATCAGGCCCAGCCATGCCATTATCAGTGGAGCTTTGATTCAGATACATATTTATTGTGTGAAGTCCAGCCGAGAGAGAAAAATAAACTAAGCATTTTTAGCAGTGCTGAGGGAACACATTATTACTATGCAAAATAATACCCATCTTTATGACACTTAAGGCCAATAGTGTAATAAATATTTATGAAAACGAACTGAGTTATAAATCGAGAGAACAAGCATGAATTGTGTCGCCTGCAAGGCTGTACTCGTATATGTTGCATTAAAAATCATATGAATTCTATTAAAACAGTGACTCAAAAATGGCCCCCAGAGATCACTGGCAATTGTCTTTGAGCGCTGGAGTGGTGGAGTGATACACAGATAACACTCAGGAAATACTCGTGCAGGGTCTGTTTTCTAGTCGTTCTATACAGCTGAACAAAAACACAACTGAGGGCAGTAAGCACCTTAGAATGGAGCTCACCTGAATATACACTGACAAGTTGATCTGCATGCTGACACTGCATGATGTATAGAATATCAACCACACTTAATGACTGTCAGCATACGTCACTTGTTCCATGTTGAATGTTGGAAACTAATAAAGAAAATGTGTAAAACGTAGACATTGTGGTTTTAATGGTAGTTACATGGTTGGAGCATTTTTATCTAACAAATCTCGCCAGACTGCCCCTCTGAATCTTCAGCTACAGTAAGTTAACAATACTGCACTGAATCAGAGGCATGCTGGCAACCTCGATATGGGGACAGGACTTCTGAGACACTGTGTGTAGTCCAGAGACTGTATATACCAAGTGGACGTAGTCACCAAGATGTCACCCATTGGTTTGTGGACTACAGTTTTAAAGCCTCGAGTTTGATGTTTTGGCCATCGCTATCTTCTTTTTTTGCCGTTGCCATCTTGGTTTATGCTACCAGATCAGAGGATGGAGCTACAACAGAACGCTGAACCATTTTCAGGCAACCAAAATGTTAAAATTAACTTTAATGAACTGAAAACACACTGTGAAAGGATTAAAGTTCTAAGACTGAAACATACATTTTTGACAATACCCAAACATGGAAAACACTGTGGAAGCGTCTTGTCAATCACAAGGTAGCCTCGCCCTAAAGCCTACCCTGCTTTATTGTCTATTTTACTCTAAATGGGACCATCATTTACAAAATGAACATCATGCTGTATTAAAGAACACTAGGAACTAGCGATTCAGACTATAAACTCAGGTTGCTGCTTGGTTTAGTCGCTGCAAGTTACAACATGTATAAATAACAGGGTTTAATTGTTTAAAAAGAATAATGATTAAAAACACGGTACAGCATGGTAAACATTAATATCAAACACCCAGCTATTGGCGATTCAAACACCAGCTTCTCCCATGATGCCTTACTGTGGCTGTGCCGGTGACCGTCTGACTTCCGGAGTCTGAACCGCTCTGCTCACTGTGGCTCTGTGAGGACTGGTACATGTTGAGTGGATGCTCACTGACGGAGGCCTGGACCCCGGTGTAGTCCTGTGGTGCTGCTGGGTGCTGGTGTGGATGTGGGTGGGAGTGTGGATGTGGATGGGGGTGTGAAGCTGTGAACTCAGCTGGAATGCCGTTCTGGGGAGGGGGAGCAAACTGGGCTGATGGGTAAGCTTGGGCCATGGATGGGTCCGGGGGTGCCGGTGTGTCCTGGTTACCCTGTGTGGACAAAGAAATTCACTTTTTTAATTTAGAGGACAATTTCAACATTCCTGCATTACCTACTTTAGAAAGCTTTTTTCAGAAATTCAATTATTGTATTGTTTTTGCCAGGCTAGTGGCAGGGCTCTAAGTATGACACTATGGTCCAGACTGAAACATCAGCACAACGTTTGGTCGGATTACCATATTAGCAGACGTTTGTGATGAATCCCAAAGATCTTTGTCCCCCTGACATTTCATTCAATGCCACAAGCTGGTTGGCATTTTTAATTCAGAGTTAAATATCTCTGCAAATATTGGTTGTATCCTAATAATTTTGGTGATCCTCTGGCGCCATTATCAGGTCAAAATTTCAATATTTTGACTGCTTTGCTTTAGGACTAATTACCTGCAAAACTATGACAGCTTTTGTTATGTGATAGCATGCTAACATGCAAAACTCAGATGGTGAACATGGTAAATGTTATCTGCTAAACATCAGCATATTAACATTAGAGTAGAAGAGCACAGCCTCAGAGAACTGTTGCCACAAGCTACAGGCCTACAGATGGTGGAGTTGGTTGACATGTCTATCCAACACTTTGTTCAATATCAAAATGTATGAGAATATTATTGATCTCCAGACGAGAGTCTTTTCGTGCCACCATCAGACCAACATGTCTACCTCACCACATTTTGCTCGATGACAATTTACTGTATGCTGAAAACTAATAGCAGATTTCTGTGGATATTAATGGTCCCTAGAGGATGAATACTTTTGTTTCCTTAATTCTTAACCTTTTCAAACCAGAACAAAGATGATGGGTAACCAGATGTTAAGCACACGTCACTATAGATGGAAACATTAACCATACTGTATATTTACTGAATGTACTACTTTTCAGCTTTAAACATGTTAGTTCATTGTAAATCACAATAGTCTTGTTGTATTCAGTGTCAATTATCAGCGCATATTTACAGGGCAGATTGGATTTGCTAGCAGTCTTCACAGATTGCCTATTCTTCAATCAAAGCCCCTACTTCTGACTGTAATGAGACTCAGTTGGATGTGGCTCTCAGTTGAAACTCTGATGCATCGCTGCCAGCACACTCATGCACACAGCGGTCTACATGCGCTGTAGGAATCATACTTGGAGAGCTTTACCGTCTAATAAGAGCAAATTTGTCTATCACCGAGATAGAGGTTATCCACATGATTATAGAGGCCACTCTACATCACACACACACACACACACACACACACACACACACACACACGTTAATAAACACAGGTGAACACTGTACTGTACTGTGTCTCAGAATAAATAAACACTCTGTGTTGAACTATGTCTAGGCCAAACTACATTTAATTTATTATATATTTGTACACATGTATTTAAAAAAACAACAACATATGGGTCCACATGTGACCCATCTGGAAGTGGTCTAACTCACATTTTGCACATGCTCTCCGCCAGGTGTAAATCCGTACAGTTCTTAAAAACATCCACCCAGCAAGTTGAAAGATCATCTAACTTTGCCTCTTCTTGCTATTTTTACACTGTTCTTCCAAAAGCTGCAGACGAGCTCATACAGTGGCATCAGGAGACTGATGAGGGACCTGAGACCATGCTAGCCTATGAGTAAGTTAAACGTACTCGATGGATGCCTTCAGCTGTCATGTGCTGTCGGGCTTTTAACTAACCCCAATGTAAAGTCATTACTTGATGCTCAGAGCAACATAGTGACATAGTATTAAGAGCAAGAAAGTGTACACATAACGTTAGCTTAAACGTAACAAACATACTTATTTTAACCCTATTATCTTATTAAAACCCTTACCCAGTTGTATTGTTGCCTAAAAACAAAACACAACAGTTTCACAACATCAACCACGTGTTACAATGATACACGTTACAACACAAAAGATGACGACTATGTGATGAGATCACGTTGTACCAACATATAGTACGGGAAGTGAAGCCGGTATATGTCCCGTATTCCCAAACAGTATTTGTGGTATGATGATGTAACCATTAACCACCTTAACCATTAGCACCAAAGATGAGCGAGTTGCTACGACCAGACAAAGGCACAAACTAGAAAATACCCCTGCGATGACTGTTTAGTTCCAAACAAACAAACAAAAGAGTCTTGGTGAGAATTATGAGTTTTAGAAAATGTGGTTTCAGCTCGCCGTAGCTGTGATTCACAAAACATAGTGGAGGCATCGAAGAACGTGCCCCAAAAACACTTAGTGTGGTGTGCAAGTATGTGTGAGTGTTCATGTGAGAGAGGTTGCTCCTGTGGTATATTTATATCTCAGCCATTACAGAGAGAGAGAGAGGTGCAGCGATATGTAGGAAAAAGGAAGAGTGAGCAGGAGACAGAGAGAGAGAGATAAAGAGAGAGAGAGAGAGAGAGAGAGAGAGAGAGAGAGAGAGATACAGACAGTGAGTCTTGGCTAAATGCTCTGCTGTGTAATGAGAACCACATTTAGAAGGCTGAAATATGCTTTACGTGGCAGAGCGCGCGCACACACACACACACACACACAAACTGAAGCAAATTAAAATTCTGAATAAGCGCAGAGAGGGAAGGAATTTCTATCCTTCAGAGTAAAAATCTTCAGTATGCTTCCCTGTGTTTTAGTCTACTCTAGAACGATCTCACTATCAAAAGACTATTGTCAATTCTTCCCTCCTCCATTGATTGACTTTGTATCTTACTTCTGATCAAATTGTATGTTGACTTGACTCCCATAAGATATTGTTCTGTAGCCTTTTGTCGCACTGCATTAGTTCAGTCAGCATTCCCTGTGAAGGTCAGTGGCACACTTTACCAGATAACATAAGGAGATGTATTTTAGTACAGTTTTGGCTTTATTTTCATAGCTCTGGCCATCTGTTTCCATCAGTTGGGATAACAGTGCAGTCACCAAAGTGATTGCTGAGATCTTGGAAATCTGCTACATCACTAAAACCAGGTCCATCTGGGCAAGAAACACAAGCAGTTCGATGATCACACAGGTTGGAAACAATCTGTTTATCCAACTTGAAATGTTGTTAATAATCCCTCATTGCACAGTAAAACTGTGTGCACAGCGGGCAGTTTAGGCACAGGCATTGAAAGGTGTACTTTGGTGGAGTTTTTTCATTTTATTTGAATATACTCACACCTTAATTGCGCCAATGTTTTCATGCACTCATACACTAAAGATTTGTTTTATATTTTGTCTTTATGCCTTTATGTTTTGCCAGACATCCTGTCAGTCTTACACTCTGATCCTGAAGAAATCCTATTTCTTTTTAACTGTATTTATTACAATCAATATGACTTCAAGCTAACTCTGAAGCAATACATCAAATGTCAACCTTTGAAATTTAACAGAACTACCTTTGTCCTTTGAACTAAAAAACTAAATTTATATATAGATATAATCCCCTTCCAAAACAATACAAATATATGTGGGGGTTTTTTTTCCCAATCTGAAGCCCTGATTATTGGTTCTGGCTTGGTTAAGGCTCGACACACCAAACCGACATCAAAGAGCTCGTGGCGACGGAGGCCGACTGTTGCAATGTCTTATCTCCACATCGACAAAAAAGTTGCAATTGAACACACCGCAAAGAATACAGCCCATGGCCAATTAGCAAGTACGTTGACGTTAACTCTCCACACCAGCTGCCGGCAGTAGTCTGTATTTGTCATTCTTAAAGGGAAACCGTACTAAAAGGTATGCAGTGGACTTACAAGCCGTTATTATGATACATGCATTAAAACAAGGCAGCGTTTGCTGACCTTTTCACGCCACTATCGCTTAACATCTTGTGCACTGATTCACTTATGCCGAACGCCCAATCAGATTGATTTATCGCACCGAAAGGTTCCGCCGGTGATTTAACACGCAGAATCGGCCCGAAAACCCGAGGAAAAAGGCCGACTAGTGCCAACGGTGTGGGACGAACCGCAAAAACGAGGGTGTCAGGCGCTCACGGACTGACATAGGT
Source organism: Bovichtus variegatus (assembly GCA_943593645.1). NCBI lineage: Eukaryota > Metazoa > Chordata > Actinopteri > Perciformes > Bovichtidae > Bovichtus > Bovichtus variegatus. The sequence goes on along the minus strand of CALSCE010010635.1, from coordinate 14,046,208 downwards.
TTTAGGGGGTAATTCTAAATGTAAGGCCGTTTTAGGCCTTTGATTAAACAATGGATGGTGTTGTTTTTCTTGGGAGGGCAGTCTCAAGATAATATGAGCCACCACTTTTCTAACTTCGGATGCCTCATATAGAGAGCTGAAGTCCTGTCTTGCTTCTGTTTTGCAGTTGCTGAAAGAAACGCAAACGTGATTTTAACAAAGTTAAGCGATTACTTCGTGAGCACAGAAAGAACGGAGGAAACTACAGCACAGGTACTTTCGCCCTCGTAAATCGATCCCATTCATTTGAATGAAATTCACTAAACCTCTCTTCGATAGTCATTTTTTCCCCAACTTTTTTCTTGTGACCTCTGCTGTCTGAAATTGTGTAGAGCGGTCGGTCCTCTCTGTCCGCTTGTTCTTACAGACGGAGCTGAACTCGCCTTGACTCACTCATGGACTCGCCTGTTCTGTCGAGCCGTGACCATTAGCACTGTGGGAAATTGTGTTTGTTGAAGGCCACTGATAAATATTTTAAATATTGAATAAACAATGATATTGGCTTGTTCAAAAAAACAACAACTGCTTTACCTAAACATATGAAGCGATGCCCACAGCATTCTGTTGAAAAAGGGCTCTATTCCAAGTCTGTATTTATGAGTTATTAGCGTAGTTACATGTGTCAATGGGATTTGGAATGTTTATTTCTTACTCCTAGAACAGAACCTGGATGTTCCAGGTTGCACTTCGGCTGGACTTTGGGGGCATTTAGTCCCTCATCCTTTACAATGGAAGGGATCCCTCTATGTTCAATATGAACAAGGAGAATTATCACAGCAATAAAACTCTCAACATACATACAACGTTTGCAAAGCTCAGTCACAGCATACTATAATACACCAAATGACAACATTGATGTTTAATTGTGTGCATGTTCCCTCACCAATAAAAATAAACAGTTATACGTATCGTCCTCCTTCCCTCATATTGCCTTCCTCTCTGTTCCCCTCACTGCTGAACAAACAGCAAACCTTTTTCAGCTCGGTTTCATTTCATTTCCAAAACAAAGCTGCAGCTCCCCTCTCTCCCCCCTCTCTCTCTCTGTCCCTCTCTAATGCGTACATTTATGGACTCTTGCTAGCATCTGTCATAGATGAAGATGAAAGAAAATGAGGTAGAAAGAAAGAGATACACATCGACACACACACACCGACACACACGTAATCAGAGCATGCAGCCCTGTAAACCCACATGCACCGCGTATATACACTCACACACTCATAAACACATACAAAATCACACAAAAGGAGCATGCAGCATGCTGCCTTCTGCAGTCACAGCACAAACAGTGTGGCACAAGGGAGAGACAATGAGCAGAGAGACAGAGAGAGAGAGAGATGGAGGAAAAACAGTGTGTATTCTCAGAAGTACCTGCTCTACCATCTTGCCTTTGCCTTCCTCCATGCACATCCAGCTGCGCTGTAAAGTCCAGCCCGCCAGTGAATGCCTACAGCTAGCATCAATTATGGATTTCTTTGTGTGTGTGTGTGTGTGTGTGTGTGTGTGTGTGTGTGGGGGGGGGGGGGGGGGGGGGGGGGGGCAGAAGGAGGAGGAGGAGGAGGAGGAGGTGCCACTGTGAATGAAAGTAGCATCCCCCAAAAATGTTTCACCATGCTCTTCTCTTTTCTCTCTCACACAATCCTTCGCCTCACATGTGTTTGTCTCCCGTTCCCCTCACTTTTGTTCCTTTTTTCTTCCATGTGAACTGTATGGCCACAAGTGACACTGTCCACATGTTTGTGTCCCTTTGGTCACGATCTGTTTACCCTGCTTCAGGCCCTCGAGCTCCAATGAAAAAAAAACCTTAATACGGCAGCATATAATTATAATTATTCAAACACGTTTCATGAAGCAGTTTCAAGTATTATCCAAAGTGTTCATAAAATGATGCAACCCCATATATATATATGTGTACATATATATTGTTTATTTTATGTTTTTTCATTGTAACACCACGGTACATGAAAATACCGAGTTAATGGTCGGCGGTAATCGGATATTTCTTCTTTACTTTAATACTTACTGTATATCTGTATGTTATTGTTTCGTAAGTATTGATCTCCTTTGTGGTGCACATAAATGTAGTGGATTTTGTCAGCAGCTTTCACCACAAGAGGGAGTGTGCCGGGTGACGTCCTCTGTCAGGGGACGAGGACATTACCCTCCACAGTGCGATGATGAGACGAACAATATGCAGTTATGCCTGTGTAATAGTAAGCAGGCATAACGTGGGTAATTAGTGTACATATGAGTTCTGTAAATGCATGGGGGATCACGGGTAGAGTGGGAAACACGTTGTTGTCATTGCTAGCCAAGTTAACATAGCAGCTAAGTCAACTTTTGCTGTGATGTGTTAAGCGTTCACTCTGCGAGCCTAAATAGTTTTCACACTGTCCGTTTGAACATGATTTATCATTACACAACATTTATGAAAAATGCAAAAATGTAATCGTCAAATTTAACAAACATTTTTATTATCAGATTCTATTAAAAATCACGTTGTTTTGTGAGTTGTTGAGTTAGGGGAACCTTTATAAAGTTTAAATAATGCTGTCTACTACACATTTGTAATTATTTGTGCATCCTTGTAAATTTGCCACACGTTACAAGTCGGCCACGTGATTTCTTTTCAGCCAAGGACCTGCGGATGACTCAGCAGGGATCCCTCAGGGACCTGCCAGGGTACCATCAGGGAGGGGAAACATTCTAGATGTCTGTATCTGTAAGTACGGGAGTTACAAGACAAATAAATCAATTCTGGTTTCACACAGGACATGAACAGTGGTTTCCTGGGTAAAAGTCAGCTGTTTTGGGACCCACCCATCCAACCACAACTTTGTCGCTCTTTATACTTCCTGGTTCACAAATACGTGGAATACTTACAAATTGTTTTACTTGGATTTACATAATCTACAGTGCATTTATTTTCGTAGATAAAGCTACAAACAGTGTATGAGAACAGCCTGGCAAGGCTGATGTGGTGTCTTTCACAGTTTAAAGAAAATGCGTTATTCACAAGACTCTACCCATGTTTTTTTCTGATTTTCCAACACAAGTAATTTGCCTAATGTGTAGATTTTAAAATGTCCATTCTTGACAAAATCAAACTTTCTGTGCTTATTGATAATAATAATAATCTATTTAGTGGCTGTTCCATAACTTCCACCCCTCTCTTTGTGAAATACTGGATAAATGTCTCAGCCTCTCTGTGGTTCTGTGGCTTTCATAGGAAGGCCTATCAGTCAACTAGAGTATGAATCATAGAGCAGAGAGAACAAAGACATGACACACAAACACATACGGCCTTCCAACTGTTTGATCGCCCACTTTATGAACTATTGTCATTTCAAGTCTGTCAAACATGTTACTGATTCATCTCATCTGACATTGTTATTTGTACTCAAATATATTTTAACTTCATTCACTAATTAAGTAAGCTCTATTGTCTAAAGTCTAAAGTTGTTTGACCTTAGCAAAGAATACCTTAGAATTCAAAACAAGAAAGAAATAATTTCTCAGTATCAGAATGTTCTGCAATTCACCAGATCTGGAAGACTTCATTTAAAATGTTTATATATTTAAGGTACCTTTTAAAGTGCACTAAATCTAATTATCTCTACTGTGTATCAGCTTTGCTTTCTGAGTTGTGAAAACTTTTAACCTTATTTCTAATTCTCCTATAATGGCGGTACACTTTTCTCATTCATTCCTTCACTTTGGTCAGCTCTAAAGCGAATTGAGGAGTTGAGTTTCGGTTGCTTAATTTGTTAATGCTATTAAGTGGCTACCCATCCACCTGGTTTTAAATATATTTACATTTTGTGCATTAACAAACCTGAGTGAAAATAATAGAAATAAAAGTTTATTTTTGAGTGACACATTTATATTCCTAAAATATGATCTACATTTCTAAAAATTAAGAACCATGAAATAAAGTAAGATATCAGTCCTGGTTACTGGTGGTGATGGCAAGAGTGTTTGATAATACAGGAACCAGAGTTCTCATTCTCTATACTTAATGTCATATTTAACTTCTTTATTTCCCTGTTTTGTAATGGTGCACACCACTTCTACATTATTTAAAATGCTGCAGAGATAAAGATGACTTGACCTATTTGGCCAGTCAGAGTGTTCACATATATTCACAGTAATATAATGAACTACAAAGTTTTCCTTGTTCCAGGTTATAAATGGACATAACAGCTGGAATTAATTTCCCATCAATGAGAAATCCCCAGCTGCCACAGTGTCACTCTTTATTAATCCAGAAGCCATCCATTAATCAAGTTTTCTACAGGAACTGCAGGCTATAATTAAGTCTTAATGAGGGGAAGAATGTGTGTATTTCTTAACTTGTACATATATTGCTTTGTACGTGTGTGTGCGTGTGCGTGTGTGTGTGCGTGTGTGTGTGAGAGAGTGTATGTGTGTGTATGTGTGTGTCTGCTATGCCTCACCATTAAGTTGGGGTTCTGGTATGAGCAAGTCTGGTTATTAACAGATATTAATGATGATTAAACAATAAAACTATTAATATTCATAAAATCATGAATTAGGAAATCTGATTAATAATGTATTCAATAACTATAAACAAAATGACCATATCAATAACTATTGAAAGAATGGATTTCAGAATTCTTTGATAGTAGGGGTTTGCAATACTCACTTTTGTACAACATTAAACAAACCAGCATGTAAATTCCAAAAAAGTATTTATGTATAAGATAATAAATGTCAAAACACACCATATCTAATACTAAACAATCAAAAGGGAATATGTACACAACACGCGTGTGTGTGTGTGTGTGTGTGTCTGTGTGTGTGTGTGTGTCTGGGGCGCGCCGAAAAGAATGCGACTGTTTCTACTACTCTGCGTACACGTACACAAACATGTGTAGAACAAAAGGGACATATGAAGTGGGAGCTTTGAGTCCTTATCTCTGTGTGTGTCGCTGTGTTAAAAAGGGTAAATTCACGAATTATTGTGAGATCGTCACGTGTATGATATTGGTCCCGGGTTAAAAAGATGGTTAGTGTGCATGTGACTCTGTCTGTGTCTACAACACCAACACATCACCTGGTGAAACAACATAATGTTGCCCATTAGCTCAATACAACAGATTAATCAATACAGCTCAGTGAATAAAAAACAAATCCACACATGTACAAACATTTATCAACAGTCTAGCAGTTCTGTGCTTATTTAGCCGTGTAAAGTTAATGTATACTAAATAATATACTATATCCAGTGGAGGTTCTATCCTTTGAGATGAAGGGAAGCAGGCTCCGGTCGCTCCGTTTGTTACCTTGCAGAATACAGTTAGCTCCTTGCTAACTACTGGTTGCTCCTATTGTGAAGGCTAGCCGGCTATGGAGAGTCGCTGCATGCAATAAACTTGTTTACTTTGGACAGGCGCCTCCGCCATTAAAGGAGAAAGTCCAGTGATCAGAGAGCCATCCGCTGGGCCGATGCCACGGGGAACTGGGAGTGTCCGTCAAGGGAAGAGATGTGGAGCAAAGAGACTGGACACATGGCTGTGTTGTGGTTTTATCAGCTGAGTTTTCACACCTGTGTGTGACATCAGGTGAAGGAGGGTTTAGACACAAAGGATCATGGGAAATTGAGTGCAATAGCTCAATCTCCATACTGTGAGGATCCCAACAGTGTGTGTGTGTGTGTGTGTGTGTGTGTGTGCGTGTGTGTGTGTGTGTGTGTGTGTGTGTGGCTTTGTAACTTTGGAGAACTTGTCACTGTCAGTTACAGAAGCTTCTCTCTTCTGGTGTGTAACACTTGTTCATTTGCCTAACGAGCCCACAGATGTTGTTCTGTTGTCAGGATCAATGTTTGCACTTTTTAGTAACTGAAAGCCATTACACTGGCACATACAGCGAGCTGAGTGAGAGCGAGTGGTTGTGAAAACACAGATGATGGCCCGGTAATGTAGACCCATCTGTTGGCTGTTGTCATTGGGAGAGAGGTGTTTGTATCTCGCACACAAAACTGTGAACAGTCCTGATAAATCATCTCATCTGATAATTTCATTTGTATACATATGTTATGGCCAAGCGATATGTTTATGTTAACACTTTGTAACTCTTTTTTTAATGATTCAACATTACTTTCAACAAGTAATGTGTGTATTGTAATGCAAAAATGTGTACTACACTGTGGGCTTGGAAACTACATTTTAATTCCCATAATTCCAAAAACACTACGGCATTCAGAGGTATACAGATTACGCCTGTCATTGCCTTCCAAATCGACCCATGTCAGTATTTTGTTGGGTGCATCTTACTGAATCAAAATCCTATGCCAAAGACTCGCCTTGCAACATAGGTTTTATGTTTTTATCTTTAAAAAAATTAAGAAATATTGGCACTGCTTCATTAAAACTTTCTCTAAAACTCCCAGGATTTTCCTGAAACTGACTGCGTAATTGGTATTTTTTCTAACGGTAAGGAATGTGGTAGAGAACCAACTGCTGGATATAGTGCTGTAGTGCTGTCCTGTTACCGATTGGAAACGTTACATAATTTTGAAAAACACCAAGGCTATGGAAATGTAATAAATTAGTAACATTAGTAGCACACATGTTCAGCAGTGACCGCCAGTGCAGAGAGAGAAGCTTGGACTACAAAACACACTGATGGAGTGTGACTTCATTCTCTGCTCAGGTAGACATTACTCCACCATATCTATTTCTTTGCAAATAGTTGTGTGCTGCTATATTAATGCTCTGAATGTTGAATTGAAAACCTTTAATATTATGTGAACATGGTGCTATGGAGCTCCTTTGTAACAGGATTAATAGGGCTTTTGCAATGACACACTTGTCTATAGATATGTGTATATAGAACCATTACCATAGTACAGTATTAGTAACAATACAGAATAAGTCAGTGAGAGTTGTCCACTCCATGGTCAACATGTTTTCTTCTGATACCTCAGGACATTGCTCAAGTTTATCTGTTCAGAATGTGTGAGCATGTTTTCAAGGTTCATTTCCCCCTTTTAAAATTTGATTTCTGACAGAGAGCCCTGCCATAAACTGTGACATGACCTTGGCTGACTGCAGCAACCGCCATGCAGATGAGCCGGAACACGCCCACATACACACACACTTTGTGCAACACACTCTCTGGGCTGTGGTATGTGTGTTTGAGAATGAATGGCTAACGCTGAACGCTAATTTTACTTGGTCTTCTGCTGGGGTTATTTGAGGTTTTTCACCTACCACGTACTTCATCTATTCACTAATTAATTCTCCAGTCACGCAGACCCTGGTTGGGATATCATACTGTCACTCTGTGTGAGAGTGAGCGAGTGTGTATTACTTGTCATTAAAGTCCAACCAGAAATCACAGCTTGTCATTCTTTATTCCAGTGAAACTGAAGTCAAAGATATTTTTTTAATTTCTTGTTATTTTTTTATCATTGAAAAGGAGAAAAACAGCTCTTTGGAAATGTATTATGAATGTTTCTTTAACCTCTAAGCCTCAGAATAGGTGTTTCTGTGTGTGTGTTTGATTGACAACTCAGCCAGTAGGGGCACGTAAACAAACTTGCTAACCGCTAACTGTAAATAACAAACCACTGACTGACAGAGTTTTGTTAGCAGTATAATCTATTATGCAGTATGAGAATAAGGACCACACTGTTTACCATCTAAACTGATAGACCAGGTACATTATAAAGCTGTTCAATGTGCTAGAGCTGACTAGCTAATTTGGCTAACAAGCCTAGCATTCCAAGTGCAATGTTAACTATGTACATCCTAAGTCTAACTAATGTCACATTTTAATATTATCAAGATGTGAAAAGAGTATGATCCACCCTGATGCTAACTAAAAGTTAGTCAGCCAATGTGCTGCTAAAGATTAGCTTGTTTCATAAAGCTATATTGTGTGTGATATCTTTTACATCTAAAACACTACAAGAAACGATATTTGGCTTATTTTTGGCTTTGGGAAACAACGTCACATTAACGCTATATACAATTTGTGTGAAAACACTCTCGATGAACTTCGTTATATCTGGTTGAATAACGTTCTTGGGAAAAGTAAGGGCACCTCTGGGGACCGTACTCTCTTCCAAGTGGCTTGCAGACTTTGACGGTAGGTCTTCAGTTGCACCCTCTTGTATTTAAGTGTAAGTGTAAGTTTCACAGGTACAAGTTGTCATTTCCCGATTGGTTGTCAATGTTCAAGAGTGCGGGTCTTATCTAATATGAGCTTGCTAAAGTTCAGACGCCAGAAAAAGTGAGAGTAGAGATATGGACGTTTGCGAATAGCGTACTGCAGATGAATTCACAGAGCAAGTTTTCGTTAAGACCATCCCTGAAGTATTTTGGTTTAGTATCTGTCTGTGTGTAATCGTTGGATACAAGAAGAGGACTGGCGAAGGAGGCCAGACCACACAGTCACACCGCCCTGAAATATAGGCTCTCCTGCATTTCAGGTGAGGCCAAACTCCTTTTCTTGTTGATTAATAACTGTGAAGACATTTCACATATTGCAATCTTACTGTGTTACAATACCTCTCAGTACCATGTGACACAGTTTAGTTTGCTTTAAGCAGTACAGGCAGTGATACGTTACGTTTTCCCCACTGGGTTCAGCTGTATGCGCTCACTGCTGAGACAATTAAATACTACCAACCATGTATGTATTAAGAAGAAAATATATATATATAACACATATTCAACTCAACCCTGGTCAGCTGCTGCTGATACCAGTTCTTTTACAAACTTACTGCCCTCCACATTTCCTTTAAATGCCACTTGCAGGCTTCAGAGCTCAGATTTATTCATTTACCAGAGTCAGAGAATCATCTCCAGGTAAATAAAACATACATATGAGTTGCTAGATTTTTGTTCATTTACTGTGAAAATGATACTCATCACCACAATTATCACACACAGTTCAGGAAATGTATTTTATTTTATATGTTATCAGCTTTATGTAACCTACAGATTGATATTTAAGATTATAATGAAGCATATTGGTTTACTTCCATTTGATGCCTGCATAAAAAGTTAGTGAGCCTGCTATTCTTAAAAAAAAAAAAATTCTGGCCAGGATTAAAATACTATATTTCTAACTATTGCCATAGTTGCCACGTTTGCCAGCTAGGTGGTAGATCATTCCTCCCACTCATTTACAACCGATATCAGTGATAGGTGAGCACTTTTTAACCCTGAGCTAAAGTAAAAAAGCAATACTTAACGACCATAACGTGTTCCGCTACTCGTTTTTATGAAGCTGTTCCACTGTGTCAAAACACAGGTACCCCCGTGGTGAAAGCAAAGTTCTTCTCCACATTCAGATTTCTGAAAGTGGTACAGACAGATCAGGGCACACATTATTTTGAACAAGTGCATAAAACCTTTAATGTCTTACATATCATGGCTAGTGCATATCATTCAGAAACGGCAGGCACATTAGAGCCATGGCATCAAACCCTGAAGTCCATGTCTTATTTGCCGCTTCTAAAGCAACCGAAGAATCACTTGGATTTAGTCCTGCAGAATCAGTCTCTGGACACACTTTCAGAGCAATTTCTCTTTGAAGGTCTTCAAAGAGAAATTGCTCTTGCCAGAGATGCCCCATGACACCAATGTGCTCGACTACGTAAGTTAGTTCTGTGAGCTTCTGCATCATACTGGAGCCATTGCAAAGAAAGCCATCACACTCACATTCAAACTGGGAAGAAACGCCAGTACGACTCGGTCGCCATTGGCAAATGTTTTAAAGTCGATGAAAACAGAAACAACGCATTTGTCACATCATTTTAAAATTTTAAATAGTTTGTTGTCCAATTTCCCCTTATTTTTGGAGATGTTCCCACAAAGACTACCGTACTTAAACATGACATTGATGTAAAGAATGCCAAGCTGTCCAAGTCAGATGGATCACCTTGGTTCATTCAGAAACATCAATGCGGTCACGGTACCTTGTTCCTTCCCATTACCGCAAATAGAAGATTGCTTCGATAATCAAGGAACCGCTAATTTTGTGAGAAAAAACTAGATCTGACTTAAAGGTTAATGGCAGATCAAGGTTATGGTGTTTGGCTGGTGTAATGTGCCAGCAACGGTTTAGTGGCTAGTTCACACTATCTTAGTTGACATGACGAGTTGTAACGGCTGCTTGGTGTGCACTCTGACATGGTCTGCACACATATTAACTCTGACTGAGGTGATCAGCCATTTTACTAAAGCCTCTCTTACTCTCAACTTACCCAAGTGGGAGTTTGGGAAGGGGACTATAACCTATGTAGGGAGACAAGTTGGACATTGTCAGGTGCACCTCACTGCACGGGCCATGAGACGGTTCCTCAGCATTACAGGCTACTACAACTTGCCAGAGTTGTGTTGCATGTACAACCAGAATCAAGGCTCACACGTTGGTTTCTGTTGGCACGAGAGTTAAACCGAGAGATGAAAACATCAAGGGGCTCTGAGAACAGCAGATGCCCTATCCCGAGTATAGCTTTTATGTGTAAAGAGATTGGAAACCCAGAGGTTTATGACTATGTTATGAGATAATTCTTGTGGTCCAGATCCCTCACAGTTGATAAAAAACGTTGCAGTCTCAATCCTGGGATTGGTCCGCCTCGCTGGGGAGTCCACTGCATCGATTGGCCAATCGTCCCCTGACAGCTCCCAATTGGGTCTCATCTTCCTCCTCCCATCCATCCACGTCACCAGCCTACTCGTCCATTCCTGTGGCCCCTTGATCCAAGTATGGAAGTGATAATGGTTATCCGGAACAAACAACCGGTGCAGCTGTGATTTAATGGGAGCAGATCGCCAGCTAGGTGTTCTTCAAAACAGTTAACTCGTTAGGCGACTTGGCTCTTTTTAGACTTAGCTTTAGATTGTGAATGTATTGAATTGTTAACTTATAGATGAACTCACTGATTGGTTTTAAGGAATGGACAGGGATCAGTTTGACATTGTTTGTTTACACATTCCATTATGCACCCATACGTAGTCACTTGTTATATAATACACTAGGTAAAGGTTTGGCAGTAGTTGTATTCTGTTACGACCAGTAAGATTAGAGTAGGCAGGCAGATCTGTATGCTGTAGCAGAAAAATATTAAAAAACGTGCAATTGAATTATTTGTTGGGCTTCAAGGTTCAAATGGTCAGAGGAGTCTGTGTCTTATCACAGACTATAGTTGTGGTGTGTTACAGTTGAGCAAAAATATGTAACAGTAAATCTACTGTACACAACTAGACATATACCTCACCTCTCCACACACACACACACACACACACACACACACACACACACAGCAACAACAAAGAGACACATGTTAACATCCATGCGTGTAAAGTATCACGAGGCACACATGTACGCATGCATTAAAGGCCCTTCAAGGACATATCAAACATTTTCTTGCTACGTTTCCATGGCAACATGAAGATGAGCTGCTACCAGCTTTGCTCAAAAGCATCATGGACATCATGCTTTAAACTGATCCAAAACCCAATTTTTGCGTGTGTGTATTTGTGTGTGAGAGAGAGAGAGATAGAGAGAGAGAGTGTGTGTGTGTGTGTATACGAGAGAGTGTGTGCGTGTGTGTGTGTGTGTGTGTGTGTGTGTATGTGTGTGTGTGTGTGTGTGAGTGGGTAAGAGAAAGCAGGAGAATAAAAATAGACAAATCACTATGAGAGAAGGAGTTGAGCAGAAGGAATTGCTGCCGATAGTTTAACATGATTCCTGGAAGTTCACTGACTCTAACAAACTATGAGTGTGTTTAAACGGACGAGAGCATCCTGTTTATGATCAGGTTTTTGAAATAGCCAGAAACAGAAAATCAGAAACTCTTATCCCGTTTATGCGGTTACTGTTGCATGGATACACCTTATCCCAGTTAATGAGCGACAAGTAATGTAACAGAAACACAAACAATGGCGAAAGCGTTTCACTTATGTGTGACTTCATCCACTGCTCTCCTGTCCTACGCGGTGGGAGCGACCATGACAGGCTGAAACCAGTCAAAGTGAGGACAGTGTTATGGAAAACAGAAAAGACAGTACACCACAGTGCATGTTTTTATCCATCCCACAGAATGTAAAGCACTGAGAAACACTGAAAATAAGCTATTATATATATCAGCTTTATAGCTGATACAATAGACTCTTTTACTCGCAGCTAGTTTGGATTCTAAAAAAAGATATATGGAGGAAAATAAATACTGGCTTGAACAAAAACTATAAAACGTACAAGGAGAAATCAGACCTACATCAAGTTTGCTAAAGCGGCTAATTAATAGTTGACAGAGCTATGGTTTGTCTGGAAAGCAGTGGTGCAGAAAAAAAGCGTAAAAGTAAATTGCTACTGAAATACTGAATAAAATACTCCCACATAACATGGGAGGAAAACAGGAAACTTTATTTTAGATTTTTCCAAATAAGTATGCTACCTGTGAAGTGCTGCATATACAAAACATTTGAAGTTATTATTAGTTCAAAATCAAATAACAGCTAAAAATAAGAAGGGTCTATTCTATTGTACAATCACCACGGCACCTGGTAGACCACCACACACTCAATGCGGCTGTAACACCACTGTTCCTCCGCTCATGTGCAATACACCCCGATACTATTTATTACTATTTGTTACTGTGCAATACAACCACGTGCAATACATATGTGCAATATATCTGTATGTGCAATATATCTCTTCTATTATTGTTACTACTGGCTGCTAGAGCATTACTCTCACTTGTTCACTTACTGTATTATGTTAACCTGCCACCTACTTACCACGGTTGTTGTGTTTTTTTGTACTTATATTTTGTACTTATCCATTGTACTTAACCTTTTATCTGCACTGTCCCCTTTGCTGTTGTAGCGCTGTAAATTTCCCCGCTGTGGGACGAATAAAGGTTTTCTGATTCTGATTCTGACTTTTTCCTCACATAAGTCCAGACAGCAGGATGGTGTTGACGTTTCGGTTAAATGCAAATAAAATCAAGGAAGATTGCATAAACAACAAAAAACCATGTGGTGTACGTTGCTCTGACAACACGCACACATGGCACACACGTGTAGGGCTGCTCGACATGAGGACAATATGCAATAACGTTGTTGAATATCGATCGTGATAACTGAATTATAAGATTCTGAACTTGAAACTCAAAACATTCTCAATTTAAGGCAAGAACGCCTGGGAGTCATCATAGCCAATGATTTAAATCTTAGTAAGTACAGATTCCATCAGTATGGTTGGAATGGTGATTCCACAAATCAGAGCATATCTAGCACTTTCCAATGCAAAGCAATTGATTCATGCTTTTCTCTTACTGTATCTTGACTATAGCAATGCTCTTTCATATGGATTAGTGGAGAACTTTTACTTCACCCCAGCCTCCTCTGCACTCCGGCCTGCTAGCCTCGGATCTTTAGCCTCCATCCTGCCTGCCCTGATCCTTTATCTCCTGAACCCTATGAGCCTTCGATGCAGGAGGCATCCTGATGATGGACTACCTATCCAGGCCTGTGCTATTTGCATTGCGGTCCTTCTCTTGTTGCCTTGTACTCACCCACCGGACAGCTTGAGGTGGTTTGACGTCTCTATACTTAGTCAACTGTCTTTCCCTGTATTCTCCTAGCAGTTCATTCTCTCATCGCTCCCTCTCAAGTCTGGAGAGGCGATCTTGGAAGCTCCTAGCACATACATAATCTCATTTTTAAGTATGCATCCTCGCCCTTATTGAATTTGACTAAAAGTATTAGAATTTAATTTTATTTACATTTTTGTTGTGATTATTCTACCCTGATTTATCATATTAATTTTTGTTTTTTGTAGCATATTCATTTTGGTTTAAATGTTTAAAAAGAGAAAAGCACTATTAGTTGCATTGTATAAAATATGTTATTAATACTAATACCAATACTAATAATAATAGTAATAATAATAATAAATGTAATTCATGTATTTGTTTTGCTTCCCCAAGGTTGGTATAACAATTTTCCTTGGGTATTTATGATCCCCAGGGGTTTAACCTTTGCATTAAAATGACCACTTTGCTTTTCCTTCTCCTGCCACCTTCAGGATATACTCCATATTGTTCGTATACAGCCTCACTTGAGTGTGTGGGGCTGCCGCTGGCAGGGGTCCAGGGCATAAAATATAGAGATCAATTTTGTAAAACTTAATATACACACAGTACTCGTTGGTGCTACTCCCTCTGATTTACACGCACACACATTATCAAATAGCAAAGGGCTATAATTTATGTACACATAACTGAAAAATGTAATAAAGGTGATAAGTGTGTGTGTGTGTGTGTGTGTGTGTGTGT
>CALSCE010010635.1:13961506-13969505 GCA_943593645.1 Bovichtus variegatus | reverse complement strand
TATATTTCTATATTTCTATATTTCTATATTTCTATATTTCTATATTTCTATATTTCTATAACGGCATTTCGATCTCCCTGTTTGTATCACACACAGAGAAATTGACAATAAAGTTGACTTTGACTTGACGTCTTCAATTTTTCAGCTTTTACGAGCCACTGTGGTTTTTAGTGAATATTACGGATAAGCTATATCAGGCTTACACAGAACACATTTTTTTGTCGATTAATTCCTTGCTGGTTTGGTTTGGAGACGCACAGATCGACACGACCACGGCCTGACGGTCACACCATCTTAGCCACTTCCTTTTTTTTTTTTTTAAAGGGACACATTTAGCTCCATATTCAGACCATCAAGAAAAAAGCGAGAAATATATTCATTTATAATATATTGCAATTCATTTCCATGCATGCTGCTCAGAGTAACTGTGGTAAGGCTCGCTCCCTCTTCTTCTGCACCGTCACTAGGTGTGGTGGAGGACACAAGCTCCACCTAATATAAAATAATACACACACCTTTACATTCAGCTGAATAGATACTGATTCATAAGTGGTGAGTAGTTTTGTAAAGATAAATTAATACATAGTTGTATTGATAGTAAATAGTCGGCTTTCTATAATAGGCCTACATACACAGTATAGAACAATATATATCTATAATATGTATCCTTCTCAGGTCTTTTCATGGGATTGTTGACAAGAAAAACAAAGTACCAACAGTCTTTTGCTGTAATGAACTAAACGTTTATAAATGTGTATCTTAGAGAGGATAATATGCTCCCTTGAGGAAAACTACATTTGATTATGTTCATACAGTCTCTACACTGTGTGAACAGTATGACTGACAAGTGGTTAGAATTCGGCTGAAGAAGAAATCCTAAAAAAAGAAAAGAAAACACAGAGCCTCTTTCTAGCTTTGCTGCAAATTGTAACAGACACTATCTTCCTGTCTCCTACCCGGCGCTCTCGCTCTGTCTCTTTGCAGGTCTGACGATAGTACTTTTAATCTGCTCTTTGAACAAGAGCTGCCTCTCAACAAGGGCTCACTTTCCTCTACAACAACACGCAGCTCTGTGAAAAGCATGCACGGCCCACTTGCAGTGAAGAGACTGGTTGAAAAGCCACTTGTTCCTGAACCGGCTGGCTGTGTTGAATAGCTTAAGGAGGGAGAAATAAAGAAGCACAATGAAAAAGCTGTTCAGTTAGAGAATGCTACATCAAAATATTATGAAAACACAGAAAATGACAATCAAAAAAAATACTGCAGCCTATAGGTTAACTGCGGGAGGAGGAGGAAGCGAACTGGTGGAGCACTGAAAGGAAACGAGGCCCATTCAGTGAGTATTGTGCCTCTGCTAATATCTGAGCCATTTCACAGAAATGTGCTCTGAAAGCCGGATTATGCATGTATTAGTTAGTCATATGTAATAGTAATGTAACTTGTAAAAAATGCACCATGTAACAAAAATATTAATATTATTATAGTATACTCCAACAATAAAATAAATTAATAATATTAATAAGATTTAAACTAAAGTACACTCAGGTGTCACCTCTTAAGGGTCACACCAGGCCAGTAAGATCTTACATGCTCACAATTAACCATTTACCAATTAATTTCTGAATGACATGGTCCTACTTGACAGGTTTCAGTCAATGTTGTAAACTATCAAATTAAACCGGCAGAGACTTGAAATTTGCTCAACATAGCTGATGCATCACATTGAAACACACATCCCACATTGTAAAAAGTGAGATTTGATGTCTTTTTTTTAATATAAAGCTGCTATTAAAAAAAATGCTTTATCCACGACAATAAAACATATATACGTATATATATATTTATATATAGTGTATATATATACAGGCTAAAGAGACAGGCGCTAAAATGTATTTTTTGAACATTAAAGCAGAAATATGTTCCCTTTAAAGGGACTTCATTTTAGAGTTTTAATAGAGTTAAAATATAGGTACAATCATTTATCAGCTAAGTTCAGAAACACACCAGGGAATGCAAATAATTATCAGACCTGGATTTTGTTCAAATGGGATGTCATTTGACAGTTGGTTGTATTAACTGGTCTACAGAGATATTTTTTTCACTTCAGAGTGGAAGTTCGTTTTAACTACGACACATAAACGCACCATTCAACTACATCAAACTCAGATGTGCGGATGGCACACAAGACACACATAGTTGTTAAACTCTGCAAAGAACTCTGCAAAGTTCATTGCAAACAGTGAGTGATGAGGGGCTCTGACGAGAAGACAAAACGCTTTCTACAGAGCGACAGTTGTAGAGTATTAAGTGCTGCGGCTGCATCGACGGTAGCTGCTGGTTTAGTTGTAACACATGCAACACATTGTAACCCACAGCAGTGTTTTTGCTGCTGTGAATGGAACATTTTGGAAGCACTGTTGGAGAAGTCGGTGAGCGATGCAGTGGATGAATCTGCATGTGAATGACGGGTCGCTCTGACAGCACTCTTTCGCACGTACACAGTAAAGCTGACAAAGATGGTCACCCCTCCGAGCCCGAGTGTGTTCTGTCCATGTTACCAGAGTCCGTCCAATCATCTGTCATGCTAACCAATCCTACACAGAATTGCACAGAAGGAATGTTTACCTCTGTCACGGAAATGAGTACAAGAACTCTCTTTCTAGGTCGGCTTTTAATGTGAAGCGTGGGGTTTCATTGAGAAGAGCTTCATGTGAAATGGAAAAAAAACTGCAGTAGGAACGACTGGAAATACATGGTGAAGAAAAGCGTAATTTGTGTTAAAGAGAACAGAAATACTTCTTTTCATTCTTTTCACAAGTCTTGCGAACAGCGTATGGCACAGTGGCACTAATATTCCAGAAAAGTTACAGTTCTTCTCATGGAATGTTTTGCTCTTTTCTCTGCTCCCAGAATGGATTTTCCCCAACAACACACACACACACACACACACACACACACACACGAGCAGGGGAGCATGATGTGTACATGATTAAAGATTGACTGCATCGACTGTGTGAACATAATGAATCCACTCTGTCACACGTTTCTGTCATAGACTATTGAGCTCTTTGGAAAAAATAAAAAACATGAAATGTATGTGTTGAAATAAATTGAGAACCAGCGAAGGGTGAATCAAAATGTACATCAAAAAATAATTAATGTGCGGTGCTGTCTGAAAATACATCTGCACGCGCAGACAAACACAAACAGGACACACACAAACACACACAGACACACACAGACACACACGCACACACACACACACACACGCACACACAGAATCCCTAAAGGCCTTCAGATGTATTCAAAATGTCTTACATGGCTCGACTATATATAGCTTCAAAGACCCAGATTCCCTATGTAGACACACACACACACACACACATACACACATATACACACACACACACACACTGTTCTGGCATAACATGCCAATACATTAACACAATCTGGAATACTCGAATATTGCAATCTGAAAACAAAAGCTCTCTCTCTCTCCCACACACACACACCTACACACACTCTCTCTCTCTCTCTTTCTCTCTCTCTCACAGCAGGTAGCGAGGGATGAAAGAGCTGGATAAAGGAATGAGACTAATGGAAGAAAGTTGCTTAATGACAAATTGTCAGATTGCAGAAGCCATTTTCTCTGCTCGTCATTTAGCTCTTTCATCCCAGAGCGCCGTTAAAATATTCCTCTGCTTCAGGCTTTTGCTCGGTCACACTTTCATTTCTTTTTACTCGCTCCCTTGCATTTTCTTTCTCTCTCTCTCTCTCTTCCAGACGCGACGGCAGAAGGCCCACAATGCCGATGTGCTCGAAAACTGGGTCATAAAAACCCACAGCATGCCCACCAACTCCATACATTCTGACTGCAAACACTGTACAACAGGAATAGGGAGTTGAATTCATTGCAAGGTGGAAGCAAACGTGGTGTGTACAGCAGCTTATACATTGCAGTTCCCTTTATTGTTTCTTTGTGAGTGCATGTTATTGTATTATCCATTTTCATCATTTATTTATGGCATGTGAGGGAATTTAAATTCAAAATGCAAAGCATTCACCTCTTTTAATGGCATCACAATGCTGCCTGCCGCACACAGTACAGCGTGGAATTCAATATTCTTTACAGCCCATTTAGAAATGAAATATGAAGACATTTAAGACTCTGCACTTTCAAAACATTCACATGTGAAATGTCCAAATATCACCTGTGCTTTGATTTAAATTCACTACATATAAAATGCGAAACACTCTTTTAATATACAAATTCACATACAGGGCTTTACATGCTTTAAATCACATGTTATTTCACATGATATGAAAATCACACGTGCCAACATGATGATGACAGGATGGCAAATAATTAGTGTTGAAGTGTGTGAAATACAATTTTTTTGGCGGGGGTAGGTTTTGAGCTACAGTGAGAAATAGTTGTACACTTTCACGCAGCCTTGCAGCCGCACATGTCTACTGAAACACGTGCGCTGACGGTCTCACAAGTGCGTTTGTTTCTCTCCAACATCAAAAGTCATCACTAAATTCAACCAACAGCTCTAACGCCGTGTCAGCTGTTCCTGGCCTGAGCCTCACACAGCAGGCCTGTCACTCAGAAGCCACATGTACCAAACAGCAATAAACGTATGTGTGAGAGCACAAAGCCACTGCGGCACTGTTGTATAAGAGTCCCAGTCAGAGGCGAGTGCGAGGCCACATTCACAAAGTTCCCCGCAGTGCCTCGAACACAAAAGCACTCAGTCACTAATTTGGTGACGTTATATTCACTGTCAGTGTGGGGGTTATTTACGCAGGCTATGCCTTTTCTTGCATGGATATATTCACACGTCATGTGAATACATGGCGCGTATTGTGGTTATACTGTAAATACAAATGATTTTCTCTCCAAAAACACCCCACACCGAGGGGGAAGAGAAACAATGAGAAGCCGAAGCCAAACTCCAGCCTGCTTGACTGCATCACACACAGAAGTCCCAGGTAAACGCAGCAGTCGACAGTATCTGCTTGTGCGACCCCGACTGAAACACAACCACCGCAGCATGCTCGCGTGTGCATGTCGAAGAAAGGAAATAATGAAACAAGAAGGGAAAAAAAATGCGAATGATTGAGAATATTAATGGAGGAGACGTAAACATTTAAAATGATGATTTATGATTTTTATGTCTGAATTTATTTTTTATCCGTTTCATTATTACCTTTGAGAAACCGGGATTATTTCTGGAGCTGCGACATTTAGTTGACCAATAGACGGAAAAATAATCGGCAACTATTTTGATAATGGATTAAGTTTTGCAAAAGAACCAAAAACTACCGGAAAATGCTGTTTTCAGCGTCTACAAGACCAAAAAAGACTTTGAGAAACTGTTGTGGACATTTTTCACTATTCATTTTTATAAACCAAACAATAAATCGAGTAATCTAGAAAATAATCCTAAATTGCAGCCCTAATTATTTTGTATGTTATATATTAATGTATATAACTGTAAAACCGTGCAAGTCATTTTGGTGTGTTGTTAAATCAGATTACCAGAACAGCTTTCTGCAACATCACCTCCCACCCAAACTGTCACTTCCTGCTGCACAAACTCTCCTTCATGCTTTGATCACATCCGGGCTCCATTGCTGCCACAGCAAATTCCATATGAACTATGAAAATGCTCCTCACCTCACCAGGCCCTCAAGAACTCTCTACAGTACTGCTCTCTGATTCCCCCCCAATGTCCATGGACGCCAGGCTCCTCCAGATCCTGGTGCCAGTCCTGGGACTTTCCAGCTGCGGCTCTGTCTCTCTCTGGAACTCTCTACCATCCCACCTTCAATATACAGTCTTCCCAGTACACGGACATTTGATTTTTTTTCTGCTCTCTATTCATTTTGTAAAGCATTTTTTGCTACATTTAAATTGTATCATTATTATTATTATTATTATTATTATTATATTGTGTGTATATTGTACTTGTATATATATTATTATATGTTATGTTATATTTTCCCCCTCATCAGCCAAAGCCAAAATCCCTCTCAACTAAACTCTGCGAGGGGAAGGTAACATGAGTCCAAGATTTATATGTATTAAATATTTCTTATGACTTCATATTTTTGCTCAGGATTTGGCTCATTTAGATTTTATTTTATTTGTTCCATTTACACTACATAAAAAAACATACAAGTGTTTTGTTTTCTCACTGCAGTACTTCCAACTGCCCTTTCAGGACAAATAAAGTGATAAATGTATTATCTAATGTTACATTCATATTTCATTTATTGTGTGACTGCTCTGGCCGTCGTGCCTGCCCTGAAGAGGCAACATGCTACATTTTGTGCAGGTGTTTTTATGTAAGAGGGCAGAGTCCCCGCTGACGTTCTGATACCATATGGAACACACAGTGACGGATGTGTAACGGTGTAGCGCCATCTACTGGGACTCATCACGGCTGATGATTGATCTGTGGGTTGTGTAATGATGGAGGAACATGAGGACAGTGTACAGCAGCAGCAGCCTGCAGGGTGTAAACACTGCGCCCGCAAACATGATCCTGTTTCCATTCTGCAGCTTCTTTATTCACAGAACTGCTGCTTGTATATTCATTATTCCACACACACACACACAAGCTCGAAATGTTAACCTAACACAATACACTTCCAGGAGAGACAGTTAATAAAACATAAAGAAGAAACCACTGTTAGTCAGTCTCTTCTCAGGCGACATTATATAAAAAGCAAATACAGAGCAAAATTTGACATATATTGTTATGTCCGAGCCTTTATAAATAATCACGCGGTAACTACACTGGGCCAGTCCTTTGTGGAACAGCAGAGTGACTGTAGTCCTTCGCATTGTGGCACTAGTTCACAAAATATGAATAAAAAGCCCCTCACATGCTCGTCTCTCTGCAACAGTGTTTGGACTACATTCCACTAATCATGACAGTAAAGATGCTCTTGCAGTAAGGCTTCCGTACGTACGGCTGCTGTTGAAAATTCATGCCTATATATGCGTCCAAACTCGACTGTGAAGGTTGATGCCCACCCTCCATTTCTTGTAGACACACAGCGTAGGAGGGAAAAGTCCAAAGGCAAGGGACTCAAACGTTGTGTTACTATTACATCAGTGTGCTCACTATATGTTAGAATAAGCAGACCAGCGTGTGGACCGCACTGACGTTTATGGCTGCCGATGTTAAAATCAAAGTATTCAAGCCTGTAAAGTGTCATATTTTCTACCTGAGTTTCTGGGACCTCTACATCACCAACACGATCAATAAGTTCCCTGACAAACCTGTGGTGAGCATCATGGTACTTGTTAACTGCCCTGTAGTGGGTTATCAGTGCAATGCAGGAAGTGGAGGTCTGTTATTGACCAAAGTCAAGATGGCTGCCTCCTTGTTGTGACTCACATGAGCAAAGAAATATGAGTAAACAACTAAAAATGAATACATGCACGTAATGTAAATCAATGCACTGCTATAAAAGCAGGATGTGACATACACATATATTGTTTTACATACAGATGTTTGATACACACAAAAATAATATATATATTTCTCTGTCAAAAGGTTCAATAAACACATCTATTTGAAGATTATTTAAAACGAAATTATAATTATTTCATGTGTCAGGCCTTACAGGGTTGACGCAGCATTGAAACTTATTTTTTCCATTTATGTGCACATGTGTATGACAAAATAAAAGAAAAAAAGAATTACTATTAGAAATATTATGTCTGAATGATAACTGCCAAAATAATGATTTTAACAATAATTTTCTGTGTACTTAAGACAACACTAACATACTTGAACGCAAAACTGACTTCTAATTTAAACCGAAAGTAACCAAAGTAACTTCTGCATTTGAATTTTAAATATGTCCTCATTTTACTTCATTTCTGATGGAATTAAATACAAAGGATTATTTTGGATTTATTTTGAAAAATAAAGTCAAAGTCCAGTGATTATGAAATGAACCTTTTTGAAAATAATCG
>CALSCE010010635.1:13941858-13958996 GCA_943593645.1 Bovichtus variegatus | reverse complement strand
ATAGATAGATAGATAGATAGATAGATAGATAGATAGATAGATAGATAACTTTAAATTCCTGAAATGAGTTAATGATTGGTTATTGGTTAGGCCAACCCCCAATTGGCATTAGGTATGAAGATATAGATGAGGACATTTTCCAGTGGCAGCTTAGTTTTCAGCTTACAAATTAATATTTGCTGACTAAAACTTACACTTTTTAACTCTTATAATTCATTTGGCGATAGATAGCCTAGAAAGCTATCTACATTAGCTATCCATGTACCAAGCTAGCTAGCTAGCTATGGCCAAATGAATTATAATTATTATTTAAAACATGGTTAAACCTGCAGTGCGAACATGCATCTACTCTTATGGCAGCGAGAGTAATTATAAAAACTCGAACATGTCTTTTTTGTCCCCCGACCGGCTGCTGTCACACAGCCAGAAGCTCCTAATAGTTCCGAATATGTTGGCGTAAATTTCCAAATATGCGTTATTTGGATAAACTAATCATATATTGGGAATCTAAATGGGGTCTTTCTCAACTGAAAAATTATTAAAACTTAACAGCTTTTTTTCAAGCTTAAAAACTGCTTATTTGGCAATTCATTAATGACAAAGCAAAGTAATCCTCCTCTCTAAAACGAAAGTAAGAACACAAATTTAAGCAATGCTGAAGCGCCCTAGTACAGGCAACTGCCATGAGGGTGGATACACGTTCGCACTGCAGGTTTAACCATGAGGTTTTAAATTATAATTAATTTGCCGATATCTAGCTATCGCCAAATTAATTAGAATTATATTACATTATATTAGCTATCTAATTAGCACACAGACAGGTTGATATAATTGGGTCTATAGATTAACACATTTTTATAAATTTAAATATTCGATGGAGACCTTTGTCTTCCCTTCTGGCAGTGAGAGTTATTATAAAAACACTGTCAACATGTGCTTTTGTATGGAGTCCGACCCGGCTGGTGTGCTGATATCTTTCGGTACTTTTGTAGTTCCCCATAGTGAAACCATCTACACCAAGAGACACTACAAAGTAGTAAAAATCACTTAAGAAATTGTTGAGTAAGTCACACCATTTTGCCACCATTTGGTGAGACCACACTGGGAGGAAACATGCAAACATGCAGGTTCGAACCCAGAAACCTCTTGCTTTGAGGCTAACCACCACCGCATCACTGTGCCATGCATTAAGTGTGCCTGTACTGAATAAAGTGACCAAAATATTATGGAACACAGGTGAGCTGAGCAGTCGACCTGCTCTGCGAAGGCACTCATTGTTGGGACCAAGAATATTGTGAAAAAAATATGCATTATCATTTCGGTGAGAAAGAGAGAGGAACATAAAGTCAATAACGAGTATATTATGGGATTAAGCAGAACACTGCATTGCTGCAGGCTGGAGCTGCCTTTTATCCATTCATTCGACTTAACTACCTGTTACGTAAGCCCGTTTTAAACAAAGGCATGGTTCTTCTGTGTAAAGGACACTCCTTGAGAAATGACCCAGTGTTGCATGTAGCATGGCCTTCAGTTCACCATGACACATTTGGAAAGATTTCATTCCAAAACTCAATAAAAAATTCAAAATCATATAAAAACAAATTCAAAAGACCCTGCTTTAAATTACGCATTTCTCGCCCTCTGAAATGTTGCACGTAAACGGACTGTGCATGGTTTAAGCATTTGTGTGTCAGATAATATTGCCTTTTAAATTACAATCCACTCTGAAATGTTTCTGTTTGTTTATTGATTTAAGAAGGGACAATGCATATTAAATAGGCTCATTTTCATCTGCAGTCCCTGACAGATTAATGGCATTACACAAAAAAACATACAATGCCCTAATGTCTCCATGCCTACTAGCTAAGTATGCTATTTGTCAACTCCATTTTAAAAATGGGTCACTGAGCTTCCTGAAGCCCTCAGGAAATGTTCTGACGTCCTAACTTGATCACAATTTTACCTTAGTGTGGCACAAATCATAAAAAGGCAACGACAGGCATTTCATTTCTGTAAAATGTACACTTGTAAACTTTACGGCGTGAATGGACTTGTTACTTGTTTTGTGCTGATATGACATAAAACAAACTCTACTACATCTCATTTCTTTTTCGGAGCCAAAGTTAATGTCATGCGTCTTTCCATTCGAAAGCATGCAAGTGTAGGTTTGGAAAAATTTCTGTTTTTGGCAACACCTCCTTATAGTAGAAAAAAAACCACACTGTGGTAGGTATTGCAATGCAGTCCTTCGCCCACTCCGCCCTGCCCCAGTTCTTGTGGTCTGTTGTTCCCATGTTCCAGACTTTCAGCGTGAACAGTCTCTTGCCTCCCTCTTTGCTTTTTCTTC
Source organism: Bovichtus variegatus (assembly GCA_943593645.1). Taxonomy (NCBI): domain Eukaryota; kingdom Metazoa; phylum Chordata; class Actinopteri; order Perciformes; family Bovichtidae; genus Bovichtus; species Bovichtus variegatus. Next base: position 13,956,649 of record CALSCE010010635.1, on the reverse strand, counting down.
CAGTACTTCAGTGTCCAGGCCATCCTCCTGATCAGTCCTGTTTCCCAATTAGCCCAACCTGCTCACCAACACTATCTTTGGTTTTGGAAGAAATGACCCAACATGCACCAAAGCGTTGACCTACTGTACTTACCTTAAAAGTGCAACATGTAAGATATTGCCATAATTTAGGTTTAAAACCTTCAACATTATCAACAGAATGTAAAAAAAGGTGACAGTGTTGACGTTATGTCCACCGTAACTGCCCCGGAGAGGTCGAAGCAAAGACACAAGTCGTTTTAGGTCTTGCCTCGTTTGTTTCTCCATACAAACTGTGTGAGACAGGAATTGAGTTGGTTGAAAAATTGTTTTGCGATTGGAATTGGTAGCATCTGCAACAGATGCAGGTATTTTGGCAATATATACATTTTTATGCAGTTAATTCGCCCCATTAGAGACAAAGGTGGGTCATTCCATCTCTTACAGTCCTCTTCTGTCTCATTAGTAATGGTGTGTAGTTAAGGGAGAATGTATTGTGTACCTCATTTGAAATGTTGAGTCGTTAGTAGGTGATGTGATTAAGGCTCCACTGACGCATAGTAACAGCAGGCTGAACATCAGTTCTGGCGTGAAGAGGCATCACTACACCTTTGTTTGTGTTGACTTTGTAGCCTCATATTTGACCATATTCCATTGTCTCAAACAGCTATATCTATTCGAAGCGGCCAAAAGCCTTTTCGGCGTCCAGTGACACTGTGACACAAGGGTTTTGGTCAGATTTGGAGCTATGGATTATATTGAAAGATCTTCCAACATTGTCAATTAATCTATTCTGATTGAATCCTGTTTGGTCCATGTCGTGTATGGTAGGAAGAACCTTTTCAAGTCGTACAGCAAGGACTTCGGAGGAAATTTAATATTCACTGGGAAGAATTGAAGTAGGCATGTACGAGCTGCACAATCTGGGATCCTTACCTGGTTTGGGTAAAACAATAATTAGTGCCTGCTCCAATGAATCTGGACGTCTACCTGCTTCTATAGCATAATTAAACATAATGAGCATAGCTTCTATCAGTTTGATGCTAAATGCCTTGTAGACTTCCATAGGGAATCCGTCATGGCCTGGTGACTTTCCGGAGGCAAGTAAGGTTAAGGCTTTCATCCCTTCCTCTTCTGTAATACTGCCCTCTAGTGTCTTCCTATTGTAATCTGATGGTACAGGAAAATCAAGCTTGTCCAGAAAATGCTTTATGCTCCAAGGGGTTACATCCTTGAGATGCGTAGAGGGATTGGTACGAGCTCAAAAAGCTTAATTCCTTAATCTCATTTTCAAGAGATTGGATTTTATCTCCACGCGCTTTGCATTTACCGGAGGTGTAAGAAAAGATTTGACCTCTGAGCAAGCTGGCCTCCCATACAGTGTAAGGATTTTTTGTATTTTTTATTTTTAAGCATGAAAATTTTTCTGCTTATCACGTTCACAAATTCTGAATCATTAAGTGGGATATAAATCTCCATCTATTACGCCTGGAAACCTGCCTGGATGCAGGTATTATGACTATCAAGGCAGCATGGTCCGATAAGGTCCTTGCCAAAGCATCTCCTCTTTTATGGGGTGAATATATTATGTAAAATTGCCAGTGAACATTTCACATGATTTACGTTGATTTTAGCCATGTGGATTTTATAACTTTCCACCCCTCAGGCATATGTATGTTACACTTTAAATCGAAACCACAATTTACATAAACATTATTAAATATGACATATTAAAGGATGATACTGAGGTGCCACTAGAGGTTAAGTTTCGGAACATGATCTGTAAGGTTCCTGGTCCCTTCATTTCCTTTCATCTCTTACCCAAAATATAATAAAAAAAAAAAAGAAAAAGGTACGATCAAAAAAGGAGTAAGGTAGATTTAGACATTGGTAAAGTAGTGAAAGGGATAAATTGTGCAAACAATATGCAAAATACAATTTTATCAATCGTTGTGTTAGCTCACATGACATCTTTTTGCCCAATATCACAAAGTATACATTAGTCTCAGTGGGCTTTACAGACTGTACAGGATACGACCCCCTCTGTCCTTAGACCCTCGCACCACACAAGGAAAAACTCGATAAAAGAAACCCCACAATTAAAGAGGAAACATGTTCTAAACCTCAGGGAGAGACTGAGGAGGATCCTCTCCCAGGACGGACACACTGTAATAGATGTGGTGTGTACAGAATAATCAACATAGTAAAATGACAACATGATGTGATCAAATATGAAAAAGATGGATCCAGGAGAATGTCAAAAAAGCTTCCCGGTGCCTCCAAAAGGAAATGCGACAACGTCCTCAACAATGTTGACAAAAGAAGGGAAAGCCACTGTTGCTTGGTACAATTCCACTATAAACGGAAAGTAAGATAAAATAAAAGAAATGGAGCCACAAAGGGCTGGAAGATACAGAGTCTCATCCATCTGTTCTGTGGTGAAGTTCAGTTTTATATCACAGCAGTGTCAACACAGACTACAGTTTTAGCCACAACATGTAAAATACTACTCCAATAATATTAAAACAGGCTTTACATTACAAATCGTGGAACTGTGGAAAAACTGCAGAGATGCTACCAAAAGTTCTGGTATTTCCGGAATTTGGTCCCATTCCAAAGTGAGTCGCAGACGACCAGTTTAGGGTTAAAATTGGTGCTTAATCTGAACAGTGTTGACAATGACAATCACGTCTATATCATATGAAATCAAATGCTAAAAAAGCAAAAATGTGACTTGATGTGATGTACGCCGCTATGGTTTCACACAACCTGCATCAAGAGAGTTTAGACATTGAGTCCAAGCTTCCAACGTCACCAAATACACCAAATACACCAACCCACACATCAGGTTTACTTTTAACCAGCAGGTCTGTAAGCTGCTGTTCCTAGACATGTATTCATGTCTAGGAACAGCAACATCACAGATCAGGGGTGTGGACGCTCCTACACAGAGCACAACCTGTTACCAGTGAGGAGGACGACAGCGAGACGGAGGGGCGTCTGCGGCGCATCTCTGGATGGAAGATTAAAACCCCTGACCCTCTGAAAGCCAGGACAGCTGCTGCTACTTCGACCAGGCTTACACATCTAACTTGATTCTTCAAGTCTAAAAAGAGTCAGCACTGGTGTGTGACGTCATAATGAGGCTGAATGAACACCAGAAACTAGCGATGGAAAGAGTCCTAGAATATTTCCCTCAAGTAAAAATACTCTCACAAAAGTTACTTTCAAATGAAGTTAAAGTAGAATTGCGCTCTGAGTAAATGTTACTGCATTACATTGTTATTTTGAATTAAAAAAAAAAGGTATAACGTGCATTAACATGCCAACGTATACGCAAGTAAAATACTATCACAGCGCACTGTTGAGACTTCATGTCTAAACTAACAATACCCCTGTTTCTTCAGAAGTCACTTTGCAGCCTGTGCATACACCTGATTATGACATACGGACACACATTAAAGCAAAGACAGAACAGTCATACTGTTCTTGCACAATGCGTAGCGCACACACAAAAATCATTGTTGCTAGCCAACATGGTGGTTGTTGGTGTTCTCCTTTTGTATTACATCCATCAGTGAGTTTGTTATTGTACTCCCCTGTCTGAAAAGCATTGTGAGCCTTGTGCACTGCAAAGTCCTCCACTATAAGCTCCTCGTTTTCCTTTGCTTGTTCATTCTTAATGCAAAATGAAAGCAGCCATTTTAGTTCGACCCAGCATGCACACGTTGGTCAGGCGGCATTTGTGGGTATGTTTGATTTGAGCCACTCAGCATGCCCACCATGAGGTGCATTAAATCATCGGTTAATCAAAGTAGATGCGTTGTTCCATGGTTGTGTATTTTTGGACGGCTCACAAACTAGGCTAGGCTCCACCAAGGGGCACCTGTACCCCTCACACAAACTGACACTCAGCCAGTGAATGTACACGTTTATAACATGAGACTATCCGGGAGTGTCAGCCGCGTGCAGAGTGTGACCTCTCTGGACATGGAGCTCTCTGGAGCCCTCCTGCAGCCGCAGACACGCCAGCAGCTTCCTCTCTGCTGCAGCTGCTGATTTAACACATTTTTAGGTTCCAGTCTCACACATAGCTTATCATAATCTATTTGTGACTGTTGTTCTTCCTAACGGATGGGACTTAAATGTAGCAACGTACAATAAAAAAATGCTTCAGTAAATTACTGTTTTCTCAAAAAAACTACATGTATGCAAAAAAAAACACATGTGACTATGATGTGATATAAATGTAAAGAGGAAAAAGGCTGAAAGTGTAAGAGGTATCTGTGGTGATAAAGTGCATTTGTCTCCCTCGCCTTGTCTTCCTCGCCTCCTATCTGCAGTTCAAGTGTAATCACGCCATCAGTTCTGAAGCACCATGTTTCTGACAGCTCATTTCCCTGTTGGAGCTGACAGTGATGGATGGAAATTGTACTGTGTGTTTTTCTGTGTAACTAGCGTGTGATTACACATGAGTGTTTAAGTGGATTTACACACCTTGGAGTGTGTGAGTGTGTTTGGATGCTGCAGCCTGGTAAGGGTTATCACTATGTGATGTCTTGGGGGCAAACAGTCAGCTAATAAGTCAAAAGGGAAACAAAAGGGAGACTGTGAGCACTGGATAAAGTTTGGAGCAGAGTTTTAACAAACCTTTATTGTGCAATTAGAAAGTTTCAGTTAGTTTACTCTGAAACATGACACACAAAGAAAACTCACTAACATTAATACAGAAAACAACTTAAACAACTTGAACAACAGCTTAACATCCATAAAATCCCAAATTCACCAATTGTTTTCGATCATTTGATTAACTGCACATTTGTTTGAGAATTTGCAACACTAAACAACAATGCCAGGTTCTGCATCTTCTCCTCATCTTGTGATTGGGTCTTGGATGGTGCCACCACATCAGAACGTAATATTGTGATTGTTTCAATTCAGTTGTTACGTCTACAGCAATTCATGGTCTCATAGCCCTATTAGTTGTAGCGGATGATACGTACAGGCGCTTTAGTAGTTTTTAGCGAGTAGCAAGTGTGTGTGTGTGTGTGTGTGTGTGTGTGTGTGTGTCTGCGTGGGTGCGTGTGTGTGTGTGTGTGTCTTTGTCCACAGCTAATCTCGCAAACTGCTGGACTAATCAGCCCAATTTGTTTTGTGCTCATTAATGACTGTATTAAAAACTGATTTGCAAGTTTTAAAAAAGCTATTTTACAGACAGTTTTTTACCCTCATTGACTGCTGACTCCTCTCTCAGCCGGTGTCCTCAGCGGGCAGACAGAGAGAGACAGCGGGGATAAGCAGCGTGTAGAGCCTGCAGCATATTTTCACATCTAACTCTGTGCATTAAGGGTTTATTTCGACCAAACCAGAGTTGGTGAGAATTTGGCTCAAGGGGCTTTACAATTTGTACAGCATATGTCATCATCTATCCATTTGCCCTCCATATGAAGAATATTTGATCTGGGAAAAAGTCAAGCAACTTCCAGGTGCCTCCAAACAGATGGGATCTGGGCCACATGACCTCTCCTACCTGTTTTTTAGAGAGTTTCCAGTATTCCCGTCAGCAGGACAAACATGGACTATAAGTGCAGGGCTTAATAGATTAATTGAAACTGAGACCGACCCACAGGGCGGATAATGGTAATAGGGAGAGGACGGAAGTAATCAAAGAATAAGCAACTAACTGAATGTTGAGTTTTGAGTTTGGATTTAAATGCCTCAACAGAGTCAGACCCCAGCAGCCCTCTATTCTGATGCATGTGCTGGAGGTTTAAGGGGATCAGACAGGTATGAAGCCCCCTTTCAAAAGCACCTTAAAAAGGTGCAACGTTTAATACCGATGCTGCTCCACAGAAATAGGGTGCAGCATTTCACTTCTAACTACAACTAACTAACTAACAGCATGTTAGCATGACAATATTTTATTTATAAGATTGGGTTCAGTGTGGCAAAATTCAAGGTGCAATTTTTTAAAGTAGTTCTGGTCAATCCCCTCTTGCTCCTGTGTATCGTCCACCAAAAATACATAAAGACTTTATCTGTCAATTTGTGGATTTCCTCTCAAACACTATGCCCAACTTTGATTGATTCCTGATTCTTGGAGATTTTAATATTCATGTTTGCTGTCTCGCTAAGCCTCTTGTAAGTGAATTTATGCATCTGGTTGAGTCTTTTAATCTTGCTCTGCTTTCCACCAGACCTACACACAAGCCAGGCCATACATTTGACCTAGTGTTATCGTCTGGTTTTACGATCTGCAATATGGAAATAATTTATGCTTGTCTGTCGGATCATAGCGCTGTTATATTTGATGCATATCTGCCTGTTTCTCCAACTAAACCTCATCTCTCTGTACGTTGTTCTTCCTACATTAACTCTTTGACCAAAAACGTTCTCCAAAGCTCTCATCGCTGATAATACCTGCATTATAGGGGCTTCTCCTTCCCATCTCAGCACTGAAGAACTTACTTCCTTATTTAACCTGCGTTTCAATTCTGAATTCTGTTGCTCCCCTTGAACTAAAAAAGCCTAAACCTAAAGGTTTACCTCAGCTTAATGACACCAGCAGAGCCCTGTGGAGGAATAGCAGAAAATCAGAACGAAAGTGGACGTGTGATAAGCTTCAAATTTCCTTTGAAATTTTGAGAAACAATTTTCTCAAATATCAGGAAGTAGTTAAGGCTGCGAGAGCAAAATACTTTTCCGACCTCAATTCGAACAACTCTCATAATCCCAAGGTTTTATTCAGCACCATCCACTGTGTCATCTGCCCCGCCCCCAGTACTAGTTTAGGCATGTCTTCCGGTAAGTGTGAAGAATTAAAAAAAATTTGACTCGAAAGGTTGATGACATTAGAATGAACATCCTCCACCCCACCAGTGACATAGCTGTCTCACTGGTCTGTTCATCCAAATTTGACTGTTTCCAACGCATCACTCTACCTCCCTTACAAAGATTGTTTCCTCCATGAAACCTACAAACTGCCTCCTTGACAGTGTCCCCACAGCCAGCCTGAATCATGTCTTTGACTTTTCCGGCCCCAGCATCCTCTCTATTATCAACAGCTCTCTGTTCACTAGTACCGTTCCAACCTGCAGTGTCCAACCCCTCTTGAAAAAAAACAATTTAGACCCAACCCTGCCTAGTAACTACAGACCGATTTCTAAACTTTCATTCCTTTCAAAGGTTCTCGAAAAGGCTATTCTCAGTCAATTGCTGCCCTACCTACACCAAAATCAGGTCAGGTTTTAGGGCATACAATAGAACAGAGACTGCTTTGGTAGAAGTGTACAATGACTTGCTCTCCTCTCGATCAACTCTGGCGACTGTGCCATCCTGATTCTACTTGACCTCAGCGTGGTGTTCGATACAGTGGGTCATGACATTTTAGAAGCAAAATAGAAGCTTCTCGGTCAACATAGGCAACTTTTCTTCTCCCCCAGCTCGTATCTCCTGCGATGTCCCACAAGGTTCCATTTTAGGTTCCATTCTGTTCTCTATGTACATGCAACAAAATGTACAAAATGTCCTTTCACTGTTTTGCTGATGATACACAGCTTTATCTCCCCCTGAAACCAAAAGTCCAATCTTATGACACTCATTAAGTGCCTCAATAAATGTGACTTGACTTGACAATAATCAACTCTGGATGAAAAAAACTTAAATCTCTGCACTCTGAGTTTTACCTATGTTGTGTCGGTGAAAAAAGGCAGTCTTGGTGATTTCTTTAATGTGCTGTAAGTGCAGTTTCAGTGGAGTGGCAGACCCTGAAAGCAGATTAAAAAGGTTAAAACATATTATTATCATGACAGATACAATTGTAATTACCTTAGATATTTCGTTTTCTCAGAATTTATCATGTGCTTTGTGGGACACAATTATCATCTTTATCATTATCATCCCTACCAACCGTGGTAGGGATGATAATCAGATGTTTTGTTATTCACATATTCAGGGAAAGAGAATGTATCAGTAATATTGCGGGAGCAGGTAGGCATTCTGAATGTTGTAGGTTTCCCTGGCTGGACATATAAGCTAGTGGAGTCTAAATCTGCTATAACTATGAACCTAGCAGGCTCTGTAATCTTCTGTGACCTTTCTTTATTCCTGGATAAAATAACAATGTCTTTTTCAGTAGGGTGAAGCTTTCAGCAGTTTGGGTAGTAAGAATCAAAAAACGTTTTTGATCTACTTTTTTAAAAACTTGTTGGTGTATGCTAATAATGCAAACTCAACTCTTCTTCCATATTTACATGTTGCGTTAACAAATTCAGTATTATACACATCTGAACAGCAGTAATTCCAACTACAGTTTTTATTCACTGTTATTTACTGAGTAAATAACAAGACGAATAGTCTACAGCAATAATAGTGGCTCTGTGATTCTAATATTTGCTGATTAGCAAATAACAGTTGAGAATGATGGAAATATAATTTGTTTGTCAGATATTTGTTCATTAACCAAAGTAAAAAAAAAATGTGATCCTATAATTGGGTAAGATGGTAATAGATTGAAGTTATTACACTTCATCCTGAGTATTACATATTACATGAAAGTCTGTACCAAACATAATTGCAATCCATCCCAAATTTATCTAAATATTGAATGCAAAACTCAAAAAAAGTCAAAGAATGACTGAAGTCATTAAGAATCATCCTCTGGGGACCATGAATGCCCAAGGCCAGATATTTAAGTCTACCTCTAACCTACATTGCCATTCTTAAGCCATGATAGCATGGCTAAAAACTGTGGATTGAGTGATTGAAAATATCTCCCAAAATACATCATGTCATCTCAAAATCATGTCAGATGCCTCTCATAGGAATTCACATGAAGGACATAAGGCAAATACTGACAGAAATGTAATGATTCGTGCAAAGCAGAGCTGCATGTGTTTAGCTGACTCATGCATTTAGTGTTAACCTGATGACTAATGCACCGCATGCATTGGCCAGCTTTCAGCTTTCTTATGACTGCAGCACTCTCAGTATAATGAATGAATGGATCAGCCCTCACAAACCAACTGTTTGGAGAATAGAACTCAATGTTGTTTTGATCCTCATAATCCCCCATACGTTTTTATTCATACTGTTTAGTGTACTAAGTCTGCAACTTAATCTCTTTACACTTTAGGTAAGGACTGACCAGTGAAAGAGGGAAACAATGATTTATTTAAAAAGTGTAAAGCCTCTTCATTTATTATTATACCAGATTATACCAGAATGTGTCTTCATGTAAGAGCCCCTCATATGAACAGATTTGTTGTTCAGTAACTCTAGCGATACAATTGATTTAAGACAACTTGTCGCGTTCACCAGTTATGTAGGTATGAACAAAATTCACAAGTAAGTGTATCCTAGACAGAGCAGATGGTCACACTGAGCCAGACAAAAGCCTGCCACACAACATAAGAGCCACAGACTCTGAACAACAACCTACATTAGCTTTTCTGCTAAAGTCTCCTTCTTATCTCACATACAAACACGAACCTGCGCACTGCCATCAACAATACAGTTAAATAGCACGCTGACATTATTTTTCACTACAAAAATCAGAAAACCTTTATTCGTCCCACAGTGGGGAAATTTACAAAGGAATGATAAACGTTATTTCAGTTGGAAAGCCACAGGCTAATGCCTTAATCCAAATGAAATGAAATTGAGTTTGACTATGATACCGATATAAAATCAATTCAAATCAACTCAATGCAAAATCAATGTTCTATTCACCATCATTCATGCCTGCCAATTTTCTTAGATGTTTGAAATCATCGTGTCACTGTCACGGCCTGTCATTTTGTCAGTTTTGATTGGTTGCCAAGCTTCAATTGGCCGAGTCTAAACTGTAAGGAGACACTTTTTGTTGAGACCATTATGGACAATGGCTGACAACTCTCATCCCTGAAGTATTTTTTGCTTTAGTTTCTGTCTGCATCTACTTGTTAACCTCAATGAACTGAAACAAACACTGAGCTCAGTTTACGGGTGTTAAAATGAGAATAAGTGCAGAGCTGGCAACAACACATTGGAGTGAGCAACATTGCGGGGAACGAGTGGACCACCTGGTGCTACTCGAGCTCATTGGGGGTCCAGGAAAGGCGTTCAAGTTATGTTGTGATCTGTTAGTAGTTGGTATAGCGATAATGTTCAGTGGTAACTAAGGTGACTTAGGTAAAACTGTGGCAGTTGCATCAACGGCGCTATATCACCTGCTGCATAATAGTAAATAAATTAGTAAGTAAATTTGCGTGACTTTCACATAACTTTAACCGCAAGTTTTTGCTAAATAATTTATCTTCATGTCAAACCTTTCCCTCTTTTTCTGTAATGGTACAGTACTGCTCTGACATCACGTTATTGGCAGCAAAATTCATATTTTAACAGTTTTGGTTCTTCTAGTATGACTAGTAATACTAGTAACACTGCAAAGTGTTCTTCCTGTTGGACAGGTAAGCTAACATTACGGCAAAGCATGTAAAATATATTGGGATTGAGGTTTTAGCTATCTCATATGGACACTTTACTAGTTAGCTAACAAAGAAAAATACTGACTTCAGGGGATATTGTCAGCTAATTCATCCAGGTATGATCTGACTGGTGAGTTATGACTTTATCAGCTAATGTTACGAAGCAACCGATTCCAGATCCATGCAGCGTAGCTAAGTTACAGCTGGCTGGCTAACCTTAGAATGCTTGCTCGCTAACGTTATAGATAGCAAAATACTATCTAAGTATATCTAAATAATAAGTATTCTACTATCTATTCCAAAAATGATTGTTTTTTTTCTTAGCAGCTATCATAAGACACCAGCCATAGCAGTGGCAAGTCAGGGCCCAACTATATCGACACCAAGACTCCTGGCAGCATTGCATCTGAAGTTTGTGCAGTTAGAAGATTTTGCTGAATCCATCTTGGAACAGTCTCACGAACAAACCTCATGGGAAAAAGTACGAGAGGTTCAGGATGAGAAAATGAAAATGTTCTTGTGTGGGGCCCATTTGTCTGTTAGAGCGTCTCTTACTACTCATCGCTCTTCCGTCTCGGAGGGTGAAACCCTGCAGGCGGATTTCAGCTGTCATGCAAACACACACACAGACACACACACACACACACACACACACACACACATTCACTTACACACAGTCACATGGTCAATAAAAGGTTCTAGGTCTAGTAAACTCTCATGTTTTAGTCCTATTTGTTGATTTTGTATTGGTTTAAATATCAATATTATAATTGATAATAATTTATAATATAACACTATTTTTTCATGTGAGGTGTTGTATGTTGTTGTTATTATAATAATTATTGTTATTATTATTATTATCATTATTTGTTGGTTGGTTGGTTTCATAAATAGTCACATAATACAACATAGGCTTAAAATGTAGAACACACACACAGCAATCCATGCCTTATGAAGTAAATAATAATAATGTCGTGCCCGTTCCCATTAAAGTTTTGAAAGTCAAAAATAAATAGTAGAAAAGCGTCAGGACACTGAGCTTCCTGAAAACTGTCTCCGCACTGTGCAGAGCCAGCAAACATTTCAACCCAGCAATTCCAATTTACTCCCATAATTGGCTGTCTGTGCAGAGAGAAAGTGGCCATATCTCAGGGTTTTCCTCCTTCCTTCCCTGTAATTAGAAGAAGTAAAGAGTCTGTTCCTTCAATTAAACAACAGTGCAGCAGGAACAAGGACTGCCCTCTTTTTGTAAAGCAGACTAAAGGAGCAGCACTCTCCCAGCAAAATAAACACGGCACCACGTAATGAGCTAAGTGGCGTGTGCGTGTGTGTCTGTGTGTACATTGGGTAAATATTGGTTGTTATTTAAGCTGGTTAATGTAATTGATGATCTAATTTGTTAGAGCTGGGTAGAGACTAAAGGACACAGAATAAACTGCTGCTTCCTTCCCAGCTCCTAAATGTGATTTCCGTGTGATGTTTTGAGATTTTTCAAGTGATCTTCTTTTTCCTGTTCAGGTAATGGAAACCAGTATACGCAGGCTGCTCACGTGACATCCTGAGGGATTTGGCAAAGCAGCTTTTGCTGTACTGAATTTGATCATTTACAATATTTGCCTGAGTTTTTTTGTTGACAATAATATTTAAACCCTATAAAACCTCAGCTTTAAAAAAAACTATCTACAGGCTTTTGACATACACTACATGTCATAGCTGGGCATGTCATGTATTGTTATTTTGTGTCTTTATAATGTCAAAAAAACAAAAAAGTCATTTTTGTCACTCTTATTGTTTTACTTCTTCTCATTTTTTGGTATCACAATTTGAGTGATCTAAAATCTACACCATGATGCTTTATTAGCGACTGACCAGTGTTGGAATTACACTCTGCCCAAAGCCCTGTTTTGTGGGTTGGAGGGTCCTGTACACATGCACGTGCATACTATCAATACATTTCAATTAATACAGAGAATATTTAGCCTGTGTGGGACAACAAAGAAAAAGAACGTTATTAGAATTAGCTGTTGCAATGTTTAAAAAAAATGTATAAAAAAAATGCTCTTTGCCAAGAAACAATAAAAATGCCAATGCACAGTAGACAGGCAATAGTTTGCGTCACTTTGTTTAACACCCCTTTTATGTACCACAACCTCTAATGTTGGGTTTACGGAAAAACATAGCAAGATTAACATAAGATAAATATGCACGTTGACAAGTGCTTTACTATTAGCCTTCTATTTATTTCAGAAACCTAAATATCTCAAATGAAGGTTTCTGGGGAAGCCGGGCTCCCTGTAGCTGTCACCAGGGATGTATGGACAACAATCACAGGACTATGTTTGATACTGAAGAAAACATCTGATGATGATGAGAAGGAGGAGGAGGACAAATCTATAAGTTATAACGTGTCTTTTTTTCTATGATTTCCATCAGATATTTATCCACATTGAACATCAGACATATCATTGGAAAGAATAAGTTGTTCATCCCAGCCGTGTGTGTTTGATGCCTGAGAAGAAGGCGTGCAAGTTTTGACACAAATAGTGAAAAAAAAAAAGAAGAAAAAAAACACACAGATATCTGATGCTTTTATATATCTGAGTGAAACGTAAAAAGATCATAGGGATATTGGGCCAAATGGTTAAGATGCATATCGCATAATCTCAACGTACCCATCTTGATTCCTTGTTGCATGTCATATTCTCTCTCCCTGTATCTCCTGTCTGTCTTCACTATCCTTCTCAAATAAAAACAAAGAGAGTAAAACAAATGGAATCACATCTTACAACTCTGAAGTAAATCTAAAATAAAACAGTCCATAATAATCACCACTGTATAGAAAAGTAAATTCAGTAGCAGGATAAAAAATAATGCTGTTTTACTTTCAGTAAATACAAGCACAACCTATTAGCATACTTTTTAGGGGTCTTCACACTCGATAACATGCAGAAACTCTATCAGATTTGGTTCATTTGGCCGTACTGACTCGATATACACTGACTCAATAACTCTACCTTCTCCGCACTCTGGACAATAAGAGTAGGAATTCTTGCTACGGCCAGGTAAATCTCAAACACAGGTTCCAATTATCACATCTCCTCTACATTTTAGAGTGTCAAGATTCAGGTCATCCACAAAGTGAACCCACTAACATTATCATTTTGATTATGGTCCTTAGTGGGCATAATGTACTTTATATGGTGTAAGTTTTTTTTACTGTATGTGTAAATGTGGCTTTGTTTCCACTAGAAGAGCAGCCAGAGCTAAAATGATTGTCACTCTGAGCGAAATCAATGAAGCTTCTTTAAAAGGTAATCGAAGATGTACTCTAGAGACTGTGTGTGTGTGTGTGTGTGTGTGTGTGTGTGTGTGTGTGTGATAAGCCTCCTAAAAAAGGCTCCTTCTTGAGGGATGTGATATTTTCTAGTACAAACAGCAGTAGTGTGCACAGTGAGTCAGCCAATCAAAAAGCCCTCTCACCTCCCACACCATACAGAGGCTATTGATAAATCTTCAGCTGTACTAGATTCCTGCAGAACTTATTTCTTTCTTTCACAGCTTCAAAAATATGTTACTTGGTTAAAGCCTCTTGGTAGTTTCAACAACCTACTGCACTACACAGGTCACTGTTTGCTTTTTGAATTCTAAAAAGTAACAATATCTATGGAATTAGTTAATGAATAATAACAGGATTTGTGGTGGAGAAGGTTGTTTTTTTTCCCCACAGCCTGTATTTTTTTAAACCCAACCATTATTTGAATACCAGCTTGTATTGGGGTATTGACAGTATTTGATTTATTTCTGAGGTCCTTATTACTTTGCTAACCATGCTGACACAGTATTTCTGTGCATTATATTTGTGCCACACACAGACACACACACACACACACACACACACACACTTTCCTCTGACTGTGTATATGCGTACCTCTGTTTGTAGTGTATTGAGTGTGTGATTGTATATCCATTTGTGGTTGTGTGGTCTTTTACCTGCCACGCATGGCGGAGCAAGGCAATTGAACACTGGCGGCGACGGTCATTCAGTCTGTTTGTGGAACTCAAATGTCAGCAGCAAAGGCTGAAACCTGAAGCTATGAAATAATGTAAAAGCGGAGGCGGAGGCAGCATCAAAACAGCATTCTACTTTCTTAGCTTACTATTGCAATTTCAAAAGAATCATACTAAAGGATTTTATTAACTCATATCATGAATTTAAAGTCATCTATCTATCTATCTATCTATCTATCTATCTGTCTGTCTGTCTGTCTGTCTGTCTGTCTGTCTGTCTGTCTGTCTGTCTGTCTGTC
>CALSCE010010635.1:13927737-13940880 GCA_943593645.1 Bovichtus variegatus | reverse complement strand
CCAGAACGGAATCCGCATTGTTCCTCTTCAATCTGAGGTTCGACTTTAATGACTTTAATTCGAGGTTAATGAGTTTGCATTACAAGCAAATTAAACAGGAGTAGATGAGCAAACAGAGAAGCTTCTTTCTAAAATATAACATGAAACATTCTAAAATAGGAAAACATTATATTAAGGCATTCCTATCTCAGGCTATTAAGGGTTTTTTTGTGCATGTTTTTTTTTGTGATTGTGAAGCATGCAGAAACTGACTGTAACGAGTGTATCACAAGCAAAAGGCCAATCGTCTTCATTCTATATTAGGGCGGAGGAAAAGACCTCAAACCTTTAGCATTTAAAACTGAAACTATGTGAACAACTAACCACTGCTGGTAAGAGGGAAACTATGTCCGTTTGTGATTTCAGCGTGATATCAGATATGCCGGGTAAAATTAAACAGAAAACATAGTCATCACCGACAAGTCAGAGGCCATGGGACTGAAAACAGAGCATTGACCACCTTAGGTTAGGAGTGAGTCGCCTTCCCAAGTGAAGGAGTTCAAGCACCTCTGGGTCTTCTCACATATGAGGGTAACAAGTGATGAGTGGGAACAAGCCGATTGGCACCCCGGCCACAGTCATGGAGCGGGCATGCTTAGCTCTGAGCCAGGTGTTGTACACACTGAGCTCCAGTTGTAGAGACTCTGTAGCATTAAAAAAAGTTGCGGTGGTTTGGGCTTGTCATCCAACAGGGAGGGAACTGCACAATAGACCCAGAAGACATCAGGATTACATATCCCTGTGGCCTGATAGAGCTGGTAATGTATTATAGCGATATTAAAATCGTAATTTCCATCCGTAAGTGCCATCAGAACCTGTCTCACCACAACATTGTAGTAAAGAGTGGAGCAGGTGGATCCAAATGCAGGGGATGGCAGCCAACAGGAGCCTGGAGAAACTGTCCCTTTCTCAATATGTGTTCTTGTCTATACTTCTGTTCTTGTGTCCTTGAGAAACGTCGTATTTTGCGGGCCAATACACAGGTTTGCACCTGCCAAGAACGGTTAAAAGTTCCAGAAGTGTTCTCGACACACCTATTGTACAGAGGATGCATCGGTTGGTATCTTGTGTGAACTTGTCAGCACAGTACCCCAGCATTCATTTCGGCATACAAGCGAGTAGCAGGAGGCGGAGGCAAGTCAACAACGGTCACAGTCTTTTTAAAAAAAAAAGTTTTATCTTTGCTATTTCATCACCAAAATTCACTTCTGAGGATTTCTGAGGCGAGTAAATCAACTGAGTAGATTTTGCCATAAATGGCAGCGGGGGTAGTGGGTGTGGCCAGCTGGCCAGTCCACTCACAGAGTCGCCTGCAGTCACACAGACCACAGCAGCCAACAGACGACTCAGCCAGGCCCACAACTGTACGTAGTTTTATTTACATTAACGAGTAAAGTTGTAATATTTTGACTTAAATTAAAGGTTTTTTAGAAATTGAGTTTCAGTTCGTATGGTAGATAAATAAACAGTTGTACATACAGTGCTAATGTGCAGGTTAAGCTTAAGGGGAGACACCAAAGCTTATCATTTTCATTTATTTATTGTTTTAGTTCAAACAGGAACAGTGTACAATAAAAGTATTACACAATTCTAATTTCCATCTGCAGTCCCTGGGCGTGTATGAAGTGCAAATATAACAATATAAAAACGATAATTTCACATAACACTACACCTGTTGGACAGTGCGTACACATTCAGAGAGGAATTACCAGAATTTAATACCTACGTTTTAAACTGACTTAAACTAATACACTCCATATTAATATTTATAGGGATAGAAGCAGTTTGAGCAAATTTTGCGAAGCGATGTTTGATATAACAGTTTGTCCTATTTCACCATGACCCGTTAACATAAATAGTTTAAGGGGTGGGAAACCATATCATACCATATCTTATAAAGTAAAAAAAACATTGGTTATAAACCAAAAAACTTGAAGTTGTATGTTTCGATTATATTGCAATAGTGGTATGCGTTTGGTGTTTTAAGAGCTCATTTTAACAGTTTATAATGTTGTTGTATTGTTGTTTTACATGCTTGTGACCAGGAGGTGGCTCAATCTGTGATAATATCATAAACATGTATCATAGCTGCACTTGTATTTAAGTAATTCTGAACAATTTGAAATTGAATAGCCTTAAAATATAATAGTGGCACAACAATGCCTCATTTTTTAAATGACATCTGCTATATAGTTAAAACTATTATTTTGACGATACTTAATAATTATACTAAATAAGAAAAAAAGGTGATTAAATAAATTAAAAAAATTAAAAAAACATTTCCCGATTTCATTGCTATTCTAGAGGTCTGGAGGTGTGCATTTAAAAAAAACTGTTAATAACCATATACATAATAAACATTTCTTATTTATGAACAAAACAATATTAATAATAATTCGGCTGATATAATGATAATAATAACAAATGTAACAATAAAGTTATATTTCACAGCACTTTGGCCTCTGTGCCTCTGTGTTTGGTTTTGAGAAACGTCCATTCTTTAAATAAAAAAACAAAGATCCAACAAAGACTGAACAGAAAACCAGGACTTAAATACAAACTACTCTGTTGAGGGGATGGAGTGCAGGTGGAGAGATGGGCGGGGACACTCAGGTGAGGGGAATGAGGGGATGAAACAGGAGAAGAGGCAGGGAGCTGATTCAAAGGGTGGAAAACACCAGGGAATAGGAAAGGAGCTGATTGGCTTGTAAGACTAATAAGGCTGATTCAGAGGATGTGTGTCGATGGGCAGAACTCTGGGAGCGTGGAAGGACTAACAACGCTGATGATGATGAGGTGTATAGATGGGCAAAGGAGGGAAAAGCAGCTCAAGAACACAAATGGACAAACACAGCAATCAGAAACGTTCCACAACTCAGTCCAGGCCCAACAGAAATTCAAAGGGCAACTGGACACAGAGCCAGACTGGGACAAACATAGGTGAAGCAGAGGATTCTTTGTTGTCTTTCCAGGTAAGGTTCATGAATCTTTATGTCACCATTTGCACTGCCATTTCCTATGTAGTATTTAACAGCCCTGGGAATTGATATTATGGTTGTGGCACTTGAAACAAAGATGTAATCCTGGTGTATGGTGGAGTGACTCTAGAGCATGGAAATTGGTTAAGAGGACTTGAAGTGTTGCCACTATTATGTAACACTTTGAATAAGTGCAGACATTTTAAGAAAGACTAAATGTACAAAGGAAAGGTAGAACCATGGGCAGGGTGATGTTGGTGGAGATGGAGGTGGAGAGAGGAGCTGCAGTGACAGTCCCAATCATTTTGTCCACAGACATTAACTCCGTTCACATACACACAATAAAGCAGGTTACTGGGAGAAACCAGGTCATGCTGCCTGAGGAAGAGCACTGAGCTCGATCTCTCTGAATCAGCCACGCTCATGTTTCTCTTACGCTAGCTGTGCACTTGTGTGCATGTATGTGCATCAGAAGCATTAATAAATAATTACATATAATAATTACACTGTTTGCAAAAGTGGACGTTTCAGCTGTTTTCCTTTTTTTCTTTGTTTCTCCCATTCAAA
The DNA here is from genome assembly GCA_943593645.1 of Bovichtus variegatus. Taxonomy (NCBI): domain Eukaryota; kingdom Metazoa; phylum Chordata; class Actinopteri; order Perciformes; family Bovichtidae; genus Bovichtus; species Bovichtus variegatus. The sequence goes on along the minus strand of CALSCE010010635.1, from coordinate 13,937,296 downwards.
GTATTTCTCTCTGACATGAGGAATCAGGTTTGTGGCATGTCCTTGGAGAGCACGTTAACCAGGGTACTCATTGGACTCCCTGGAATGGAATAGTCAGGATTCATCAAGATTGGTCAAGTATTCTATTGAGTTCAGAAAGTAATCATCTCTGCATGATGCATATAATAATGGGCTTTCTGACTCCATTGAGGATGAATAGGCTGCCGAGAGCTACCCGCCGATCTGGATGCCTTGATCGCCCTCACCGTCCATATTGACAGACGTCTCCGGGAACGGAGATGGAAACTACGCCTGGGTACCAACTCCCCATGCTGATTGCCACGCCGCATTTGTCGCGTGAATTCCATGTCCCCACAGTGTTCCTGGGTTTCATCTTCACCACTGGCAGTATCTTGATGGAGCCAAGGCCCAGAAGCTCCACCCCTGCGTAAAGGAATTATGACACAACTCTAACCCCTTCCTCAGAGGGTGGGGCTCAGGAAATTGGCTCCCGTTTTGTGCGTTCCTTCCCCGTCACAGAGGCTTCATTAAAGTCATTTTCTTGTCCTAGTCTGCTTGTTTCCCTGCAATACTAACTTGCATGTGTCATTTCAGCTGCTCATATATTCCCACTTCCCTCATCAGCCTTAGAATATATTTATATATATATATATATAACAGCCCATACCGCCGTACCACAGCAGCATGAAACGAGAGGCCAGTATGTAAGGTGACCGCAGTGCTTAATTGGTATATACAAAACACACAGAGAGTGCAGAGAGATTTGACCTAGGTTAGCTGTGCTCTGAATAAAAAAGCAGTCAAAGCATTATTGCAGTAGGGAGAAATGGACGAGAGCAGGTCAGATAGAGAGAGAGAGCGAGACAGAGAGAGAGGCAGAGACAGAGAGAGACAGAGAGAGAGAGAGACAGAGAGAGAATGGGAGAGAGAGAGAAACGGAGAGAGAGAGAGAGGCAGAGAGAGAGAAAGGGAGAGACAGAGAGAGAGAGAGAGGGAGAGAGAGAGAGAGAAATGGAGAGAGAGAGAGAGACAGAAAGAGAGAAAGGGAGAGACAGAGAGAGAGAGAAAGGGAGAGACAGAGACAGAGACAGAGAGAGAGAGAGAGAGAGAGAGAGATGAAGTCAGTGGTGCTCTGGTTAGAGATTCTCTGTAATAAGACAGCAGCATCAGCATTCCTCAGCTTCTACCATCACTCCATCTCAATCCAGCCTCCACTCCATCTCTCTACCTGTATCCCCACTGTCTCGTGTTTATTTTTTTCTCCTGTGAACACAGACATAAACACAGCCATACACTTTTGCGCGCACATGCACAGCCCTCTCTGTGGTGGACTAGCTGCTATTGATTGAATCTGAGGAGATGTCTGAGGAGGAGAGTACTGTTCAGGGCATGGGGAATAGACTACACTCAGCTCTCAGCTAATAGATAGTGTGTGTGTGTGTGTGTGTGTGTGTGTGTGTGTGTGTGTGTGTGTGTGTGTGTGTGGTACGAGCTGTGAGGCAGAGAAGCCCATCTTTTCACAGGCTCCATTGACTGAAGGGCAGCGTGGAAACGCTTCAAGCTTGATGATAGGGCCGATAACAGGCCTGATGTGGCTGAATGAGTCCCGCTGGAGCCCAGCGAGCAGGGAAATACGATTTGGTAAATACTGATGGTTACTTGTGTGAGACAAATAACCCATTTGGTCATTAATCAAGACAACTGCTGGGCGAGAAGGTAGGAGGCAAACTTGCGCAAGTTGGACAAAGAGGTTGATCAGCAAATGTAAGAAAACAAATGCTCGTGGCAGATTTGTTCAAATGATAAGATGTGTTGTGTGTTTTCACAAGAAACAGGTTGAAGCCAGGTTTTGTTTGGCAGGATCTCTTCAAATGAACTAGATCCTGCATTCCTCTCGTCCGACCTCTTCCAAAGACAAAGTGTGTTTACCTGTACCTGAAAGGCGTCGCTTGAAGGAGCACGGTAAAGCCGGCTGTAACGTCCTCCTCCTGGCTACATGTCACTGCCTCAAAGCTATGAATCACACAAATGGGGATAACAGCGCACACTTTCAAACAGTTTCTCTTCAAAGGCATTCTGTTACATTCCATTGCTCAAACGATAGGGACACGTTGTGTTACAAATGCAAAAAAAGAGTTTCACACCGAGTACCCCGCCTCAGTTTCGCCATCGAAAAAGGAACATTATTGGACAAAGGTCCGGAGATTCTTCAAAGGCATTCACTAGTGCTTAGTTGTTGTTTGAAAGAAAAGTTCCAACCCTCCCCACTTTCACACCTCCACATATCTGGCCAATCATTTCATGAAGTGGCCGTCAGTGTCGGACTGTATGTTTCAGAAGGAACAGAAAACTAGGAAAGTTGTCAATTCTGTTTGCACTCTGTTGCAAAGGTATCAAAGAGTCCCAACTTTAACCTTTAAACTTGTAAGTCACCCTATTTTAGATTTATATCAGTATATAAACATTTAATAAATGGTATGTAATACATAATAGATAATGTAGAGGTAAGCATATACAAGTGTACATTAATAAACTAAATGTTATCATAGCCACTCTATAGAGTGTTATAAGCCATTTATTTAAGGTTCTCAATTCAAAATGCAGAGCAGATCTATGATTGAGGGATTGCCCCCACACAACTCTCAACATGGTGACGGCTAGCAGCTAACAGTGCTAACAGTGCGAACAACGGCCACAATGCTGGAGGAGAACAGTGTTTACCTCGTAGGGAACCAGACGGAACAGTGGCTTCAGAGGTAACCGCCGTATGAGCGCATAGCGACAGTGATATGCACACAGGATGCACATGCACTATCATGCAGCGGCTGCTGGACCGGCTAGCAAAAAAAAAAGCACAGAGAAGTTCGGATTGCAACACACGTAGAGGGAGAGAGACGTCATTGTCCACTCAGGACAACATTACTTCACTATATCTTTACATTGCAAATAGTTGCTTTGCTGCTTTATTACTGCTGTTAATGTCGACTTGAAAACTTTTAAATGTTGGTTTACTGCTTATAAATGCTGAAGGGGACTTAAATAAGATAAGATAAGATAGAACTTTATTTATCCTGAGGGAAATTGTTGTGCAACAGTTGCAATACACAGTAGGAGACAGTATAAGATGCAAAAATTTACAAAAATTTACAAATAGTGCAAACAATGTAATGTTCCAGAGCTTTGTCGAGGTTTAACTTTGAGCTACATGATTCATGCGTGCAGGTTTACATTGCAATCAATAATCTCGTTATTAACACATATTATTGATAAATAATATTAATAAAAGTATTAATACTTATAAAATCATAAATATTGGGTTAATAATAACTGGAACTACAATGACGAAGGTGTATTTGCTCAAAAAGGGCATTCAAATGGCAATCAGATGGATGGATTATATTTGATATAATTATTCATTATATTAATTACTATGACATAATTTACATTAAGTCACCTATAGGGGACACCACCTTTGAATCAAAGGAAAATTATAGCCAGTAGTCTAATAAAATATACTAGATCATGAATTATAAAATCTGATTAATAATTAAATTAATAATTATAAACAAAAGAGCCATATCAATAGCTAGTAAAAGTTGAAGGATGTGTGTGCGGTCATGTGTGCACACGCATAGGATCAGACAAAGAACATGTAGTGGTAGCCTTGAATCCTTATCTGTGTGTGTCGCTAGGTTTAAAGATCAATTCACAAATGATTGTGAGATGGTAACGTGAAGGATAATGTTGCTGGGTTAAGAAGCTGATTAGTGTGCGCGTGTGTGTGTGTGTGTGTGTGTGTGTGTGTGTGTGTGTGTGCACAACACTAACACATCACCTGGTGAAACAACCTAATGTTACCCGTTAGCTCAATACAACAGATCACACAATACAGCTCAGTGAATAAAAAACATTTACAGCAGTATAGCAGTTCTATGCTTACTTAGACGTGTAAACTTAATGTACACTAAATAATATACTATATCCAGGTTCAGTTCATGAATGGAAAGGCTACTTAGCTGTTAGCTGTTAGCCTAGCAGGCTGCTGTCTTTGAAAAGACTAAATCCAACAGTGAACAACGACTCCCACTAACAGGTATTAGTTTTTAGTGTAAACTTTAGTGTTAATCAGCGTGAGCCACTCACCTTCTTATTTAGTTTCATTCATTCATACAGAAATGTGTTCAATGTGTTTTTTTTCTACTGACAAAAGCATTGCTCTGTGTACTCTTCTCTACATCGACTGTAGATAAACTAATGCTGTAACATCAACACATTTCTCGCACTCGTTGACATCACATTTTCTAGTAAATTTGTCAACATCAGTCAAATGCACCTTACAACCGCGCTGTTGTCTGCAGGCTCTGTACACACTCTACATTGTGCTGCTGTTTGAGTAACATTTGCTAAAAACCAAAGTTGTCAGCTGTTTTAGGATAAAACATTTTTTAAAACTATATATTGGTGGTTTTAATTGTCACCTTCCGTAGGATCCAATGGGCTTGGGTAGGAGAGTCAGAAAGTACTGAAGTGGACTAACGTATAATGAATATATGCTGCATTGATTTATACAGCAAGTAGACATAATACAAATCAAAACAAGTAGTTTAATCAGCAAACAGTAAGCGACAGAGTTTTCTATCTATTTCCCATGAAGTTAAAGATCTTTTCATATAAAAGGTTCCAATATCAGATCACGTTCTCATCCCACAGTCTCAATAGATACTAAATCCTTAACATCTCAATTAAATTGTGCAGTAAAAGTAACAATAATTAATTCAATTTTGAAAATCAAATAAGAACAGTAGTAAAAAAAAAAAGAATGATAATAATAAAATAAATCACACTAGAGCAGGTACTGCTGAGGTCCCAGTATGGCAAATACAGTTAAGTAATAATAATAAAACATACAGAAAAGTGCTGCGACAACTAAATAGAATTACTAAAACAGACAAGACAGATTTCCACACAGTAATGCACAGACACACACACTCAATGTGAGCTCCCTTTGAAAGTTGCAGGTCAGTGACGAGGCCTCTCCAAAACAGCCCTGAACTAGAGACCATGTTGCGATGGGATTACACAAACCACGACACAAAATCGACCCGGGGGTGTGAAGTGGCACCTTCCCCACTTCCTATCCCTCAACTTCTTGCACGCACCACACCCTCTTCCAACTCGTTTGTAAAGATTTGTGACTGCATCTTACACGGTTGCGGTGCTATTGCCATGACAAAAATCTGTCCAAAGACACACACACAGATTCACAAGGTGAAAACAATACCAGCGTCGCTATCGTGGCTGGTAATCAAACGTTTTGGATCCATTTATTGTAAAATTGCTGTGCACTGATTTATCCTTGTCTGAAAAACTCCCAGTGTATCCGAACTGTCATTCCTTCGTCTACAGTATCCACACAGCACTCGGTTCGCCTTGCTGCAGTGCCTGCCATTAATACCCGTCAGCCAGGCTTTCTCCCACATCATATTTCTGCTGTTCTGCTGGAATATACAGAGTGCCTTTTCAGCCAGCACTCAGGAAGCCCTGCATAATTTACTACAAAACAGGAAACGTCATTTGTGTTCTGCACTGGTAGCAGAACACACAAACCACAAAAGCCCAATTTACTCTCTTATACATTTTACTGCCCATACAAAATCATAGCTATGTGATGTTTGATACGGATGTGCGGATGTGTTGGCGGAACGTGTGGCCTAAACACTTTAAATTGAATTAAAGCAACAAGGCTGGAGAAATGTATCCAGTAAAGACATTCAGCAGGTCCAGAATGTGAATGTTTGAGAGTAAAGTGCAGTGTTCCACAGGAATCAGTCTAAAACATAGTTTATTTTGCACATGAATGACCTCTGCAATGGTTTTAAAGCATATCAGTTCTGTTTGTTACTGTTTGTAAATCATGTCAAAATGGAGAGAACTTATGAATCAAAATGTTGGGACAGTTAATTCTAAATGATGCTGTAAAAAGCATATTCATTATGTAAAAGGATTGTGCATTGTTGTACAAAGTTAACGATCTGCTCAGTCTTTTTAAAATGTGTGTATTATGACAATGCGTTGCATCTTCTCATATTACGTTGCATACATTGCTTTCTGTGTGTATAAAATATATAAATAATATAAAGAAATGTAGATTGTTGATAAAAAAAATGATGGTCAGGACCAATAAAATAAAAACCAAAATTAGTGCATTTCAGTGTAGAAGGTGTAATAAATGACTGTCCTGCTAAGAATATCATCAGTCATTTCACAAAGTGTCCCAAGTTCATGTGACAAAGTCCTCTAACGACCGTGGGAATTATGACGTGAGCGAAAGAGGAAGTCAAGTGACGGTATTATAGAGTTCAGACTTTACAAAGGGAGACTGATGCTGACACGATCGTTCCTGTTCTCCGAGTGAAACACAAAAAGAAACACATTCGTGCCTGTGAGTACTTTTTGACAAATATGTTTTACAGTAACATTAGCCACTGTAAATTTGTTAGCTCTCACTAGCTAATGTGAAACATTTCATCTTCCCTCAAATATAACCGCTAAGACAAAAAAGATTTCAAATCTGTTTTATTCTTAATAAATAATAATAAATAATAATAATAATCAAAAATGAAATACCTCCCATTGAACAATGCCAAAACAATTGTATCCTGCTTATGATAATTTAAATCATTTGTTTCCTTGTTTGTTTTTTATAAGGTAAAAGGATGCGTGCAGATGTGCAGGGAATACATTTTTTGAACAGAATCTTTTATTACATTTCACCAACAGATTTATTACACTGATTTGCTTGATGCCATTTATTTTTTTCCCGATGCTATTCCAATTAATTCTTCTGTCATTATGCAGCTGCTAAAACTGTTCTTCTGGATATTTTCTCTATAATATCTTCAAATCAATATAAACAAATGCAAGCCATCCCTCCAGTGTATGTCACAGCTAAATCTTTTTGACATTTTTATGAAGCGCAGCACCACATCACAAGCAGCAGCCTTCAAATTGAATATTGATTTTAATGATCTCTTCTTTGGGGCTGCAAGAGTTTGAATCTTAATAAAGCGTAGAGAAATGCGCCGCATTCTCAATTGCAAGAAAACTTTATACAGAGCCCTTGGGAAATTCAATGGTAATGTGATAGATTTGTTGGGTTCCTCATTCATGAAACAGATTCCAATGAACTTTTTAAAGCGAGGGGAATCTTTTTTGCAAATTTGTTTCGGTCTCTCTGGGGCAGCAGTCTATTTTATGGTAGGGCTGTAATCTCAATTAAATATGAACTCTTCAAATGAAGTGTACTGCTGCATAGAGGATAGGACTTACTAAAAAAAAGCACCAAGCCTTCTTTCATTAAAGGTGGCCTAATATTTCTCAATTAACATGTTCCTGCTGCCAAAGCCCTTGAGTCAGTAGGCACACAGAAATTAGAAGACATCTGAAGGGGAGAATTTAATTAATTATTTTTTTCTAAAATGTAATTATTATGGAGTGTTTTCATGATGGGTGCACATCAGTATGATATTGTAGGAAACATGTTATTAAGGAGCCGTGTCTATGCGAGGACCTTCTTTTAATGAGACACTGTGTGAACCTGCGACTCCAATCCAGACTCTACAAAATATCAGTTTTCAGGTGACAATCTGAGTTGTAGGCGAAAGTAGACAAGATGCCATTACTGTGGTGGCACCTCACTTGTAAATTCCTTCTAGAAATGTCATTATTAACTGATGCATTTATACGGTTTACAATGTATGGAAATTAAGTTTGGTGATTTAATTCAGAAACTAGTAGTTGCTGCTGGGTTGGCCGGATAGAAGCGGTATAGTGTAACTTCCATTTACACAACTCATCTTTCGAAGGGAGCAACGGCCAACATATAAGCCTCAGACTTGGAGGGGCCGACTCCCATCCAGACTGCTTTACACTTGACTGCGAACCTTATCAGCGTGTGCCGAAGGTCACGGTCTGATGAAGCCAACAGAAGCACATCATCTGCAAACAGCAAAGGAGCCGAGGGTTCCCAAACCGGACACCCCCCCCCGGCTGCGCCTTGATATCCTATCCATGGAGATCTCAAACAGAAGTGTCGACATACCCGGTGGAGCCCAACACCCACTGAAAAAACGTGTTTGACAAAATAACAAATTCAACTTTACAATTATTGTTCATGCCTAAACGAAACGGCTATTAAATGCAGCGAGTGTGTTAGATGGCTGCAATGTTACAAAATCATCCAACGTGCCTCAATCCATAAAAATACATCACCATGGCAGCATGCCACTGTATTCAGTATATCCGCAGGTCAGCATTATTGGGTTGGTCAGGCACTCCCATACAACCAACTCATGGATGGCATTGTGTTTCGTCAACTCAGCGATAGTGTACTTTCAAGAACCTTATTCTACTGAAAAAACATTACCACGTACATCTAAAACATATACATTTAGAAAAAATAATAAAAACAATCATCCATTGCAAGATTGGGGATGCGGCGTCATGTAACAAAGCCTAACAAGGTAAGACGCACAAATGAGTCTGTTAACAGCTGATCTACTGTAACCAGTAACAGTAAGCTGTAACAGTTAAATTAAGGTAGAAAATGTGAGAACGATTAAATATAAAAGTAAAGAAGTGAGGTTGCACTGGGGGACTCTCAGTGTTGATCCAAACCACTTGTTAGGAGGTGAATCTCTAATCTCGTGTCTGTATGGTTATGGTAAATGACAACATACAGCACCATACAGCATCCGCCACTTAACATCTCTGCTACTTATATGTTCACACTCTCAGCTTAACTAATGTTCCTGTAGCGTAACACACAGCCAACAACAATTCCCTTTAGGAAGTGGCTTTGATAACCACTAACTGATCAAACAAAATCACTTTCTGCAGCATTTCTTCAACATAGCAAAATATACAAGGGAAACACTCAAAAAGCAGATCGCAAACAGCACACACACACACACACACACACACACACACACACACACACACACAAACACACACACACACACACACAGATACAACTTACCCACAAATACATCATCATGATGACTGGACAGCTGAGTGCCTTCCCCTGCAGCACTGAAACGGACTCCTCCTTGACTTTAAACACAAGTTGTGAAACCTCTTGCGTCTCCCTCGGTCACCAGCTCACCATCACAGTCCGTGTGAGCCAACTCTTCTTCGATTGGAAAAGATGCCTCTGACCCGTTTTTTAAATTTATTTTCCCTTTGACTTCTCTTTCTTCCTCTCCGCTCCTTTTGTGTAAAATCCTGCTTAGCCACCACTTCTCGGTGAGTGTGTACTTCAATATGCGCAAGTGTGTCAGTGTGTATGTGTGTGTGTGTGTGTGTGAGGGAGAAAGAGGGAGCCTAATGACTAAATCTACTCTATGCAGCAGGATGCTACGGTATACCACTGCACAATGAAAGCGAAAGAGGGGAGACAGAAGAGTAGAGGTGGAGAAAACCGCACATGCACGCACGCACACACACACGCACACGCACACACACACACACACACACACACACACACACACACACACACACA
>CALSCE010010635.1:13901100-13927727 GCA_943593645.1 Bovichtus variegatus | reverse complement strand
CACACACACACACACACACACACACACACACACACACACACACACAGACCATTTATCATGCTTCGAGCATTGTATCGTCGGATATGGACTATATTACAGGACTGGATATTATGATGGGAAACAAATGAAGTACGTTGTCAGGGAACATTTTATTGATGCATTCAGTATTAACATTTTTTGCGACTTGTGCAGTATGTTAACTCACATTTTCTCATTATGTTATTGGTATTTATGTATGTAATATGGTCTGCTTCACGTTTCCCTTCAAAATGTAGTTGCTTTAGCAAATTTGGTTGTATAAAAACAACATTTATAGGAGACAGGGTTGAGTTTGCAAACCGTTAGAGGCTGTAGTGTTCAATACGCCCCAAATAATTTAAATTTAGGATGATGGTTACAAAGCATTTACGTAGTAGGGCAGTGCACACTTTAGTATCTCTGTAATGTGCACTACACTACACAGCAGGATGCCACGGTTCTTTTCACCTGTCCGGTCGGGCTACATTGACAAAGTAAGAACTATAGAAGTTTTTATTAACCATTTAGCAAAGTAGTATAATCATCAGTTAGCTTAACAATTAAGCTTTTAACCATTAACAAAGTGTTACAAACATCTGGTCCACCTATCTGTGTAATCTTTATCCATGTTTTACACGGTTTACATATCATTTGGTAATCATTTACAAATATTGAACATAGTATAAAACATTTTATAATGTGTGCAACAAAAAAACGTTAAAATAACAGACTATAGCATTACTAATAATTACCATACATTATTTATGATCCTTTTATTGTTTAACAGTAAATTAACTCTTAACTTAAGTTTAATTAACTATCCATGTATGAATGATGGTTATTATAAAGTGTTACCAGAACTTATGGGGGAAATAAACATATAAATATCTAACCCTACCCTGAGCCTAACCTCCTTTTGAACAATATTTTTTTCTAATGAATCACCTTTACTGACATGTAAAAATCCTTCAAATCAAAGATTAAAGAGCCAAAAACACTATTCATTTGAAATGCTCACAACTCTCAACATACGATCACGAATGTTCACAGGTAGATAATGTTTTATTTTTACAAGCCAAAACAGCTTTGTGCTCAAACAATGCGGGGGGGAGTGTTGCTTTAAGTACTGGTGAAACAGTGAAAATTAATCCAGCAGGGCCTGGTTTAAGTACATCAATGGATTTTCAGGCTCATTACACGCAAAGCAGTCAATAATACCATGAGGCAGGGTTTTGACCACACATGGCAGCACCAGGTAAACAGTAGAATTACTTGTTCACATAAGTAATTACCAAAATTGTGGGACTTGAGCCAGGTTCATCTTTTTTGCTTGCAGCCGTGCTTTTTTTTCTTTCTTTTTTTGGCGGAGCCCGGGCTTTAGAGTGTAAAGTGATTTCATAAAAACAAACCAAATACGACACACTTGATGAATAAGCTCTGCAGCCTGTTGGGTTCAGTTTGTGCTTTATGCTGGGGTGAGTTATCAGTTACCCAAAGAAGCAGGGGTGCACAGAAGTTAAAACATTCCGTGTGCAGCCACTGGAACAGAGTTGCATCAGTATGCAAAAGCATTTCAGATATGTCACTTAATGAAGACACTACAACAGTCGAGGTGCTCTACAGTGTGCATATAGGAGCGTATGGATCTTTGAGGTGAAAAAAAAGCATTGAATAAAATAAGGATTACCAGTCGGACCCTCTACACACACCATCCTCACCCCTTTTCATGATCCACTGCAAAGCTTTCAGCATCACAACATGTATTACATAGCATGTATTTGTGAGTAAGCCCACAATGTAGTAACTTATAGGGTTTATAGAAAAATACTGAAAACGACTAAACTCAGCAAACTCTTCAAAGAGAACAAAAGTGATTACCAATAAGGTTACCAATCGTACACATGGCAACACAGCTGGCAGCATGGCATCAGGGGGCAACTCTGCTATGACCACCAGCTACACCTGAACCTGCTAACAACCCATATCAAACTGTGTTCCTGCAAGCTTTTCCCCGAAACCCTCAGCTTCCCTGACACTTGCAGAGTTTTTTCTTGTTAGAAATGTTCTAAAAAGTACTTTTTGCAGTGTATATCTAATTAATATTTTTAAAGGGCACTTTAGGGGGCCCTGCCCTGTTGGGGGCCGTAGGCAGTAGCCGACCTTTTGGTTTATGGTAAAGTGTGCACTTCCTGTATCAGCCATGCTTTAATGGCACATGCATGCCAGAGTTATTTGAGCTTCATCCTCCGAGTGTAATCACCTTGAGCCTCAGGTTCATGGTGTGTTCATGTTCAACATACTGTGGGTTAGATGTTGTGCAGAGGTCAGCACAGGAATCATTAATATCCAACGGCACTGATTTGGGTGGCAAAACAGCCCTAGTTTAAAAATCCATCACCACGTTCGTATAAAATGGCATCACATGTTTTGAATGGGTCTCATAGGTCACATAGGTTCATGGAGATGATTTGACATATCAGACCTAGAAAGAGTATGAGAAATACTAAATTGCGCGAGTGTGTGTGTGTGTGTGTGTGTGTGTGTGTGTGTGTGTGTGTTTGTATGGGAGTAAAATTCATTCTCATTCACTCATTCCTCCATTATCCTGAAGGAAATACTCGTTCATTTTCATGGCTCTTTATGAAATCGGCCAGTAGCTGTGTTTGCAATAAGATGCCATGGCATGAATAATAACACTATGGCTGCAAGTTTATTTTTAGACTCAAAATGTAACCACTACACGAGCTGTACTTACCGCTGCTGTTACTGCATTTTATTTATTTTTAAGTTTATGACTGGTTAATGAAAAAAAAAATCACATTTCTTAACCCAGCAATAAAACACAGAACTATACTCAAAAATCCCATGAGGCAGGAAGACAGGAGAGAGAGAGACAGAGAGAGACAGAGAGAGAGAGAGAGACAGACAGAGAGACAGACAGAGAGAGAGAGAGAGAGAGAGACAGAGAGAGAGAGAGAGAGAGAGAGAGAGAGAGAGAGAGAGAGAGAGAGAGAGAGAGAGAGAGAGAGAGAGACAGAGAGAGAGACAGAGAGAGACAGAGAGAGAGACACAGAGAGAGACAGAGACAGAGAGAGAGACAGAGAGAGAGAGAGAGCTCGGACTCATTACGTGTGGATACGAGCGAGCTCTACTCAATCTACAAGAGTTATAATGAGGCTCCCGGTCACTGATATTCTCAAGTCTCTTGTCAAGTCAGTAATGAGACCAAAACATGCTCATCATACAGATGCCTCGACATACCACTTAAATCAGAGCATTCATTCACAAGTATCTGAGCCATGCAGGGAAACATATGCACACACAAACTACAAAGAGGACGACAAGGCTGGGATACAACATACACACAGCACACTACGAGGCAGAGAGACTTGTCTCGTGTCAAACATACTGCGTGTTCATGTTGCCGTTACTGACTGCGAGTGCTGCAGTTTTTAATCAATAAATGTATTAAAAGGTATAGGAAATTCACAGTTGTGACTTTGTAACTAAATAGATGTTGATATTGTAGCTTTTAAAATCTTATGCATTGATGGCTCAGTTGTTTCGGAGCAACGACGCTGTTGATGTGATTGAGAGTGAATGTATTACTCGCCACACACAGTCAAAGAGCAGGTGAGCTTAGAGACGGCCGCACAGCCGCTGCACACGAGACCCAGCACTTTGCACTTGAATAAAATAGTGATGCGTGTCTCACTTTCACCATTGTATCTTTAGTCAGCTGTGCACCACAATGCAGTTTGTTGGGACATCGAGGAGTAACTTAACACCAAACTGAAAAGCAGAGTTTCATGGATCTCTTGATTTAATTGACCTCAAATTGAAACACCATAGCTGGCGTCCTGAAGTCTGTGAGAAAAGTCAGATTCATCCAGTGATGTGTAGGTGTTAATTGGTGTTTTCTGTCATTTCAAATGCGTACACATTACATTACTTGTATACGTGACTTAATATAGATAATAAACACAATTATTTGTCTGTGACCATGAGTGACACATGTCCTCACATGTCTCTGTATAAGAACATACTGCATTTTGAATGGGCACATAGTCACACAAGCACACACAGTACATGTGAATAAAATAAAGGTATATGAAGGCATTTCTGTATCAAACACATGAGCACTTGCTCAAAGGAATTTATATGTGTATAAGAATCAAGTGTTTAGTTGTGTGGAAGACTATGTGGACATATAAACCTTCATATAGGCAGGACTTACCCTCAGCTGCTCTTGCTCACAGCTCATTAGTTGGCCTGAAATGTACAAGAGAAGAAACAATTAGCTGTTGACTCTGAAGTGACCACGATCCTTAAAAGCCTTCTTCAGCAGCCATTACAACAGACGAGCACAACCGTATTAAATTATCCACCCTCATTCCTGATCAAGTAAGTGAAAGCAAAGGGTAAACTGATCTGTAAAAAGACTTTAATGCCGCAATCTAACAATCAAGACACTTTCAGTTCATTAATGGAAAGTGTTGGTTTCACAAGCCTGAGAAAGGAAATAACAGTAATCAGACTTAAAGGAGCAATGTGTAAGCCTGGCCACGTGCTCCAAAGCATTGGAGGCACCTCGACTACTGGCTCCATACAATCGAAATTTACAGTTATCAGTTATAAAAAACAAAAACTACTAATTAACAGTGAGGCACGATTACCCAAAATTTGACCAAACACCTGTAGCTGAAAACGAAAACACAAGACTTTTTCTCTTGTTTTGCACTTATTTGCGATTTAATCCAATAAACAAACATCCACAGACCCTTTATTGACAAGCCCACAGTGAAGCTCTACTTCTCTGTCCTCTCTTGTTGGCTGGAGACTGGAGCTACACTGACTCACTATCGCCTCTGGAGGTACAGCTGGTATTACAAGACAGGACCGGCCGGGTCGAGCTGCCGACATGCTCACTTCACTAAATGCGGCTGGTGCACATTGTTTTTATTTACTAGAAAGTTCAGGATTCTTTTTGAGGGGGCGAGATGAAACATGAAAACTAAAACTACACCGATACGGCAACATTTTTTATTTGAAGCCAATGAAAGAGGTGAGCCAAAAAATATAGAAGAGGCAACTTGTATACCCGACTGGAGTCGCTTCACAACAATTCCGCTCTCTCAGTCTCATTATGTTATGCTTGGGAGTGGCTACTGAGTCAAGAGAGACACTAAGTTGTAACATTCGGAATACCGCTGCAGTCCGGTGTTTGACTTAATGTCAAACCGGTTTGAACATTTACACGTACCAGGCACGACAGGTCAAGGGTACTTGGAGTCAAAAAGAGTTTTGAAGAATCGTATAAAGAATAGTTTATGAGTCTGTTTATCTGTTCTAACATAACCTGGATAACCCGCTTACTTCCAAAGCCAAGAGTTAGCTGAACTACAATACAATATGTCCTGTTTGGGAACATCCACTGTGTGGAGGTCGGTGATCTGTCAAAGTCTTTTTCTCAATTGCAGTATTTCCCCTTGCTAAACACAACCTCAACATGCTACTATAAAAGTTTAGGGTAATGTTACCCTCCTCTTTAAAGGATCTGGGGAATTTTTCATGAGATGAGTTCACCAGACTCATTGATTAGTACTTATCCAAAAAGCCTTTTCTTTTGAATAAGTTTGAAAATATTGAAAATACAAACAATAAAGCCAAATATAACCCCTGTATTGCTTTTCCAAATATGTTTTTCCAAAGTAAGCATCCAAATTAACTTATGGTGGAGATACATTTTATATATTTAGAATTTCTCTATAGGATTCTATTATAGTAATAAGACAATATGGGTTTTGTGTTGACTAGATCTTCTTTACATATACAACTCAAGAACAATGCTGCTCCTTCCTTTCTTTGTGTTCAACATGGATCGACAATTAGTGAGGATAAATATTCTTTGCCTGAGACATGCAAGCTTAAGGGTCAGTTTGACTTGTGGGGCTACACAGCCCAGTATCATAGAAGTTTCATCCGTATGGGAGGATTCTGCACCTCATGATTTACGTACACTGCCAGTATTCAATGCCAACACAGGAAGTAGCGTGTCCCTTTTGCTGCGTAGAAATTACAGCTACAACATCTTTACAGTTACATTTGAGAAGAAAAGAAAAAAATTGCCATTGCCTTTTAAAAAATGTTTTTGGCATTGAACATAATCCTTGGCTTTGCAAAGACATCTATTATTGACTTTCTTGTCTGGCAATAAGCTACAGAAAAGTGTTTTATACTTTGCCAAAATTCTGCTATTTCTATGATCATTGATGGATGAAATGGGAATTTCAACTGTACACGTAGAAATGTTAAAGATGGAACTGGAGAAGAGATCAGATGTAATCAGAAGCATCCTCTTAGGACCATGAATATCCATACCAGATACCTGTCCTGCATGCAATATTTTTTCTTTTGGAAATAAACAGAGGCCATTTCACTCACACCACCTTAGAAAAAGTTGATTTACTTCAGTCCTGCCAAAATCAAACGTATCTCTTATTGCCGCATGGGGCCACAAAAAACGAGAAGTTTCTTAGATCAGCTCTCTTGTTCCTCACTCATATGTACGTAGCCAACCTATATCCTTTGTTTATCATTGCTTTATTTCTTGCTCTCTTTTTCAGTTCCCTCATCGGTTTGAGGGCTTTGCTTGGATTCCCATAGCTTCGGCATTGATTTTGGAGAAAAAGGATAACCCTTTGAGGATTATCAAGGGAGAGATAATGAGAGGAAAAAGGATGGTGGAGAAAATTGTTCAGATTTTATGCTTATGCTTTTCTGTGTGACCCCCAGAGAGACATGTTTCTGCAACACATTAAGGCAGTGGTTAACCTAGGACTAACTAGAGAGGGAAGACAGAGAGAGCTCTGGTAGTTTTAATCTTTCATCACCTTACTAAATAATAAAATAAATACATACAACAGGTGAGACACGACAAAACGTCATACATTGGGTGACTTGATAAGGTTGACACCAAGGGGCAAAATATGCATTGAGTACATAAAAACAGCGAAAAGGGTAAGGATTTAAAATGAATTGAAACTGATGTGGCCAAAGTGCGGTGCTTCTAAAGGTAGTGTGTGTGTAGGGCCGTACATGTGAGTGTGTGTGTGTGTGTGTTTGTGTGTAATGTGTGAGTGTGTATGCAAGTGTAGAAGAGCGGTGGTGATACAAGCTACTATACATATTTGCTGCTCTCGACACTTCCTGTACATGATATGCTACATGCACCCACAGATAGATAGAGACAGAGATTAAAATGGGAAAAGGAGGAAAGAAAGATTTGAGAGTTGCATTAAACAAAAGATGGATTTTTTTAACACTTTATTTACATATTTTTCATCTTTACATACTGTTCAAAAGTGCAAATGTGCAAAAAATTTGTTTTCAAATTTAAAATGATCCAATAAATACTTGTGCAAAGTGCAATTCATCGTTATTAATAAAACAAACAATGTCTTTGAAGCACCAACGCTGTTGAAAACTTTCTAAATCCTCAATATGTTTATAAAATCTGAAGCCCAGCCAGAGTCTGGCTCTGGAGTTACAGAGCCAGAGTGAGGCCATTTTGGCTTTTTGTAAGCAGCTCCCATGATAAAAACACTCAGTAAAACTTACACCAAAGATACAGAACATCATAAGATCACAAAATGTGCACTTGTTAAAAACAGCAGGATTAATAACAGAAATAAAAGCATTAGAAGCAATAGCACTGTGTAAAATCCTCCACTGGAGTCCAGTCCGCTTTTTTAGGGGAGGTTTATATAAAATCCTCCACTGTGGGCCAGGTCCACTTTCTCCACCCGGTCTGCTGCACAGGACAGTTCTGTTGATGCTTTTTAAACAGTTGGCATAAAAAGTTTTTTTGTCAGCTCTGTGCAGAGACAGTTTTCCCGGGTTAGTGACCTTGAACAGGGGGCCAGTCAGTTCTCCTAGCACTGGGCTCAGGTAGATTTCAGGAAATGGGTCTGATGGGTCTGGATCAGACTTTCCCTGGCTGTAGTTTGTTAGGCGGCTCCTCTTCTCTCCAGAGAGCCTTTGGCTCCAGAGCTCCAGGATCCTCTGGGCCACCCAGACAGAGTTCAGACCCAGACAGAGAGCCCAGGGCCCTGGCATCACTCAGCGCCGGCCCCACTTTGTCCACCAGCTGCTGCGGGCACAGGGTCCGTGATCTGCACAGCGCCACCATCAGGCCAAGTGTGACGCTGCTGCTAATGTCCAGCCTGGTTCCGTGGATCTGTGGCTCTTTCAACAACTAGTGCAGAGAGTAAGACTTTGGACACCTTTTATGATACAAGAGGGCCCAAGACTTAAAAACACCCTGGTAAAACGGAGGCAGCCCACTTAACTTCAAAAATGTAGAATCAGTTAAAAACTCAAGCCCAAGGTTATTTGGCCACATTGCTCCACACCAAATCAGCCGGACCTGTAAGATATTTTTGTCAAAACTGGAAAAGCCACTAAAAGTGGCTATTCGGCTGACCAGGTGGACGACGCCCTGTCCCCCTTCCTCTCTGGATAAAAGCAGCATCCCTTGTGGCACCCAGTGTAGACGATCCCAAAAGAAATCCACTATTTCTCTCTGTATTTGGGCTAAAAGGCCTGAGGGAGGGTCTACACAGATCAAAGTTGGGATGCCACAAGGTTGTTTTAAACCAAAACTCTACCTTTTTAAAATATGTTTGAGGGAGGATATACATTTGGTAAGCTTTTCTGTGACCTTCTCCCAGTTCTTTTTTGACAATAATTTCTTTCCCTAAAAACACTCCAAGATACTTAAGGCTGTCCGTTTTCCAGGCCAGGGTCTGGGGAAGAACCAGCCTGGTGGCCAGGGTCTTAGACATAAGCTTGTAATCCACAAACAGCAAAGACACAGGGCGCCAGTTTTTATGTCCTGCAGGTTTCCCTTCTTTGGCTTCTTTATCACAGCTTTGTGGCAGGACATCGGCATGGAACCAGAGGCCAGACCCTATCCGTTCCTAAGATGTCCCTGAAGGCTTAAAAAAACTCTACAGTTCGGTTGTCGATTCCGGGGGCCCGCTGTTCACGGATGCCCTGCAGAGCTGCCTGCAGCTCCCACATCTTCAGCAGCTCCTCTGTGAGTTGGTCTTCTCAGAGACCTGAGGTATTATACCACAGAACTCCTCCAGCAGTGTTTCCTCCTTCTCATACTCACCGGAGTAGAGGGAGTAATAAATAAATCACAGCTCGCCTTCTGACCTGGTTTGGTTCCGTTATTGTGTGTCTGAGAGAAGTGAGTGGATCACACTCTACTGTCCTTCCTCTGTTTAAAAAAACTCCAGAAATAAATAAGCACCTCCCTGAATATTTTATCAGATGTTAAAACTGAATTAAAATGCGAGTATGCACTTCTTGGCAAAACATTTCTGATAAAAAAAATATTACAGCAAAGCAAGGAATAATCTGTAAAACCAGCAGGTATGATACTGCACAAGTATTAAAGTGATGTTTAAAACAATAAATACGGTCTAGTCTGGCTGAGGAGATCCTACTCTCTCTGAGGTGGGACCATGTGTACTGTCTGCTGTCTGTGTGCATCCTCCTCTATACATCCACAAGCTATGGGAGTGGACCAACTGCCTCAGAGCATGCTGGGATGCTGGACTCTGCATGGTTGCGATCTAAAGATGCATTTTTTGTACAGTTAAAATCTCCATCCAAGAATAAAAATCCTCCCTGAGGCACTGCCATATAAAATATTGTTAACTTTTTGTAAAAACAGCTTCCTCTCTGCACCAATTGTTGGGGCATACACATTTCTAAAAACAGCAGTTAAAAGGTCAAACTGTGCTTTAATTAAAAGCAACCTCCCCTCGATAAAATGCTCGACCTCCAGTGAGACTGGAGTAAAAGACTTGGAGAAGAGGAAGCCCACTCCTGCACTGAAAGATGTGTTATGGCTTAAAATGACTTCCCCTACTCACTCTCTCCCCAGTCTGTCTCATTAAAACTGTTGCTGTGTGTCTCTTGTAAAAACAGTACATCAATATGTTTAATTTTAGCGGTTTCATAAATAAGTGCTTTTTTTTCGCAACGCTGGCTCCATTCACATTTAAACTCCCCACTCTAAATGTATCCATAATGGGTGAGAGATAAAAATGTTTAATTAAAACAAATTAATTAATTACACACATTGGGGCTTTTCCTATCATTGTTGTTTATTTGTTTTTTTAGTTCATGTACAAGTTTTTTTAATCTAAAACCCTCGTGGTCAGTGAGGCCAGACTCTCTCTGGCTCATATGGAGTCTGGCCGAGATATAAAAAAACTGCCAAATCTGGAAAGTAATCCTCTATTTTTACTCCATGTTGATTTTTTGTTTGTCCAGGACCGGACCCTCCAGGACTGTACGGAGCTGGATCCCCACGTCTCAGACATGCTCTTGTGGTATGTCCCTCATCCCCGCAACCAAAACATTTCATAACCGATGAGGTGGCAAAAATCACGTATTCATAATCAAATACTTTAACATAGAAGCGGAGGTTGAGCTCCACATGCCGGTTATTAAGTATCATATATAGCTGCGGTGAGACAGATGTAGATGCTTCAGTAACTGAGACTTACATCCAGACAAGATCTTCAATTCTTCAAGATCTGCATTTTCAAAAAACACTTTATTTGCATATCTTTTATCTTTACAAACAGTTTATAAATAAAGGGCAAGAAGAAATCATTTATATTTCTTTAAATAAAAATAAATTTAAAAAATAATCCAATAAAAGCTTGCGCAAAATGCAATTCACCTTTATCAATAAAACAAATATTACTTGACATATAGTACTATAGTATATACTTTGACATATTTTGTCAAATTTCTCCATAACTTTCCAGAGGAAGTTGTGCTCAACACGGTCAAAAGCCTTTTCCTGGTCTAGAGAAATCCGACCAGTATTAATGCCCAATGAGCTGGAGACTGCCAAAACATCACAGATTAGGTAGACATTGTCTACCATGGACCTGCCGGGCTCACAGTAGGTCTGCTCCCGATGAATCA
This sequence comes from Bovichtus variegatus, assembly GCA_943593645.1. Taxonomy (NCBI): domain Eukaryota; kingdom Metazoa; phylum Chordata; class Actinopteri; order Perciformes; family Bovichtidae; genus Bovichtus; species Bovichtus variegatus. The sequence continues at coordinate 13,916,693 of CALSCE010010635.1, read as the reverse complement.
CCTGCTCCATAGCCCTCCCCAGCCTGGTGGCCAGGGCCTTGGACAGAAGCTTGTAATCCACACACAGCAAAGACACAGGGCGCCAGTTTTTGATGCCCTGCAGGTTTCCCTTCTTTGGCATCAGCGTTATTACGGCTCTGCGGCAGGACATCGGCATGAAACCAGAGGCCAGACTCTCGTGAAAAACATCTAAAAGATCGGTTGCTAAGATGTTCCAGAAGGGTTTAAAAAACTCTACGGTTAGGCCGTCGATGCCAGGAGCCCACCATCCCCGCATGCCCTGCAGAGCGGCCTGCAGCTCCCGCATCTTCAGCGGCTCCTCGAGCTGTGAGTTGGTCTCCCGGCAAAAGAAAAACCCACAAAACACCCCAACTGCCCCACCAAAACACACCAAAAGTCAAACCAAATTAAACTATCACCAATAAACTAAGTTAAATTAACACCCATTACTAGCAAAGGAATCAAAAAAAGTTTTGAAAAACACACGCTCAGCGACTCACTCACACACCACAAACTTCCAGGATGTACTGAGAGAGAGAGAGAGAGAGAGAGAGAGAGAGAGAGAGACAGGGAGAGAGAGACAGAGAGAGAGACAGGGACAGAGAGACAGAAAGAGAGACAGGGACAGAGAGACAGAGAGATGGGACAATTGAGCAAAGCCCTGCACAACACTGTAAACCTTAGCCATGCAGAAAATGCTGGAGTAAAGAAAAATGCCAATAAGTCTGCTGATCAAAGCCAAATGAGCCTGACAGGAGGCGGGAGAGTGAAAAATGACACAGGGATTATAGAGGGGCTGGATTTCACACCAGTAGCTACAGATTGAGTCATTCGACCGCAACAGCTGGCTGCTGACAACCAGATGTTAATCCATCACTGCCTCAGTACCAAATCATTTACTTGAGCTCAGTTTTGTGGAATGACTCCTTTCTGAGTGTTATGAAAGGCTAGTTAGGGCCTAGGTGTTCCCTGGGTGTTTCTTTTTTCTATGGCAGATCAGAGCTACAGAGCAAAATGTCAGGTTTCTCTCTCTGTTTCATCCAGTCAGATCACTGTTAATCATAAAGACAAAACTGGTAATTGTTTTACTTGAAAATAAATATAAATAAAATGATGCTTTGCTTGCACTATAAAATTGTTCTTAGATGTTGGACAAAAAAATTCTCGACTCAAGGCTATCAATTTAAAAGTCAAGCCCAAGCCCAAAACTTACATTAGTACATTTGCAGAGATGATGAATGCTTTAAAAAAATAAGTGAATTTATTATTTGTATGTGGCAAAATGTTCAGGTGTGCCTCGGTCTGTGATTCCTGTAACTTAAGTTGGGGGTTGATAGCATGCTATGTTGTCCGAATATATTGACTCCATTTGTCTTCATCTTTGAACATTTGTAACAAGACTATGAATAAAAAAACAACTAAAGATTCAATTGAACTTAAAAATATATAGAGCAATACTTTTTGGGGCGGCTGTGGCTCAGAAGGTGGAGGTCGTCCACCAGTCGAAGGTGGACCGATCCCCGGCCTCTGCAGTCAGCATGTCGAAGTGTCCTTGGGCAAGATACTGAACCCCAAATTGCTCCCGATGGCCAAATGGTGTGTGTGTGTGTGTGTGTGAGTGTGTGTGAATGGTTATCTCTGATGAGCATGTGGCACCTTGTAGCCTCTGACTCTGTATGAATGTGTGTGAATGGGTGAATGCTGATGTGTTTAAAGCACTTTGAGTGATCACTAAGATTGGAAAAGCACTATATAAATGCAGTCCATTTACCATTTACTTTTTGAATGAAAAGGCAGAAACACTATAGCTTTGAGTGGCAGCATTATTATTGATCACAACCCACAAATAAAATCAGAAAATGAGACCGACCGAAATATTGGAGGTTCTGATTTAGATTTTGATTTAGTTAGGTTGTTCAGGTTAAAATATTGTCAATAGAATGTACGATGTCAATGGAATTTTGGCGCCTTTGAATAATTCATAATAATATACATAACCCTTTATAAATAACATTCAAATAAACAGGGCATATAATGACATTGTGTGTATTTAAGAGAGAGTATTAACATGAAAACAACATACTGTTTAAAAAATTTACTGATTGATATTTTGCATGACATGTATCAGTAATTATATAAGTAAAGTATCGTTCTAAATGTTGTTCTGCTACGTTTTATCGGTGGCGAGAGGTTTTAGGATAGAATGGCTTGTCACACATCACACGCGCATCGCTGCCTTGCTTTTACGGCATGTCAACACAGGAGGCGTTTCAGCCGCGTTTTCCATCATCCGTCTAGTTGGCGAGCGTCTGGTGGAACATATATGATTCCATTTTGTGTTTCACTCGTGCTATACATGTGTAAACATGCCCCGAAACATATTTTTAGGCTTCAATTCTATTTTCTTCCATTGTACAGTATGCCCGTGATTGAGTATTGTGCTCTAAGCACTGCCAAAACATGGGTGACCTACACTCAATATTGTCCCTGTAGGCATCCTGTGTAGACACTGATGGAGCACTGAAGCTGCTGCTGCTGCTTACGCTACGCCTCTTGTGTAGACACGGTGTCAGTCAGCCGGCAGGTTGCCGCAGTGTGATTGATGGTAGGCTAGGCTAAACCTTGGTGATGCTATTTCTATTGTAAAATACTTAAAGGACAAGTTTAGATTTTTTTTAAAGCAGCTTGTGCTGATGACTAAATAAGAAGCGGATTAAGTAGGTTGAGAAATGATGACAAACTCATGCCCTCGATCTCAAATCGTTATTACATGTCAGAGATTTCATTTGTCAAATGTTCATTTGTGGAACATTTTGTAAGACACATCACAACTATAAAAATTTTGTTCATCATGCAAAATTATGTCTTTAGTGTACAAGACCCAACCCGAAAGAAAATAATTCAATCATTCGCTTGATGTGAATATTATTTAAACTTAGTCAGGAAATACCTTAACAAAAGGAATACAGTTTGTCCTCAATATCCTTTTTAGCCGGACCTCAGAGGAGAGTGAATCTCCTTTCTTGACTGACTAAAACACATAGTTGAGATGCACATGTTTTCCACATGTATAGGATGAGATATGTGTATGTAGGAGGACACAATAGGACAAAGATAGAAGGTAAGGAGTGATTTCTAGTCCTGGTTGGGTTGGTTACTGGGCAAAGCAAGCATTGATTATAATCATTATTATCATCATGATCAAGAATGAGGCGTTTCTGTAACATTGTCTGGCTTTTTGCGTCAGTTGCCAATTTTTGCTTAACATAGAGGTTTTAGAGAGTGAAGACTTGAGTCATCAGAAAACACCGGTGGCAGCAATTTGACGATTGTGCAGTTGGCCGAAGCAATAAAAAGTCCAATGAAAGCACTGCAGTTTCCATAAATGCGATGTTTATCGGCCTAATTAATTAATTAATTCATTATCTTTAGATATTGCGCTTTTTACAGCAGAACTATCTCCGAGACACATAGCAAACACACACTAAAACAGGAAATGAAGTCAAAGTAACAGGTTCTGTCATATGAGGAAGGTTTAGACTGCCTCAACCACAAACTGTCATTTTACACATTACTTAGAACACTGCAGTTGACCATTGAATATGGAAAAACATTTACATATATGCGTATATATATATATATATATATATATATATATTTGTTTTTTCTACATGATACATTTTCAACATGGTTAACATTTTTGGCTATCCTGTCATAGAGTCATTTTTTCCTGCTTTGTGTGTAACAAAGTGAGTTAAATCATACCTGCCTACTGCGAATAGGTGTGGAGTATATCAATAGAGAAGAAAAAGGAGTGAAGGTGTCAATAAAAAATATATAATATTAATAAAAATAATGATTCTTAATTGCAAAAGTTCTGATCAGTCAGGAATAGGCGTGGTTTTAAAATATTAATACAGACCTTCACTAATTGACTACATCTCGGGTCTTCAACAGGGGGTCCATGTTCCCTAGGGGGTTCTCAGAGTTACTGCAGGGGGGGTGCCAAATTATTGTGAAAATGTTTTGAAAGTTGTTGTTTTTTCAAAAATTTAAATATACATTAAAGTAACAGGAAGCCAACATATTAGGAAAGCTAAATCGGCCTATTTGTAAAAAAATGTTTACATTCAGTTTACACAATATTGATGTTGTTACACATGAATGTTACACATGAATCCTCGTGCAATCACGTGAGCTAGCTGACCTACGCTCAATCACTGTGCGGCACATATCCATAATGTTAGCTACAGCTATTTATTATTATTTTAATATCTTGGTATTGTATGCACCATAACAAGGTATTTTTATACATGAAACTTTAGGTTGCCCTACACATTATTGTTAGCCCAGTTTAATATGCAACTCAATTTTATAACATACATATGTAGTAGGGGATCACAGCTCCATCTCTCTTTCAGCTAAGGGGTTCTTGGCCTTAAACACTTTGAAGACCCCCACACTACATGTATACAATTGGGTAGGCAAACTCATTAAAATATGCAATAATTAAGATAAGTGTGTGTGAGCGGATGCGCTCACACCGGGAAACTGTAGAGGGAGAATGACACGAGGGAGTGTTCGTTGGGAGCGTAAAACAGTTTATTAAAGGCGAGCGCGGTCTCTGTCTCCGTCTCCGTCTCCGTCTCGCCTCTGTCCCCGTCTCCGTCTCCGCTCTTCTGGGTCTCGTTCCGTCCTGTCCGTCTCTCCAACATGAACCCAGCCTACTGCAAGACAGAACCAGGTCATCGGCGTGCTTTTATTGTGCGACTGATTACCTGATTCCGTCCAGCTGCCTGGCCTCCAGCTGAGCCACTCCCATCTCCTCCCCAGCAGCCGACCCAGCCACCACACCCCACTGCCACAGTGTGTATGATGGAATAGTGGGATTAGAATGTGCCAAAGCCCACCAAATTTGGGTTTTACATTTTTTCTCTGCGGGTGCATGCATCTTTTACTACCGTTAACCATCCCATAGTTGCTACATATGTGTAGATATTGTAGATATTTTGGTGTCAACATTCTGTCTTGTGACAAATCTAGGCATTTTTTGGTTGGTCTAGAGCTCGAAACAACTTGACAACGACTGACCAGATTGCCCAGAAATCTGCTGAGATATTTAAATTCTTCAGCGGATGGATCCTAATGCTTGTGTTGACTCCCCACTGCTCAACATTGATCAGTTCTGAACACTCCATAAGCTTTTCTAAAGCAAAAATGCATTCAGACATTTTTCATTAATCCTTTAAAAAAAAAAAAAATGCATTAATTTTTACCATTTTATGCCAGGGATGTTGCAGTTCATGGTTTCTTAACCCTTAAGCAATGGTGGCGCCAATCACTTCTATTCAAGAAGACAGTTTTAAACATTGCATGGATGAAACAAATCATTACATCTCTGACAAAGCATGATGCCAGACAGCAGAGCAGAAAAATGGGCACTGACCATGAACCTTTCACTGGGGTAGAAAAGAACTTTGCTGAAACCATTGCTGAACTACATTAGCCAGTTTGGTTTTGGCTTGTAAGCAAGAAAAGTCAAAGATAGGTCAATGCGTAGGTGAAGGTGTGAAGATAAATACATTTAAATTTCAACAAAAAATTTTGTGTAAACCACAAGAAGTTAGTGTTACTGTATCCAGAACATCAGTAACACTTCAAAATGTTGTCAGACTACATGAAAGCTACATTGTGTGTTCTAGTTAAACAATTACAAAGATGTTTTGTGTCAATTTTTTTTTTTTTTAGTTACTTGATAAAACAGTAGCATTAGTATGTGAACTATACATGATTATTGATAGGAAAACTATTTATATATACTGTACATTAGTGCAGTTAATAGCCATTGTACCCTTGCTCACTGTGTGCAACGGGCAATTTAAAGTGACCATTAGTGTATGTCACACACTGTTTCTCATCTCATTTTCATGCAGATCTCATGAAGATCATTTCATCATCGTTTTTACCAGTTGTTTCTAATAATATATTGCAGGTAAGGGAGGGGGTTATGTGGGTTATTTATGAATATATGTTGCACAATACTCTAAAAACTGCACAGCATGAAAGCTGGGAGGCAGGGATGGAAACAGAGAGGGGGTGGAAAGCAAGAATGACTGAGAAGATGCTGAATAAGCAAGAATGCTTTCAGCCCCAGTGGGGGACTGTACCTCAACCACTGCAGTCAGCTCATAACAGACTGTGAGAGAGGTTGAAAGATGGAAAGAGAGAGAGAGAAAATGCCCACTAAAGCCCTGCTAGCGGCTCCTAGAGGCTGTAGTGTTCATTACACATTGCAAGTGTTGCATGAAAAACATACAGTGGCAATTATGCTATTCATAAAATGTCTTAGTGGTAGTAAGTTGTAAATATAGTTAAGTTTGGAAAGGGCCATTCAAATCCCTGTGCTGTCATTAGAAAGAAAAAAGGTCTATTGAGTGGGCCATTGAGAAAAGTCCAGCGCCAATTTGGAATATTCACATCAAACTAATTTAAATACAGCCATTGGCTTTGGCAACTGTCATGGGGATGTGCTGACAGGCCGCTGACCTGTCAAACATCAATCACTGTAGAGATAGTGACCAGGTTCATTCATGAAACATGTCATGTATATAGAAACAGCTGGCTACGGCCAATGAGAGTGCAAGACACAGGTTGACGCGCACGGTGTTACGTTATTTCCTGTGTCACTTTTTGCGTTAGTTTTCATGACAAAACGTAGTTTGAAGACGAGACACACTCATTGGAGAGTCCTGATGGTGAAAGATCCTGCAGCATGTGACCTCCTGTCGCAGGTCAGTCATGTAGAAACCACAACGACTTCAAGACACCCGATTGCCTGACAGCAAGTCGAGTAGTGTGAATAGTGCATCTGACGACTTTGAAAGTCGTGAACTTGGCATTAGCGATAATATGACAACCCTTTACAGTTAATATTGAAGCAACCTAATCTTGGAACCCTTCGGCTATTGGTCTGAAGACGATAAGCCCCTGTGGTCAAAGGCCATGATTATGGGGTTCCGCTGTAGCTAATGGACATCCAGCCCAACACTACGGTACTTGAGACGCAAGAATGGAGTTGAAGTTGAGAGATAACATCTACGACTGGATTGTTTTACAAGTAGCCAGTTGATAAAATAACTTTAAGCTAACCAACATCAGACAATAGCCGTTGGGTTCCGAAATTGCATTCTGGCCACTGCATTCTGTCTCTTTTACAAACAGAAACCAGAACGCTTCTAATACCACAATCTTGTACTGTTGCCTACAGATTCTGCATTCATATGCAGATATATGTTTATAGAGATTAGAGGCTACCTAACGTTAACTGTTACAGCATCAAAGGCAAGTTTGGAATACAAGTTTGATAAAAATCCTCCAAAATGTAAATACACAAATCTTGTATTCAGATTCCACCCACTGTAGGACTTGGGAGACTGGGAACCATCAACAACAAATTGTCTTTGTCGAAAACAAACAGTGTTGAAACCATTTGAGCATCAGGGGATTACAGAACCAGCCTTTGGAGCTGCCTAGCAAAAAAACACACAACAAAATAATATTACATAAATTAGACAATGCTGAACCCTTACTAATTAAAAACACTTGCAACGGTTACCATTAACTGTCACATTGCTTCATTAGGATCACTAAGACTTAGCGGTGCAACTGATCACAAAACTCACATTTTGGATCATATCTTGGTTCAGAATCATGGATCAGATCGTTTCATCATCATCATCGTCAAAAAACACACAAACCCCAGTCAGTATGTCAAATGATTAGGATATACATGATAGTATTTTTATTTAAATATTTGCTTTGATTTAAAAAGAATATTCCCCTGAGACACCCGGGTCCACTCTTTAAGAGTCTGTGGCTTGCTCAGTCTTAAAGCTATGGTAAAGATACGGTTATCATACAAAAAAGAACAACTGAGAACTCCATGGGGAAAAGAGGAAAAATAACGCTCCAAAGGTAAAAACTGGCATTACCATATTTACTAGGGTCCCTTGACCTCTCACCATAAGATGTCTGAATGAAACTTGGTTCTATGTGTACCTACGTTCTGAGTAAGTTTCCAAAACACATCTTCACGTCTTGGAATAGCATAATACCAATATGACTGGAATAAGCCAAATTGTATTCATATGTGATGATGTTAGTCCCCATAGTAGCCATTTCATCGTAGCTGTATCTCAAATGAATCTTCAGGTTCCCAGCTTTCAGATGGTTTACACCACTTCTCTGTGACATGTACTGTTGACATGCTATCTCCCACTAAAGACCCCCCCCCCCCAAAAAAAAAGACAAAGATGGGTCTCTAAATGTTAATAGTTTTAACTATGTATTATAGGACGCTTAAAGCTAATGTTAGGAAGTTAAAAAAGGTCATAATTCACTCTCTAATATCTCGTCAATATTTGTAATGCTTTGAAAACTTCTCCTTCAGACAACTGTATTTATTAAAGTTTCTTGGCAAAAACAGCATTTTACAAGAATACATTGAACATATCATGATAACGTTGTAATTTACCTTTGCCCAATACACATTTTTACTGAATAGAGCATGAACGCATCATAATGTTTCATAAGGAACATTCATAAGGAACCTCGCTCTGGCTGACTTTCACAGCTAACAGCTGTGAACTGGACCCAATGGCACCAATGACAAGCATTAAGAATAACAGAAATAATAGAAATAGCAGATCTTCTGACAGATGGTCACGTTTACTTACTGTATGTAGGTCATATAGAGGCAACAGTATTACATTAAGACTGTTTCATAACCAGTTAAAAAACTCAGTGTTGTAACTTTAACTTGGCGTACAACAACCCGTCTCCCCCACCTTGAAAAATAGTTCAAGTTTACAGTCGAGCATCCCATCTGTGCTAAAAACTATTCCTGGAAGAGCTCACATGGTGTGGTTATTTCTAACAGTCATGACTACCTACTGTTAAATTAATAGTGAGAAAAGATTCTGTGCATCATACTGAGAAAGCTTTACCCCCATTAGCTCCACTCACATAGCAGCTGTATCCTTCTTTGCTCTCAGTCTCTCTGCCTTCCAGTGTTGGCCAGGGGAAAGAAATGGGGAGCATATATTATAGTGACAGGCAGAGCGGGCAAATACCAATAGAGAATACATCAGCTTGGCAATTATTGGATTATCTCACACTGATATCATTACCGCCAAGCATTCACTCCAATCATTGATTGCATTTTTCAATTTACTTCACCATTAATGTGAGTGGCCCGACTGAACAATCTTCTGATGAGTCCATGGCTCAGTCGATAAGTCCCGCCCCTCAGGTACTCAAAGGGTGTGTGTGTGTATGCATGTACAATAGTGTGTGTTTTATAGAATACTCAGAAGTTATTTGTCATACTTTAGGGGCTACCAATTACACCCAGCAAGGCAGAAAGAACAGTGTGGGCCTACTAATTTAAAAAAATAGACCAGAAAGAAAAGTAAATCGTAGCCTCTTTTGAAGCAAGCCAGCATAACGTGGGTTAAACAGAGCTGAGCTTCAATATGAGCCGTATTTGTGAGACAAAACACAGATCACAGACATGTTTCTCTAGGATTTAGTTTTTTCAAAGCACACTATTGATGCTGGAACCTACAAATCCTAGACCAAAAGCAAGACAGACAGGTGTTGTCTATCAGTTAAATTGACTTCCCAGCTGGTGGGTCGTGGTCCAAGAGTGGGTCGCGGGACCATTCTGACTGGACTGCAAGTGACTCAAAAACATGTCAGGTTTAAAAATGTTTAAAACAAAAAAAAACGATATTTCCGGAATAGAGCTTTTATTTTGAAGTGCCGTGTCCTGCTGTAGAGCTTTTGTGCCGACTGTCTACTTGACAGAGCGATCTCCGCGGCCCAGTGTGTGTGCTCGAAATGGCTGGACATACACACAGGGCACCGCGGGGTGTGTGTTGAAACACACACCCCACGTGTGTGTGTACAGCTGCAAATGAAAGAGCAGGCGAGAAAGCAGCCAAATGTTGAAAATGTTTCAATTCACAATCGATGAGTCATCTGATTGGCTCCTCTGACCACTGATTAAATTATAACTTTTATTATTGGTGCATTATTTGGCCTAATAGCATGCTTTGCATTTGCAGCATTTTTATATCACTGCTCTGGAAGCCATATGCACATAATGCACTTTTTTGGTTGCAGTCCTATAAATTTACTTTCTTTTTGGTAATTGCACTTTCCATACGTTTTATTTCATTGTGTTCTAAGCCCACATGTTGTTTTATCATTTTGTGAAATAAAATTGAATGTTTAGTAATTTATCTTACGTGTGGACCTTAAACTAATGACTAAGGAGAAGACACTTGGGCCTTGAGCGGATGTTTCAGCTTGTGTTGCTGAAACATACAAAAACTGGGACATGTCTGCGAAAAAAACAGTCAAACCATTTGCAACAGATTCACAAGGATGTGTGTCCATATGTAAATATATAGTTAGTCATTTTAAGATATCTGAACAAATGAACAATGCTTTTGTTTTTGTAGGAAGAAAGGGCTCCGAATCCACTGTTTTGGAACGGCTTCTTTATCTCGGCTTGTCAACAAATCTTGAAAGAGAGAAATATGGACGTGGTTTGGATGTGAATATGAACCTCTTTACCCACACTCTCAATGAACAAAGCTGTCAGATGCTTCTCTTTTTATTTCCCGAAAGCATTGCAGGGCACTGTTACAGAAATGTGCAATATCCTTGTCATTGCTCTGTGCCTCAACCTGCACAGAAGCTGAACTCAAATCCAAAAGCATCATTGTAGGCAGGCAGTATGCTTATTAGCAACAGATATTTGGAGAATATTTAATATTTTTATGATTTTGTTTCATTATGTCCATTAGGGAACAATTATTGTGTAGGAGTTTAAATAGTTCTGAGAGTTGTGTGTACTGTATGTGGCAGCTGGCTTTATTGCTTTGTTGTGTCCCCTCTGTTTGTCAAATATGTAGGCTCTGTATATTCTAGACTTGCAATGGCAGAGAAATACATCTATTGATGATGAAGGACTGTCAATGCCCCTCATTAAAACCACATAACATCTGATCCACTTCATGAACGAGCATCAATGCACAGCTCATTAAGGGCAGTGGGGATCTACTGAAACGGGATGAAATCTCTGTGCCAGAATATGACAAGAAAAAAATTGTGGTTGCACATGTCCTAGTTGACCTTGCTTTAATTTGATCAATCTTCAGAAGAGAACATAGGATGATTCTGCAACGTTCCAGATGATGTTAAATCTTATCTGATCTTATATGACAGCGTGGCAACCACAGAATTGTTAAGGTTAGGGAACGGTTGGGGTTATAGCAAATCAACTATGGTTAAAGTGACAGGAAACATGATTTAGAATTGAGTTTCTTCCACATCGACGTGTAGGAAATGTGATCTACTGTGCAAAGTATTTGAAGTTACAGAAAACATAATTTAACAGCTAAAAACTCAACATTGAATTTTATGATTTGTTCTTGTGAAAGTCATGGCCCCTTCACAGCATGGGCATTAACATTAGATACAAATAAATATAATGACAACTGGGGAATCAAAAAATTCATGTGGCGTAGGTTGCTATGGCAACACACAACATGAAACACAGTGTGAAGGTAACTGATGAATGAAATTGTAGTGTTACAGTAGTCATCTGACTCAACCGTACAGAGCAAGCTCAACCCAAGAAGAAAACAAATACAAAGTGTGTTTGTAGTGGGGCCCTGGTAGCTGATCTGGTAGAGTGGGCGGCCCACGTACTAAAGCTGACTCCTAACCGCAGCGGATGGGTTCAAATCCGGCCTGCAGCCCTTTGCTGAATGTCTTCCTCTCTCTCTCTCTCTCTCTCTCTCTCTCTCCCCCTTTCCTGTCCATCTACAGCTATACTAGCAATAAAGGCCAAACAAGTAGTCGTGTAGTTTGTCAGAAACAACCTTGAAATTAAAATTAAGCTCAGTTTCTTATAGGTATTAATTCCACGTAGAATTGATCAGAAATCACCTTAGGCTTGCTACAAACCTAGCTGAAACCACCAAAGACTGGACCAGCCACACATGAAGATTGTTTCCACCAAACTGAGTGGAAGTATTCAGTCGTATCAGGAAGAAGCATAAACCTTACGACTGCGTTCATACACTAGAAAACACACTGAACGTCTGGTCAATAACCACTGGAGTTCTTGCGGTAGACGAAATCAAGAATGCCAATTGTTGAGTGGCATCAAAACAAAAATGGACAGCAGCCAGCAGCTAGCACCATTTATATGCAGTGACATTTGTACTTTTTGCCTTCTTTTAGCATTTATAGTTTGATGAGATCCTGGATAGAAAAGCATGTAGGACTGCAGAGCCTGGGTGAAATTTGGAAAACAAAGCTAATTAAAGCTAATTGGACGGGTCCTCGCACATTCACATGCGTTGGGGGTACTGGCGGGATGCCGGTTGATGCTGCAGTCCCTTGCCATGGCCAGGCTGCACGAGTGAATATTATTTCTAGCATGGAGTGTGTTGCGCTAGAAATTACATATTGCAAATCTTGCACCAATTGCTGTGTACACTATGTGGCGCTAGATCACACAGGCCTAACAAACATTACGTAGCTCTCATAATGTGTAGACCACACACTTTAATTTTCATGTAAATATGATGATGTTTGTCACATAGGGCTGACTTCATGTTGCCAGTAGGTGGCGCTATGACTCAATGTTTTCCTGTAAAAGTCCTCAGGACTGAACCCTTAACATGCATGTGAGATGTGGGGCCGTTTAGAAAAAGTACATTGGAGTTACAACAGCATTGTGTTTCATGGCGAATCATGCAAAATGTCCGCCAAGCCATGGCAAGATCGTTTCATAAAAAGTAACAATTTTGATACATTTTCATCGTTAAGGTCTTTAGAGGGTACTGTCCAAATGTAAAGTTGATCGAATTTAATCTGTAGGAGGAATTCATTAAAGTACAGAGCCTGAAAATGGCCAAAAATACCCAAAAGAATCACATTCAATTAAAAATGGCCGACTTCATGTTGGACAATAGCCCTATGATACTTTTTTTTAAAGTCTTACTGTGGTACACAGACTGGCAAACTACTACTTCATACATCTAAGTGAAACGTACCGTGACGGCTGCTTTGTCAAAGTTTTGTAGGGGGCGCTAATGCGTTGCCTTGCTACACCCAAGCACAATAACCTCAAACTCCATTCAAAATGGCCAACTTCCTGTTGGGTTTAGGCACTCACAATTGGACAACCATTGAGCCCCTGAGCAAGGCACTTAACGCTGAGTTGCTCCAGAGGGACTGTCCCTGTAGTTAGTTACTGTAAGTCGCTCTGGATAAGAGCGTCTGCTAAATTACCTGTAATGTAATGTAATACCTACCAATTTTCATACATGTAGGTGAAACCATAACAAGGGGCTCAAATTTAGCAACTTTGTAGGGGGCGTAACGCAAAGTTGCAAGTGTGCAAAGTCAAAAAGCGTTTTGAAGCACCTTTAGGCCCTCAACAATGTGATTAATGATCGGCAATAATAATAAGAACAAATCATTTCTACATATCCCTGATGTTGTCAGTGCTCGGACCCTAACTACTGGTAGAGTTGTTTATTTGTCACTGATGTCAGTTGCAAATATCAAATGTTGCATAAAATCTTTAAGAGATCAACTGGCAGCGTCGGCATCAGAAGACTTCAGATTGGAATTTCTATGTATCACACAATATACAGTATGGTTTTAGCATTTCAGGTTCAACCTTCTCTTCAGTGGTTATCTACTCTCAGATAAAAGCATTCCCTTTTGTTTCTCTATCCACATGTCATCCGCACAGTCCTCAGTATCAGGTACAACCAGGCAGTTAGACGTAAAGCAACCCTCATCAAAAGGACCCTTCACACTCCCTCTATAACTCATTTGAGATCCTCCCATCAGGCTGCCTTTATAAAACCCTCTGGTCAGGAGAAATATATTCAAAAACATCATTCATACCAACTTCCATTAACAGGATAAATAGGCTATGAAGGAATTAGTACTAAAGACACATGTAGATGTAATTATTTGATTGCTTGCAAGTATTTCCAATATCATCGACCTGCAGAGCCTCCGCAGACCCATAGTTTTAGACCTGCGCATTCGTGAGTACCAGACCACTGTTTTAGACGTTTGGACAGAGATTGCTTATCAAGGCTGCCAAAATTTTTTTAAATAATAGTCCCTCATCTCTAGTCTTTTATTAAATACAAGTTGTGTATTTTGTATTGATTGAAGGATATTTTTTTATCAATATAAACATTTATAATTGACTGAATGTAGGCCAAAGACACACTGCACGTACATGAAAGCAAAAGGCAGCTCGCTAACATTAGCAGTGCTTACAGTGCTGACAGAGCTAACCTGGGGAGGAACCGGATGGTAAGCGTTACACTATCGCGAAAACGTCGGGAGGGTCTAATCCGTGTCAACCGCCGCATGATCGTGTGAGGTGCAGTGCAGTGAGTCGTTGTAAATAAAAGCACTAAAAGTAGTAGTGTAGTGTGTCTGATTCTAGGACTGCGATGCTAAATTAACGGGTTACTTACATTAGAGCAATTGTGGTAATAATCACACCTACCAACTCAACTTTTATTATTTCTCATTGTATTGTTCTTTTACCATTGTACAGCACTTTGGTCACAACTTTTGTTGTTTTTAAATGTACTCTATTAACAAACTGATCTTATCAATTCACAGAAATAACCTTTACCTCAGTAAAATGAAGCCGAATGAGGAAGGTTTTGATCTCTTTACTTGTGGCTAGTGGTGCGGTGATTAGCTAACCACACAGACAGGGACTCATATGCACTAACATGTACACATAGTTACCAAAAAGAAAAGAGAAGCTCAGATTACAACGCACACAGCTCATCCAGAATGCAGCAGTTCAACTGATCTTTAATCTACCCCAGTTCTCCCACACTATACCGCTGTCTTGACTGGTTACCAGTAGCTGCTTCAAGACTCTGGTGCTGGCCTACAGGCTGTGAATGGATCAGCCCCTTCCTACATCCAGGCCATGGTCAAACTACACACCCCAGCTCGCTCACTTCGCTCTCCGTCGGACAATCATCTCGCTGCTCCCTCACTGCGAGTGGGACCCAGATCCCCCTCAAATAAAACCGCCTGTTTGCTATCCTGGCTCCAAAATGGTGGAACGAGCTCCCCATTGATATCAGGTCAGCAGGAAGTCTTCACACCTTCCATCGCAGACTGAAAACCCAACTGTTCAGCACCTTGGCTAATAAAAAACTAAATCTTATTTCTGTATATAGCACTTAAATTGGTTTGGCTTATTTGAAGCTATTGTACTGCACTTATGTATATGATTACACCTATTTGAGGCTGATGTACATGCAGGATTCTTGCTGTTCAGAGTCGTATCCTCATGATTGTTTGCACTTATTGTAAGTCGCGTTGGACAAAATTCTCTGCTCAAGACGCCATAACTCCACCATATCTTTACATATCTGTCATCCGCATCTTTACATTTCAAAATAATGCTGTCTTATTCATTCTTCACTCGTAGATCATTTTCATATGTTGTC
>CALSCE010010635.1:13891100-13896100 GCA_943593645.1 Bovichtus variegatus | reverse complement strand
CATCATCCAAGCCTGTTAAAGTAAGATACATTTTACAGTTTAGTTCAAACGTGTTACATAAGAGTGAATATGTCATGTTTTACATGTAACCTAAGAAGTTTTCTTTTGTCCCTCAATGAAAAGCATTGTATTTTGTGTGTGCATCTGCCAGTTGGCCACCACGATAACAGTGAGCATAATAATGTTATTTTCACTGCAGGAGAGACTTAATGTGTTCTGCAGTTAGGTGTAAAACATTGTGTGTATATATATCGGTATCGGCATCAGCAATTGGCCAAAATGAGTTGGAAAATATTGGCAAGCTGGATTTTGGGAAAAGTTCAAAATTGTGCATCCCTATTTAAAAAAAAGGTTTAGTATTGCTGTGGTTCTGTCTTTAAGCACCATTTTATTAGATGCAGGAAACTTTCAAAGTGTGTAGGCCAAATCAACAAGGACAGATATGAGATTTGAATTTGATTTGTCGGTTTAAACAGAGATTCCCGTGCTATACCAGATTACCTACCGGTTACTACCTCCGCCAAAGACCTTAAATTTTCGGTTCGGTATGTTGTTTGTCAGCAGGATTACGGAAAAAAACACTTAATTTTCACTGATGGAAACAGCCTTGGTGGAGGTCTTGGTGGCCTTCTAGTTATCCATTTATATTTTTTGTTATGTTATTGTGAAAATCCTTCATGGCAATTTTAAATACTGTTAATCTCACCATCACCGTTTGCCGCCAATCCATAGAAAACGCATGTCATTCGTCTCCACTCCAACTATGTCGGTATCACATTCCACAGCAGCTATTGTTGTCTCACTCTGAGTGGTGCAGTCCAGTCATCATTGTGTTCCCTGCAAACATGCATTGACTTCTGGAAGCTCAATTCTGTCTGAGGTTTCTACATACCTTCAAGAATTGGCACGAGGTATGTAAAAGGGCTGTGTTAGATTTAATAGAGGGTAAAGGTAGAACCCTGGGACAGTGACAACGACCAGGGCTTGAGAGAACACAAACATGCCCGAAGTGTCTCCACGGATCAGCACACTGAGCTTTAACAGACGCTCTGTCGTGATTGGTGGCTGCAGGGGGACACAGACATTCTCCAAAATGTAAAGACCTCTCACGCTAGATGTGAGGGAGGGTGACACCTTGATCAATGAGCGCATACACAGAGACACATGGGCTCAGAGAGAGAGATACGATATACACACACAGGCGTCGTATATAGCAAATGGTATGGCCATGAGAAGCAATTTTCACTGAATGCCTCAAACACATTCACGTGAAAACCTATCTAACGCCTTCTCAGTGCCTCATCTCTCTCATCTGTCACTCATACACTGTCCCACTCACATAAATACAGTAACAGTAGCAATGCTGCAACGACACACGCGGACACCAATGGGCCGCCCTGTTTCTATACTGAACACACACACATGCATACGGCATGTTCTGGCACACACTCACACCTCTCATCAGCTTGATTGACGGTTTACAACAAGCAATTAGTTGTGCATGAGTGGGAGAGAAGTGAATGTGGCGAAGAAAAAGGAGATTTGTCAAACAATCCACAGTACACAATCAAAACATGACAGGTACTGTAGGAAGATAGAAATTATTCCACAAAACCAAAGAGTGCGCTTTGTGTGGTAAAGGTAAGGCTTGAAACTCTGCGGGAGTGTGGTGTGGTGTGCATGAGGGCATGAACACAAGGGTTGACCGCTTTTTTTCCCTCATCGTTCTGAGAAAACATTGAAGGTGATACAGTTGCTGCATGTATCTGAAGTTGGGAGGTGGGTCCGGGACCGATCGGCGCCCTGTGAGGAGTTACTGGTAGCCACAGGCGTGAGGGTGTGTGTGACGACACAGAGAGACGACTGTCCCTCCAAAACAACAAGACGTTAGCTACATGCTGCAATAGCATCCGTTATATCAGAATTGAAAAGTATTTATTTATTGAAAGAAGAGCGAAGAACGATGTTTTCGCTCTCCTCCCGACCGGCTTTGGTAAGAGTTTGATCTCAGATGGTTCCTCCATGTGTAATATACCATCTGGCGTGTAGAGATGCCTGCGTTAGCAAACGCGTCACATTAACTCTCATATTCAGTTTGAGGTCCTGGAGACCCCCAGGTTATCTATAGCCACTCAAAACAACATGCATGTTTCAGACGCCGGCTGTAAAACACGGTTAAATAAAATGGATTTTCCTCACCTCTATATGTATGATGGGTATTGATAAGAGTTTTTTTACGCAGCACTGCCATCCCAAACGATTCTATTTGAATTTCTGTTATTAGAGTTTCATAGGAATTTGTTATGAATTGTGAGGAATCAGGGATTCGTTACATGCTTGTAAAACCAACCATTCAAAATCATTCATCCCCTCTGCAATCCCGACTTTTAAATGCTCCATATATTTTTATTTTCACCATTATTTATTTATAGATTTTATTTCACATTTTAGCTCCTCTGTGTATTTGTTGTTGTTGTTGTTGTTGTTGTTGTTGTTGTTGTTGTTACTGTGTTTCTCTGTACACAAACTGCTCGTAGTGAAGTTGTTTTGGAATTTTGATTTAAATTTTGACTCTCTGGAGTCGAATTGACCCAAAACACTAGTAACTGCACTATGAAAGGTAACACACTGCAAATTTCTTAGTCTGTGAATGACTTTCGGCGAACAATATAAAAATTATAAAATCAGTTGTACGGGCTATGCTTGAAAAATGTATAACATAAAATATTTCCTTATTTGGTAATAACAATAATACTGCTAGATTAGCGAGAAGCTTCATGGATAGTTATTGTGTTTCCTTACGAGTTAAGCAGTCGTAAAAGTGTTTGTGAAAATAAATTCCTGATGAGAGAAATCAAGTGTTTCCTGATGTCTTTACTGTAGAAACAGAATGCTACCCAAAACATTTCTCAGGCAGCCAAGAATCACCAGTGTCACAGAAAGGCATGAGGTGATCAAAGACGTGACAAACGCTCACAGTCAGACCCTGACAGCAGTGTGTCAGCATGTGGCTGATAAACAGGATGAAACATGACCTGCTTTTATAAAAAAACATACTTGGACAAATGTAAATTTCATGTTTCACTCTTACATGAGAAAGGGCTTCAAGGGTAAATAGTCGCTTGTCATTGGACTAACAGTATCCCAAATCTTTCAAAAGTCTTTTTTTCCCCCAAAAACAATTGTTGTAAAAGAGGACATCTTATTATCAGGGTCATCTTATATTCACGCAGTATTTCACTCTGGACCAAGGTTGTGGACCGACCAACTGACCAACTGACTGCCACTCTGCAGTGAAGGCAGCTCCCTGGTTATCTCTGAAAGAACACTTATAGCATGACTTTCAAAAAAAGCTAAGCCACAGTGTAACCTGTTTGGCTGCCAACTGATAAGATTTACCTGATATTGTGATCCATTTGTTAACTCCACAATGTACCGCACAAAAATCATGGCCCATACATCTTTCAAACACTGGTACAACATCAACGTACCTACAAATTGAAAAGGCATTGTGAGTTAAGTGCGATGAGAAAAAACAAAACTCCTAAAAAAGACGGATGATTGGAAGTTGAATGAAAGCAGGTGATAGAGAGCAGAGAAGGGAAGGGTGGGGGCGCTGAGCAAAAAAAGTGAGAGTGAGGGGAGAGAACAAGAGCTTCCTTCTCTAATTCCACAGACCATTAAATTGTAATTTCAAAGCTTGATATATTTATGCATTAAAACATTACGACTGCCTACCCAACCAATTACTATGCAGACTGAAACAGGGTGTGTGGACAGCAAAGCGCTCATAGGCAGGATGTGGAAAGATCATATGCATGAAATATACAGGCTCCTCCACACAACACCACGCCAGACTTCAGTGAAAGAAAAAGATGAGAGAAAGTTTGAGATTGAGTGCGTTGGAATATTAATGCAACGCACGAGAGTGGAGTGGAGAGTGGCTGTTATACTGTACTCCGTGCTCCGACATGTCACACATTGGGCCTCACGCGACAACATGTTCGTATTCTCATCTGAAACTTCTCTCACATTTTCTTCAAGTGTTTATAATCGGATGTGGCAAACCCTCTTCACTGCACAAACTTGGATTTCACCTGTTCCTGAGTGAGTTGATTGTGAGTCTTTTAGCATTATTATCTGTTTGCAGAGCCACACTGTGAAAGAAATACAGAGGGAAGGGTTTGACGTGAATATAGACAATGAAAGATGCCTTTCAGAACATCATCATACTATAATGACAGACGTCCGTGTGTGTGTGTATGTTTTTCAGATATCTCGCCAACCGTTGGACTGATCTACTTCATGCTTGCCATGTGTTGCTGAGGACCCGAGGGAGTCCTGTAGTTATTTGGAAAAGTGGTTCTGCAGAAAACTGTGAAAACCTGTTCGTCCCGGCCGGACTTTGGTCATCGCCTGCACTAAGCTGTCAAAATGCAAATAAACGTGCATCACAATCCACACAATAGCGCAGCACTGTCAAGCTAACGGCCACTATGGGACGGTTTTTTTTGTATGTTTTCTTTCACAAAATAGTGCGCCTGTCCGTGCCATTGTGTTAGCAGTGATGGAAATAAGGATGTGTGTGTGTGTGTGTGTGTGTGTGTGTGTGTATGTGTGTGTGTGTGAAACACATTGCATGTTTACCCGTACCACTACGGTACAGGTGCCTGGAGCGGCCAAAAGGGTCGCTGCCCTTTAAATAAAGACTCTATGTGTGTTGGACAGTCTAAACTTCGACTTTCTTCCAAAGCTTTAATGGGGCTTTGACTTTATTGATGCCATAACATTTTCATGGCAGCTTATGCCCTCATGATGTGCAAACTGTAGTGTTGCGACTTTAAAAGCGTGAATAGACTCACTTCAAAACCCAAGAAGCAGCGGCACGAGCAAATCCTGAATGGGCACTTTGAGATTGGAGGCAGTTTAAGGGGGTGTGATAGTCGTGAAGATCTATCCATCCATCCATCCATCTTCTTCCGCTTATCCGGGGTCGGGTC
>CALSCE010010635.1:13855626-13881887 GCA_943593645.1 Bovichtus variegatus | reverse complement strand
ACACACACACACACACACACACACACACACACACACACACACACACAGAGAAACACTGTGAAGCTGAAGCCAAATGGAGTGGGTTTGGACCTTCATCGTAGCGCTGGTAGCTTCATCCCCCTCCCTAACCACCATAACAGCCAGCGTTCACCTTTGATCAGGACCTGAAAATGGCAGCGCTGGCTCATCTGACATGTCAGACAGCTGCCAATTAGATCAGCTCAGCCTCAGGCGACTGGATTCCAGCCTAGCAGCTCCCCAGCTTGTTTTCCATACATGCTGTGGCTGTACAGAGGTTTTTTCCTGCCTGCTCTAATCATGGTTTTCTGCTGTCTGAGGAGCAGATTTTTCCAAAACTGCCTGAGAATTAATATTTATCACTGCCAAGTGGGCTTGTACATGTACGAAAAAGCCTGTACACTTCCGATGTGTCACCTCTCAGACCTCCAGTGCTCATAAATTATTTCACACATATCAGTCTTCTGGGCCAGATTTCCTCATGGTAGACTGGGTCCACATGTTACAGGACATCCACTACTCTGACCACCATGAGCAGCAGTGCCACAGTGAACTGCAGGTAGTGTATAGAGACAGTGTGTCTCTTTGCGTGGGTCATTTCTCACTGTGTGCTTTAGCGCATGGAATTACAGCATATGAATATGTGTTCAATAAATAGAAACTCCTATACCTCCTTGTTGCAACAACATGTTCATTTCAAGGAGATTTTAAGAGATATTAAGATCAACTGAATTATGTAGTGTGAGTTCTGAGTAAAACCAACAAGGGTACTGAAATGGGATAAAAGTCACACTGTGCGAAGAATGTATAAAGCACAGCAGAATGTATTGTAAGTTTGAAGTAAACAAGTTTGAAGTGTTATCTTAAAAGGAAAAACATTGGAAAAAAGTAAAGGTCAGGACAAATGTATGGCAGTAAAAGGAATGCATTTATAGAACAGGATGAGGATGACATAAAATGTGCAGTACAAATTCAAAATAACGTTCAGCATGGATCTCAGTGGTGAGCTGAAATTGGACGGATAAACTTCTGTCAAACAGTGATGGGCTTCATGATATCAGTGGCGCACAGGGCTGGTAGAGGGACATCCCACACACTTCATTATTTTTAATTAACTTTTCAGTCTCCTTACCGCCGGCTTTGCACATACAACTATACCACACCGCCATGGAACTGGAGGCCTGAGTGTTTCTGACACCAAAGCTGAATTGAAAGATTGCCCTTCTGGCCAGACCTCATTAATACATATAGACAGTGTGGTTCAGAAGCTATAGCCTTTTCATTCAGGGCATGCTGTTTAAGATTTCTGTATCGTCACACACTGCACAGCCATGGTGAGAAACCTTTGACTTATTTAACTGAAATATTCCACTTTTCTTACCTGTGCTTAAAACAACCCCCACCCCCCAGGTGGTCATGGTCTGCCTCTCCAGAATTGCAAATGTTTTTCACGGCAGCGTGCTAAAAGGAAGAGCGACGCTCGTTGCATTCGGGCTCATTTGTGAGAAAGAACAGTTGATGAGATGCGGACAGTCGGACGAGAGCTGAGGGAGAATTACAACATCGTGATAATATCTTGTTTTGTGGTATACACACTTCATCCAACTTTTGTTGCCACCGTTCTAAAACCTGTCTTCTCATACACTATGCAACTTAACTAAATTAAACACCCTAACAAATAAACAGACAGATGTTTAAAAGTCACATTGTCTCTCCATACTGCCATGCAAATACAGCGAAGACGTTGCCCAATTCAAGCTCTGATTCATTCAAACTACATGTCATGGTTTGTACTTGCCAATGCAGTAATATAGAACATATTCTTAAAACAATGCACATTTTCAACTATAATGTTCGAGTCCATTCCTTGTTTGTTTCATCTGTGTATTTGTTCATTTCCTAACGTAGGGAATAGTGACCTGTGATCTGAGAACCACATGCAGGCCTTGGTATCGTTTCTGTCTCTTTTTTGTGGACTCGTTGAGTCAGAGTGAAACTGCCAAAAATATAACAAAGAAACAACCCGTTTCCATGCTTCCACCTTGTCTTTGTGGAGCCCACAATTCAGAAGTATTCCCTTCCTCCTATCATAACTTGCTTACTTCAAAAGTGGCCTTCAGCTTCAGCAATGGTAGTGGGATATGTTACCTGCTTAGAAGGTATGCAAGGTATGGTATGATTGCTTAGAAGGAATGCATAGAGTACACTGACAAGTCTGCTCATATATGGATTGAAGATAGTTAAATTGCTCAACATATGCAAAAAGTTGATGTTCTGAAGGAAACCAAGAGCCTGTTTGTCCAGAGGACAAAAAAGACATGTGACAGACCTGGATTTACAGAGGGGGATTATCTGCGCTCACATAACATGTTAGCTTGACCTTTCAGAACCATTTGTGGCTAAAGAATCTAAAGCTACGGGGGGGACGTGAGCAATAGACAGGAATATTATAAAGCCTTTTTAATATCCTTGTCACAGAGTTATGGTCTTCCCCCAGCCCCTCTCATTGTGTCTCTGTTTGGCTGGATTTCAAAACCATGATGCAAGCTGTGCTGAAAAGCAACAATCTGCCAAAACGCTGAAGTGATTTCCTAAAGATTGATGTTTTTTAGTCTTGTCTTGACTTGGCCCTTTATAATCAAACAGCTATCTTGTTTTCTGAATACAGACGGCTGCAGAAAACCCTAATCAGTTTCTTCAGTAAGTGTTCATTTTTACCAGAATAGTTTAACATTCAGATACATTTCATGAGAAAGAAAGCTTAAACTTTAATCTAACGCAGAGTTCACCACATCAATTTATGTGCTGAAATATACCTGTCAGGCAAAACAAAGTACTTCCACTGAGGACTGTATACTACACCTGAGCCCAGTGGTGTAGTGGAGGTTGTATGCAGATATACAGAGTATTCTTTTTCCTGTCATGGTGAAGGAATGACCCACCCTGTACAGACTCTGGTTGCCTTACCCTGATATTCTTACCCTTAACCTAACCAGTCTAACTCCTCATGCCTGAACCTAACCAACCAACCAACCAATGACGTCATTCTGCATAATAATCGGCGATTGTTGCACGGACAGTGTGTATTTTGGTCAGACAAATGGGCAATCGGACCAATGGGACATTTTTCGGACTGTTGGGGTTTCGGAAAAATTAAACAATGGAACAATTTGCCCTTAACACACATTCACATTTATAACTCACCGTAACTATGATTTTGGCCATAAAACACTTCTACTCACACTTCACAGCTACTCAATGCGGGGGGGGGGGGGGGGGGGGGGGGGGGGGGGGGGGGTATTGTTCATGCTCTGCTAGTTATTTCAGGGGCGGCAACAGAAAGGGGAGTTTTACAATCATTGTGTTACTTTCCTTCTCGTTTTTCTTGCTCACAGTGATAGCTCTTTTTGAAGTTTGAAGTAGTGTAGGCTGATATGACGGTACTGTGTGTTGGTAGCTATGAGTCCATCGTAGTGATTTAGTAATGGCATTTCAACCGCGGGAGCCATTTCTTGCAAGATCTTGTGAATCCAGCTTCCTCACAAGGAAGGAAACGTGATTGAAGTAAATACAAAGCAGGAGGGGACATCCTAACCAACCAATCATAGGAATAACTCTGGTTACATGATTACCAGACATTTGTGCTGGAGTTTATTTTGACAGCATTTTGTCAGCTTTGGAAATGAAGGATGAGCAAATCCTGCAGGGAAAGGGGTATACTCGGAAAAAAACAATTTTACGTGATTTTTATATATTGCACTGACTGAAATCAGGCTGGTATTTATTTACCCCTGTTAACCTTAAAACCAGTAAGACTTAAAATTATTGTTCTCAGGAACCTTAAAGCATTCATTGTGAAAGAATTTTAGTTTTACTGCTTTGAGTCTTTTGTTTTTACCTCAAGCGTTGTCTCACGTGAGGCAGTTGTTTCTGTTTTTATGGAAGTTCCAAATGAAAGAAGATATGCGTTATGTCAGGGTTTATGAGTCAGTAACATCCTTTTATATGTTTTCATATCTTAACATCATAATACATATAAAGCTGCGAGGGGCCCTTCTCAGTCGGAGGCCCAGGGCAGTTGCCTACCTTCCCTAATGTTAACGTCCGCCCCTAAAACTACATATTGATGCTTTGAGGAGAGACAGTGAGTGGTGAGGCCATGTATGCTTGGAGGTTCACCCACTTGATATGCGAACTCTACGACTGCCGATGTGCTCCCTCCCACCCAGAGATCAATACATGACTGGGAGCAGAAGACAAACTTTACCCCAGGCAAGTGCATAATCAATAGCTATGTGAGTTTTCGCTAATTAAACTGCCACATTAATATATCTCTCACTGAAAGCTACCTCTGGACAAGAAGGGCAGAGGAGGTTGGAAGGGGAAGATGATGAGATCAGATGTACCGGGAAGAGAAGGGGAAAAGCTGAAGAGTGAAGAAATGGACGAATGGCCCGAAGGAGACCAGAGCAGGAAAAGAAAAGTATGTTTTCTAATTTGATTTGTAGCAATTATACACCAAAGTACAGGTTCATGACTAAACAAAGATAATAAATCTGCGGCTGAATAATGTAATACCTTGGAGTTATCTTTTTTTTCGGACACAAATTTTAACATCTCACAGCTAATTTTTCTGGACGTCTTTCAAAAACATTGTAAAAACAGCAATGTATGTTGTCTGGTACTGGTAGTCTAGTAGTCTAGTGGTCAGGTTTTCAAACAGAGTTCATATCAAGCAAGTTCAACACCAGGCTGCCACCACTGAGCCCCTGAACATGGCTCTTAACCCTGAGTTGCTCCAGGGGACTGTCCCTGTAGTTAGTTCACTGTCAGTCGTCTGCTAAATGATCTGTAATGCAGTGTAAAACTGGTTATTAGGACTTAAATAAAACATTATCAGCCTTTAAAGAAAAAATAAATAAATTGTGCCGACAAACCAAGCTGATGGTTTCAGCATTTTATTTAAAATCTTTATCTGTGATTCATCACAGAGTGAAACAGTTTTGTCGACTTGACTGTTTACTTGACAACAGGTGCAAAGATTAACTTAACTCTTATTTTATCATTAAGTCAGTACAGATACAGTTTTAAGTTATGTCAGCCGAAAGAAAATGATGAGTCCATTTTACCATTTTACAATGATAACCTGAAGGGTTAACACTGATACAGCTGACAAATCAAGTGAAACGGTTACATAAAAAAACAGTTGTGTTGCAACAACAGCAGTGTAAAATGTGCATCAGCGATGATATGACTCAAACAGATGTCTTGGGTTCTGGCCATGCCACATGGAGGGCACACAACCGACCCAAAAGTCTAGTAAAGTCAATTTTATTCATATAGGTCAAAATCTAAAATGTTCCTCAAAGGGCTTTAGGATCTCTAGAGCAGACTTCACCCTCTATCCTGAGACCCTTAAAGGCACGTTCATATTACAGCAGGAAAAACAAGGGGTTGGCGCTACACACTCGGTCGCCGCAGAACTTGTCACTCCGGAACTCCCGATGGTGATCAGTTCAAGCAGTGATCAACAGCAACTGGCTGCACCAACAAAGATCAGCACAGGTCGGGTCAAAGTTCAAGATTAATTAGATTTTTTTTTGCGCCCCTGACTCTCCACTCGGAGGAGGCTGTGTTTCCACGGTAAAGTGGATACACCATGAGGCATTGGCTTGTGAGCCGAACTCATCGGTTGCGTTCACTGGTGCTGATGGACAAGGACATTAACATGAAACATACAACTCCAGTCGCTGAGGGAAATAATTGTGTGTAAATATGTGAGAATTCTCTATTAAACCCAAGGACTTTTTGGAGATAAAAATGTTATATGTATTTTTTGAAGAATTAGAATACGGCCTATAGGGGTCAAAGTTTGAATCATTTGTTAGAAATAATTCTGGCTTAGTATAGTAGCACAAATTAGTATGACAATTTATTACCTCAAATACAAGTTATTTTGCTCACTTTAGCCTTTTCTTCAAATCTTCAATACCTTATTACTGCCGAGTATTTTGTTAACCAAGTTTCTATCTTTTTCTGTTTGGGTTTAACTCATGAACTTTGTTGTGTGATTCAAAGCGAAAGTTGCTCTGTGGGAATGTTTGTCAAACTTAAAAAGAAATTTTAAAAATGTATTGTTGATGTTCACACACTTCAACTTGAGCTGAGTCTGCCGGATGACGAGGAGTGCAGAGCGATGTGAGCAAGGAGGACGAAAGAGGGAAAGAAGGAAGCAAAAGAAAGAAGGAGGAAAAGGTGGAGAACAAAGATTGGGAAGTAAGGAAGCCACAGCCGTGCAAACAAGGAGAGAATACAGTAAATGCTACATGGCAGAGAATCAAGAGAGGAGTGGGGACGAGAGAAAGGAGGAAGGGGGAGAGGGAGGCGAGGGCGAGCAGGAGTGGGGCTGGTGGATTAGTGTCGAGCAGGTGGGGCGGCGGAGGAGGCATTAATATGTAATTTATTGATGAGGGATAGAATATGCGGACGGAGCAGTGTAGGCGAGGCAAAGCCTGCGTGTCGTGGAAGTCCCTTACGCTAGCAGTATGTGCCTTTCCATTTACGCACTTCATACATACTAATACACTCACACACACACACATCCCAACCTCCATTCCTCCAAGCCGTTCCTTTCTTCCTCCGCTTACCTCCTTTCTATAAAAAACTACCTTGGTCTTTCAGAGCGTGGAGGGGGAACTTGACACAGTGTGGCATTTCTTTCTTTAAAAGGGTCGACATTTTGGAAGATCCGCCTTTTTGCTTCCTTGCTGAGGGTAACTTGTCATCTTCGTTAAAGCTGCTTTCACGTGGTCAGCGGTAAAACCGTTCTGCGCTGGCAGAGAGAGCGCTGCCTACCCCTGGCGTCACGCTCCAAATTGCCACCGAGCAACGCGCTCAAAGTTAAAATTATTTCAACTTTGTCCTCGATTGCCGCTGACCTTTCAAAGTGGAGCCAATGAGATCACAGCTATATGAAGCTGGAGATCGGCAATAAGTCTAGCTGAATATAAATTTTGGAAGCATGGCAACATACCCGACCAGAGTTTATAAAATACACCAACGAATACTTCTGCAGCTCACTCATCAACATGTTGTATCTCATGTGCTTATTCTGAGCACAAAGATATAAAAGTGACAACTTGTGATTTTAGGAGGAGTTTTATATTTAGCTTTAGAGGTGTATATTTAACCTGGGACCAAGCTAGCTGTCTCCCCTGCTTCCATTCTTTATGCTAAGCTAGGCTAATCATGCACCACTGCATGTGTTTCCCAAAACGTCAAACTGTTCTGCTGACAAAACCAAGGTGTGAAGCAGAGAGGCAACGCTGGCTTCACCACCTACAATGAAAACTGCTTTTATGAAGAGGTAATCACAGAATGTAAATAAATATCATGGCTAATGCTGGAAAAAATTGGCAACCATAAAAAAGTATTAAATATGGGGTTGATAGAATGAAGCCAGAGTGTAAAGTGTGCTGCACATTCACAGCGACAGTAAAAATGGGTTGGTATTAAAATGAACTACGAGAGGCTGACTTGTGACTTGTAACTGTAAACCATGTTTCACTGCAGTTTAGATTCATTTACAGACAAGAGTTTATCTTTCACTGCCAGGCTGTATTGTCATCCAAAGTGCTACAAAAGCAGGGGGACTGCAATGTAATAATAATCATGTTTGATTAAACACTCGGAACAGAAGACAAAAAGAGGCAAAGAAAGGAAGACGGGGGGAAGAAACAGGCGGGAGAAGAGGAGGCTGCTAATTGATTAGCTACAGAGAGAAAGGCAGAAGCTTCATTTGCCAAAGTGCTGCTGGGGGTGTAAACCCCCCCCCGCTTCCTCCTTCCACAAAGGGATGAAGGCAAGATGCAGGCAATTGATACACTCTGTTAGGCCTTATCACGAGCACTGTGATCAGCTGCACCTCCAGGCCGACACTCTGCAGTTTAACACCACCACAGAGAGCTAATGTGTGTGTGTGGGTGTGTGTGTGAGTGTATGTGTGTGTAAGTGCGTGCGTGTGAGAGTGTGCGTGTGTGAGTGTGTGTGTGTGTGTGTGTGAGTGTGTGCATGCGAGTGTGCATGTGTGTGTGAGTGAGTGTGTCTGAGCATGTGTGTGCGTGCGGGTGTGTGTGTGTGAGTGTGTATGTGTGTGTGAGTGTGTGTGTGTGTGAGTGTGTGCGTGCGAGTGTGCATGTGTGTGGTGTGAGTGAGTGTGTGTGTGTGAGCATGTGTGTGCGTGCGTGTGCGTGAGTGTGTGTGTGTGTCTGTGTGTGTGAGTGTGCGTGTGTGTGTATGTGTTGCGTGTGTGTGTGTGTTGCGTGTGAACTAAGGAAGAGGTGTAAGTATTAAAAGCTTTTTTTCCTGGGAAAATGACCTACTATTTACTGATTAACATCAGCTCTGGAATAGATAGCATTGCGTGTTTGTGTCTGTGTGTGTGTGTGTGTGTGTGCGTGTGTGTGTGCATGTGTGTATGTGTTTGAGTGTTTGGCTTCCATTACACCACAGTGACAGGAGCTGCATTATCATTTCCACCCACACACATTCCTCACAATAGCAGTGTTAATATTAACACCTTATGTAATGTTGGCTTTGAGCTTCCAGATAAATGTAAGCTGCAGTTTTATTTTTATGCGGTCTAGATGGCACACTTCCGAACAGAAAGATGCTCACAACACTACTAAGCTACATGGCTTTTGCTCGTATCGTAGCGGGCGACCTTCGTGTAAACAACATATCTTGTGTTTCTGTGTACTATAAAACAAGGAGCTTTTGCTGGAAAATTATCATCTTTGTTTCCTCTCAGCCACTTCATGCATCTCGAGCCACAACCAAAAATAACTTTAAGACTGAGAGGACTGGTATCCCCCGTCATATTACCGGCCAAAATTAATAAAGCGCCTTCCGTGTCACATATACATTAGTTTCAGTACATTTCATTGAGATAACAACGTATAATGTTGAGTACAAACTTAAAATGAAGCCAGAACAAAATGTTTGAAGTAAAATCATGAATGCAACTCAAGAATCCTACTGAAGTACTTGATGTTAAATATACTTAAGGATCAAAAATTTTTTGAAATGTTCACGATTTTTTTACTGAAACAATAGTATACCAATGTTGCTTTTCTTTTTCTTTTCCCCCACAGTACAAACTCGCAACTGACTGTGAAACCTTTCGACGGATCGTCGACTTCAGTAACTTCAGGTGTGTCTCCTGGAAACTTCTATTCCTGTGGAACTCGCAGCACTTCAGTTTGGTTGTGTTGTTCTTTTTAGCAGCATGTTCCTATATTTGTGGGAATTTTTCTTTAAATTCTGGGCCACCATAGTTTAGGAATCAGATGAAAAGCGTGCTGCGCTCTGTTTCATCGTATTTGTTAAATTTGGCTTTTCTGGACGGTTATATTCAGTGTAACTTTATCACATACGACTACACATGCACCTCAAAGAGACGTATACATTTACACCTTTACATACATGCATCCTTCTCTTTGCATAAATAAGGGTCTTAGTGATGGATTGAAACGTGATGGCTCAAAAACACCTTAGTTACTCAGAGCGAAGGTTTTTTCTTAAATGTTGAAATAGCAGTTTGACAAAGTAATCTTATTGTGGCTGATTGTGATCTCTGCTAACAGTAGCTGCGGTTGCATGGACAATATTTCATCACGCAAATTCCAACGGAACTGTTTACACGGCCAAAAATAAAGTGATGTGATAAGATGTGAAGGTTATTTTTCTTTATTGAGGAAATTCAATTCATTCAATAGCCTACACGAAGTATAGACATGACAGAGGTGGTTCCACCTGTTCATAGATAATAGATAGATTATAATACACGTTTTCAAGATGGACACATCGTGTCCTAGGAACAATATTTCTGTTTCTGCTCTTCTTTCTAATTAAGAAGCAATCTCAGCAGCACATACGTGTTCTGCAATCTTCAAACAGGACCAGGTTGCCCAGGATTCCAGCGCCGGAGCTGATCTTAACAACCATGAGGGTGACCCACTGCATTAATAACTGTACAGTTTGAACTTTGTTGCTCTGCTTCTGAAACACGCCGAGTGTACGGAGGACGGAACAAACTGCGTCGCAGTCTGAACAGAGCAGCTCAGCAGCAGCGGTTAACCTGGTGCCCCTTCCTGACTACTACTTCATGACTCCCCCCACAAGGAGCCAACATGTGCAGAAAGAATATATTCATACCAAGCAGACAGTTATAAGCGCTAATATTTTCCTATTGAGCGGATTATCAAAGGTTTACACTTCCCCTCCCAACCCGATTGAAAGTTCAGGCCAGACTCTGGTTACACAAGGCATATTTCATTCTGATTATTAGTGGAAACACAGCTAGTGTCTGTCCTGGGGCAGCATTCTCATCATCCGCTCCTTGTACCCTTTGGCCCAGAGAGCCCCCTACACCTGCTGCACCTCCCTCTGTCTGTCCTCCTCACCACTGCCAGGTGATGTGGTAAAATCAGTGCATGCTTTTAATGGTTTGAGGCCAGATGTTAAAAATGGTGTAAATGCATCCGTCTCTCCAAGACGCATGATCTCATTATTATTACCTCCAAAGTGCATCTGCGTCTGTGCAGGTATTTACTTACTGGCTCTTGTCCCTGTGGTAATGGCCACGGAAGTGAAGCTGAAATGAGCCTCTTTTCTCAGTGTCAGATGAGTGACGGGGGGGGGACACAGGGCTCAGACTGTGACATGCACACAGAGTTACAACCTGCCAATTTCTGTTTCTTTCAGTTTTTTTCCCCCACAAAGCTTCATCAAATTTGATACATAACATATTTTTGCATGCCCTCCAAAAATGTTAAGTTATTTCTTTGATACGTTATAGCATTTTGTTGACACACATAATAATACTGTACATAGTGTTACCACTGATACTCATCAACACTGGCAGATCCTTGTACGTACTTCAGAGTGACATGTTGAGATGTGAAGAACAAGAGAAACAAAAGATGGTTTTAGCCACTTACAGACACATAGACACGCATATGAATGGAGGGCGCGACCACATCTTTCAAAGAAGAAGAAATACAAAACAAAAAGAAAAAAGAACAAGAAGTCATTATCAGGGCCTATGATGTAGCCTGTCATGTATCGCAGCCGAGTCACAGAAAGAGTTTAGGATCTAACCTCACAGTGACGATTAAAAACTAAAACCCTGTGTAGTCTGATTTGGGCATTCTTCAGCATTATTAGCTCTGGAGCTACTGGCGCCATGGAACCAGTCATGGAATCACACATTGGCAGAGAAGACTGAAGAAGTGACACTGAAATGAAGTTGAAGCTGAAATGAAAAACAAGTGAAAAAGGCAGTTTCCAAACACCGCTGTGACAAAGCATGGATTCTCTAAACGCTGCGGCGTGTTGGTGGAACACATTTCATTTTAGTCAAAAGGGAGCAATTTTGAAAATAGGTAGATCTCATGGACTGAACATTCAGCATTCAGACAGCTGAACTCTTTCACTGCACTCAGTCCTGAGGGGATAAAAAAAAAAAAAAAAAGATGCTGACAGCTGTTTTTCAATGACAATGGGAAGTCCATTTTCTGCTAACGGTGGAGTGCATTGTGTCTTAGACCCTTAAAAGGTCTCAGTCTATCTGTCAGTCTATCACACACACACACAGCCTTATATTACTCTCTGCGAGGTCATTTCAGCTGCTGTTCCTCTTATGATTCTTTATTTGTATTAATGACTTTATTTCAACATTACAAATTGAACGAGGTTGCTGCAGCGGCTTGAGAATATGTTTTTTTTTTCAGCAGCTCCTCCAGCACAGATTTCCTCTCGTCGGGAGCTTGTGTTGTCCCTTCCTCTTCTGTCGCAGAAAGTGAAGTGCTCAGTGGTCTTTCTGCCCTGGCTCTTCTCCCAGAACACTGATTTGACTGATTGGATGCAGAAGCCAAAAATCAAGAGATGGCTTCCTGCAGTAGCTGCAACGTGAGATACTCAGCTAAAAGCTATGTTTGATGCTTTACAATTAAAAGTGAGAAGTGCAAAGTAAGGTGACTTGTTGGTTAAAGTGTCAACAGCAATGTTCATCCCTCATTTGCTTAATTAGGTTTGTGTTTCATGTTGTTTCTTTCCTTTAAAGGTAACTGTGTGAGCCAGAGAAAGTGATGATACTTCCAGTCCTAAAGCTCCAGAAAACTTTGTTTAGAATTTATTCAGACTTTCCTCAAATAAGGATGGTACGGGCCTTTCTGCTCGATGAAACCTCAAGGCCCCACACAACAATAAATCTGCTTGGCTGGGGTTGCCATGGCAACACGTGAACCACGGTGTACAGTGGTGAGGGTAAGAGATGAAATGTACAGCCTTCGAGGAGCAACTCCTGACCTCAATACCAGTTTATACAAACACACCATTTGGTTTTCCTGCAGCTTTGAGGTGATGAGCCACCTAAAAAGTGTCTTTCTTTTACAGGATAGCGCCCATGAAGCACAGTAAATACTGTCTTTGACCTTATTTGTAAGTAAAGCCTTCCTACTTCCATTCTGCACTCCCAGCTTCACCCAGCTGTTTGACTCTATTGTCAACTATTGCCCACTATTAGAATAACCATGTGACTGTTAATTTGCCAATAATATTAATGTAATGTCTAGATTGTAAAACTAAGTACTGCTTCTGTAGTTTTACTAGAACAGTTGCTGTGAATGCTCTGTGAGAGCTGGGGGAGCTGAGCCGTAACACAGCCCTGACACAGGAAACAGCTTTACCAAAAGTGAAGCAGCTAAAGCGAGCCAGCAACTCTGCACTCTCTGCGACACAGCCAGCAATCAATACATGACTTCAGCATTTTATAAATGACAAAATCCATACTTTTTAATATTTTGCTATTCTAATGTATTCTGCTGGACGGCACCCAGGGCAAGACAGCAGAAATATGTAGATGACGCCAGCATCTGGGGTACAATACATCGCCATGCTAGACAGACATCTTCACTTTATTTCCAAAAGAATGAATTTAACCCAATTCATCACACTTTGGACAGAACTCAATGTAGCTCATGTTCACAGAGGAAACAAAACACTGTACAGACAAGACAAGACGTGGGTTTGCTATAAAGGGCACCTCGAAAGAACCCTAATGTAATGGAGATCAGGGCTCACACCGCCTCACACACCTGGAGTTGATATCCGCAAACACAATCTTTCCTGAAGCGTAACCACACTGTGGTTGCCAAGTGCAAATATTGTAGAAAGTGAGAATTTGGGATATAAAAACGTTGTCACGAACGGAATTGAGATTTGGTACAGACATTCATGGTCCCCGAGGAGGAAATTTGGTACAAGAACTCAACTTTAAACGTTGATCTATGGTAGTATTCCCCCTATTTTTAAATATTTGAGCTAGTTTGATTCAAAACTACTTATATCTAGCCATTTTATATCTAACATATGAATAGAAAATTACACTTCCTGTCCTTACTAAAGCCGTTTTCTCCTATGAATTCCCGATAATGTCTGGAGAATCAGGATGGGACATACACTGCGGTTCTAATTCAGCGTTTTTTAAGATTTTCACCAGGAACTTTAGCTACACTATAATATTTGTTAGGTTGCGTAGCTTTGCAGTTCATCTTGACAAACTATGAATGACAACTATACAACATTGTATCTGTCACTCCCTGCTGAAAGTACAGAACAGAATGAAAACAAATATTTAAATATGTACAGTGTAATATAAACTGAGTTTCACAGTGAACGAGGAGATTTATTGGTCAAGATTATTATTATGATTGAAGGCTCTATATTGCAGGAAATGGCACTTTCATTTTCATTTAATTAAAATTGCCATACCTTCCCTTGCCCTGTTGCACCCCCACTTGTAGCTGACTATGCACCCATGCTTATGTTACCAGCTAATTAACAAACGTTAAAGTGCTAACATGCTAAAGTAAGAAGTGAACGTGGTAACATTTTACCTGCTAAACATCAGCATGCATTCGTTATTGTGCGCACGTTAGCATGCCGATGTTAGCATTTAGCTCAAAGCACCACTGTGCCAGCATCGCAGAGCAGCTAGCATAGAGCTGCTAGCATAGAGCTGCAGACTTTTGCTCTTTTGTGTTACAGTCGCACATGGTTCAAAAATATCACCAGGCAACAATAACAGATTGAAAGATGCCTCCATAAACACCACCAGATTCTTGTTCTCCCTTTTTCTTATTCTCATTCTGCTCTCTTTTACTTCAGATTTGAATTCTTTACGCAAGGAATCATCCATTTTGCTATTAAAGAAAGAACAGCCAGTGCTTTTAATGCCACATTGTAAGACAGCCTGCCCTGTAGTCTGGTAGTGCCAACAGACGTGTTAAGGAAACTAAAAGGGTCTGAATCTGTCTGCTGGCAAAGTTTTCTCTACAGCCATGGAGGAAATGAGAGTTTCTTTAATCATGTATCCTCCTAATAATCTCCTGGTCTCAGGCCGACAACTTGAGCATCCATAACCAGCACACTTCAAGGGGAATAGGCTTATGGAGGGAGAGACGGATAACGAAAGAGTGAGAGAAAAAGAGAGATTGAGGGAGTGAAGAACAAAAAAGAGCCGAAGAGCGAGATGGAAAGAGACAGGGAGGAGGGGGGCTATTTGAAAGAAAAAAAGATTTCCCTGCAGTATAATTTGCTGACAGACGATACAGTGATGAAGAGAGAGAGAGAGAGAGAGACAGAGAGACAGAGAGAGAGGGGGAGAGAGAGGGAGAGAGAGAGAGAGAGAGAGAGAGGGAGAGAGAGAGAGAGAGACAGAGAGGGAGAGAGAGAGACAGAGAGAGAGAGGAATCCCCAATGGGCAGACTAAGAGTAAAAATAAGGGAGAAAAACTAATTAACTGATGAAGTCCCGTTGTGGGTTGCACATGCACGCGCACACACACGCATGCACACGCACACACACATAAACTGCAAACTGGGAACCTCCTGCCCCCTGCTGGTCTATTTGCGTCTCTGTCACACGGTCATACACACTCAGGGGACATTTATCCGCAGTTTAACTACATATTGCTGATAATAATTATGTACTTTTACTTAAGTAGCATTTTGATTGCAGGACTTCTGCCGAGTATACTTTCACTTTTCACAAAAGATGTGACTGGTGGGGCTGGATGAAAAGTCATCAGAATCTGGGGACCATGACTTGTCTTTACCAAATTGTATGGCAATCCATTCAACAGTCGTTGTAATGTTTCAGTCCGGACAAAAGCGCTGGACTAACCGACACCGTCAGCGTGAATACATATGGCAATAAAAAAAAGACAGATTCAATAACAGGAGCAAGGGTAATCCCATAGTACACACTGTATACTGTCCAAACTGTGACCTGGAGAAGTGTGTGTGTGTGTGTGTGTGCGTGTGTGTGTGCGTGCGTGTCTTAGCAGATAACATGAAATAGGTCTATAATCCTAAAAAAATATAAGGAAATCGAGTTAACATTATTTTATTTTTTGTTAAGAGTTCAGTAGCATTGATTGTTAAAAAACTGATGATTTCTAGTATTGTTTGCTTGAAATAGTGAGTTATTTGTCATGATCCTGGCTTTTAGTTTGACTGTTTCCTGTTTTATTTTATAAGGATACTCACTTTGGTCATGTCTGGTTTTACTTCCTGTCTTTGTCAGTTTTCCCGCCTTTTGTGATTTGTTTGCCCCGCCCTGATTTGATGCTCCTGTGTCTAATCACCCTGCTGCCTCCCCCAGCTGTGTCCTGTTCTTGTGATTAATAGATTCATACTCTATATATATACACACACCTGTGTGCCCCATTGTTCCTTGTCGGTTCGTCGTTTATGTTTCCTGGTGTTCCCTCCTGCCATCGGTTCATTAAAACCAATAAATAAAATGGTTTATCTTCTGGAGAGCATGAATGAATGAATGTTCTTTGTTATTAAATTTACTTACTTTTATTCATATTTGGTTTTCCCTTGTTTCTTTTTCCCCGGGATATTTTTATTGTTACTTTGGCCTCATATTGACACCACAGGAGAGGTCAGGGGGTCACGACAAACATCCATTCATCTTCTGGGCAATGTGAATATCTACAAAATGAAATGTTGATCAAGCTTTAGTTGTCAGTAAAATATATTGTACAAACCTACAGTGTGATTCAGGCGACCTTAATGTATTCATATAATGACTGGGATAATTTTCACACCCAAAATGAAACAGTTTTGAAGACGGATCCGTCATGTAGTCATGGATGATATGGTGCTTGTTTTACGGTGCTTTATTGTATCAGTTTGTGTCTTCTATTGTCTACCTTTTTGGTTTAGTTCAGAATTTCCTGTTTTAATGTACGCACCTAATGTTGAGTTTGTGTTTTGCACAGTCTCTTGTGCATTTGTTGTCGAGTTTTATGTGTTTTAAAGGCCCATCCAGGGAGAGGCATTGCACATTAGCTCAGACTATAAATGCTGTGGTGCGTGGCATTGGTTTATGCAACATACTTGTCCCTATACAAATACACATTATAGGCCTATAAAGCTGATAATGCAAATGAGTTACTGTGTAACATATATGAAGGGAATTGTTAGGCGTCTGTGTTGGGTTATACCGGTTGTACAGTACTGGCTGTTGAGCCACACCTTCCATCACTCCTTCGGTCATCCCTCCATCCAAACACGGTCACCAGCATCTTTTCCCTGGAGGCTTCAGTCTGAAGTACAGCCTCTACAAAAAAATCCTCCATCTCCCTCACTGCACCGTCAGTTCAATCCAACTGCTGACTGAACCCATTTCAAACAAACAACAGTAGTGGAGTGACCATGCCATTACGTGTGTGTGTGCGTGTGTGTGTGTGTGTGTGTGTGTGTGTGTGCGTGTGTGTTGATTCACTACTATTCTTCAGAAGGCTGAGCGGAGTTTAAAAGCGCTCCTCCCTCCTGAGTGCTGAGCAGAGCAGTGGTGTGTTGGAGGACACAGCTCTGAGGTGAGTTTGTTTAGGCTATCAAAGCCGAAGGCTCCGGTCAGCCGCAATTATCTGAAGTTCAGCAATATCCCCGGGCAGCGTTCATAATCAAGCAGCGTGAATGAGAGAGACCTTTTCTCCTGCAGGCCCCCTGGGGCCTGCCTGTAATATGGGTCATTTGAACAAAAGGTTCTCCATTTGAAGTGTTTTTATATTCTTAATACTGTGCCAGATTAACTGGCTGAGATTCTTTTCTTCTCTGCACATCCCTTGTTTCTATTTATGTAAGCTGGGCAGAAGGCTCTTAAAGAAGCAGCACTGCTATTTTCTGCCCACCAGCAACTCTAAAAGTAGCTGTTTATTTCCCTCTCTGCAAGCAGTGTGTACTCTGTCAGAGATGTGTGTTCACAACATCAAAGTGTAAAGCCGTGCTAGCACCCCTCACAGACTGCCGTGCTCAATACACCCACACTGTGAAAGAGCTGGACTTTTTTACAGGCGTATAGTCACTAAATATATATGCTATAGACACTATTATTACTGTTATAGTTTTTAGTTTTTTTTCTGGGGTGCCAGCCAGGTATTGTCCTGACAAAGGTTCCCAACAGTTAGCCAGCTACGAAGGATCCATGTATTACTCCCCCATACATCCCCAGAAATGGAAACAAAAGAAAAATGTATATTTGATACAAAACAAGTATTATATATATTTTTTTATAAACATCGTGGACATAAAAATTCACGATAACTAATATTATTGCAAAATCTATAGAAGATTTGAGAAAAGAAAAAAAATGTATAATAACGCAAATTCAGTCAAATTCATTCTTAACTTTGTTTAGTGTGTGTTTTGTCTCTCTTTAGGCAAATGCATTACACTCAAAATATGAGAGAGAGTCGGTAACCATAACAACATCACAACGTCTATTAATAGTGGACAGCGGGCCATATTGTGAGAGTAATAAAAAATTAAAAGAAGGTTAAACTGAATGTAAATAAAACAGTGAAAGTATTAAAACAACTCTCAGCGGCAACAACCAATCTGCTTTATGAGATATGGACATCCTACATGCAGCTCCATGCATACATGAATGGTCTCCAGACTGATATCTGCCGCACATGAGGTTTCTGCTGGGATGTGAAATGTGTGATTTATTCAATCATGGCTCATCTTTGCATGTGTGACCTTTGGCTCGCGAATGCTATCCAAATGCAAACAGTTCAGACCAGACTGTGTGTTCAGCTTGGCAACGGTGGAACGGAACTGGAGGCCCAGATGTGTGTGGCTCACATCAATCCACAAATGAGGCCATCAAAGGATGTTTCTCCCTTGCCGCTGACAGCAGGCGGTGTCTGTTCATGTCTGACAGAATGGTATCTGACCGGCCATCGCTTGGTTCAGAATGGAACTTACGATGTATGGGTCACGTGGCTTTGATGGAGTCTGAATGCTCCCTTTGCCCCCTTTTTCAAACCTTCGTTGAACCACTGAGCCCATGAGGAAGGCTCACGCCCGCAGTGGGGGGCTGACATGCCTTGCTCAAGGCCACATGAGTTGTGATAATCACTCCGTAACTTTTCCACCTAGATTTATCTGAGGGGGTTGAACATCCCGGCTGTCAGGGCGTGACTTCTGTCCCTCTCTACTTTGAACCACTGAATACAGGTGAACATGTGCTGTAGCTGTGATCTCATGAGAGCTTCAAAATAATTTAGCTAAATATCAAATTGGCCTTTAAAGTCTAACAAATGTTCTAATCTCTTAAATCTAGTCTATCTTTGTTTTTTTTTTACCATGTAATGTGAAGCATGTCTGTCTACTGATCAGAGTAACAACTCCTTCAAATCAAGTTATCACAAATGACACATTAGTCTCAGTAGGCATCACAGACTGTACAGGGTACGACCCCCTCTGTTCTTCCAGTGTTGTCTTGTCACTCTTGGATTCTCGACCTGCCTATTTTTATTTTTGCAGCTCTCTTTATCTCACTCAGGCTCCTTTAAAATGGTTTAAAAATCTCAAAGGTCACATCATTCCTATTGTGACGGGAACACAAAGCATACCTGTATGCAGACAGAATCCTCTCATCCATGAGACCGCCACACTGCTGCTGAGTTGCCACAGATGGCCTTCTGGCTCCATCTATAGGTGCTTATCTGCTGGTACACGCACGTTCAGCACCCTGGAGAGCTCGGTAATAAATATGGCCTGCATGGCTGCAGGAGGTCTTTGATGGAAGTCAGTGACACATGCCCCAAACTGACCTGAGATCTGTTACTACCCCCACATCGTGGCCTGCAAAGTCACAACAAAGCTCTGGGAACTCTGAAACAAGATGGCTGACATGGCTTGACGTGGCTTACATATTAAGAAAATATGAGGTTTGTTTCAACATGCTGATTTGGATTCGGGAATCACAGAAATGAGGCCAACAGGTTTCTTTTCTGCGTGGCTGTCGCCATCCCAGCTTCCAGCTCTTTGGTTCGACCCTTTGAATACACAGGCAGCCCCGCTGAGTCCCCAAGCCTCCAGAACACGCTGCACTGAAGCTCTGCCACTGCACGGGGGGTTTCACTTGCCCGGAGTTCCTGAGGCTCATGGCTGTCCCCCTTGGAGAGGAGTGCACGGCCCAGTTAGCCCTGCATTTACAGTAAGTGAGATCAGATCCTCCCATGACAGGAGCAACATGTGAAAAGGCTGCTGACGCCATGCACCTTTAGATCAGGTACATCTGTGTCACCTCAGGGCAGCCTGAATGAATAATAATTGGTAGTTAAGCGGGCTGTTTTAGTTCATCTGCATCACTATACCTTAGTGTTGTTCAAAGGTTTATCTGCTCAATCAAGCATTTAAATCAACAAACATAAATTCAGCTGCTTAATTCCGATGGTTTGCTGCTTTTCTTTTTCCTATGTTATCGCAAACTGAAAATCTTTGCCTTTGAGACCTGAGCTTGACCTTTAGGAGAGTGTGAGAGACATCGTTCACTATTTTCTGACGTTAAAGACCAAAAGACGAAATAATTATAACATTAATCAACAATGAAAATGAACAGTGACTTACAATTCTATTCAAAAGTCCAACTGTGAAAAGTGAGTACACAATGTGGCTCTACATAAGCGTGAGCATGTCTGCCTTCAACAATGTTGAATATTAAAACAAATCAAGAATACTCGTCCTAGACGGATGACAGGTCAAGGAAAGTCACATTAGGAAGTGATTTCTTAATGGGCAAGTATGATTACAGAAAGAAAAATGTGTGTGTACATCTGATATGATCTGTGGCTGGCTGGTTCATTAAGAAGTGACACAAGGCGTGTGCAGCTAAAACTGTGACTGAAGTTCTGACACCATCTTCATCTGTTTTGTGATGACATTGTCAAACGACAGTGCCTGCGTGTAATTCTCCCACGAATTAACAAAACATCCAAATCTATCCGACACAAAACAAAAGCAAAGAAAATGTTTCAGCTGGTGGAACAGAGACATATCAGATCCCGAAATAAAACAAAAAAAGAAACCCTGAAGAATATAAGCCTGACACGTGCAGCGCACCATTCCAATGGGTGAGTTGTGCATGCAGACAGTAAGTTCAATGGCTGGTATGAGCCAATGAAGGATTTTTCGGCTTCCCAAGAAGCTTACAGGAGCTACACCCTCCGGCAACAGTCTGCCCCTCGCCGGCAAAATGATTGGAAGTACAACAATTCATACATTTATAACGTCCCCTTTTGATATTTCCATTCAATGCTTTACTCGTGGGAATAGTGAGAGAAAAACAGCAACGATGACGATGAATGATGAAGGGAAGCGGATCCATCTGATTGTCCGGCTGGATTTAACTGGTAAAAAAAGATCAAAACAAAGTGACATTGCTGTACTCACCAAGTCGCTGTCCTTATTCCTGCAGCTGCTACTATCTGTACTGAAGTGCTGTGGAAATCACACACACACACACGCACACACACACACAAACACACACACACACACACACACACACAGATACACAAAGAAATTCAGCTCAACACAATCAACATCACACTGGTGTTACAAGCTGGCTGTGAATGTGCCAGTGGTTCAGAGTGACCAAAAACAATCTAAATTCATAAGTTAGACAAACAACACACAAACACTTGACGCCGACAGAGAAATGAGATTGAACAAACAGGCGTCCCGGGCGTGAGTTTAGTGAAGGCTGCCTCCCGACCCGTCCTTTATCACATACTTACAAGTTTTGTTCAGATTTAAAAAAGCTGAACGCACTCCACCACAGTCGCATGACTTCAATGTCCGCCCCACTGAGCTACAGGCGTCCACAACAACCTCTCATTTAGCCACATTTAGTATTTACTGATGTCTTTTGTGTCGTAAAACAAAACGTTAAAACCTCATAAGCTTATGTTCATCACAGACCTTATTCCAGGCATCTAACTAAAAGCACATAGAAAAAGAAAAAAAAACGTTGACATTGAAACAAGGAAAGTGCGAACATGCTGACTCATGGGGGCTGTGGCTCATGTGTCCTTGGGCAAGATACTGAACCCCAAATTGCTCCCGATGGCCAACAGTGTGTGTGTGTGTGTGTGTGTGTGAGTGTGTGTGAATGATTATCTCTGATGAGCATGTGGCACCTTGTAGCCTCTGACTCTGTGTGAATGGGTGAATGCTGATGTGTTGTAAAGTGCTTTGAGTGATCACTAAGATTGGAAAAGCGCTTTATAAATGCATTTATTATTCCATCCATTTTTACCAGTAAAAATTCCAAAAGTCTTGTGAATGCGGCTTCTAATATCACTGCCCCATCCAGGGCACGAGTAGATCCCACTGTAAGTACAATTGTGTATTCAATTCAATTAGTGTGGTGCTTAGTATTCTTATAGAATACAATAGTATAAAAGATACTAAATCCATCCCCTTGTACAATTGTACAATTATGACTGCATAGAGCATGGTCCAGAAATATCCAACATAGACACACTGTGGGTATTTGTTCAAGGACCCCCTTGAAAACTAGATGTGTAATCTCAATGTGTTATCCTTTCTTTAACAAAATTGGCAAACATAAAATATAAAATATGCCCAATTAAATATAGCCCTCTACTAAAGTGGTGCATCTGTGGATGGTGTAGATGGTCTCTATTGACATTGTGATGGATTGTAAACACTCGGTGCTGTACTTCCCGCCAGTTTAGAAGTGTTCAGTTACCCGACAGACTCAAATGTTTGACATCTAGAAAGACACTTTTGCGTTGAAGCAACTTGGTGTGCGACAGCATTTTTTACTTTAGAAACCTCAACATGAGATGTGAGGCGTTTTGTGTCAAGGGTTTGAAAAACAAAAGGTATGTTTTGTATTCAGTAACTTCTGGGAAAGTATAAAACTCACCATGCACACAGTAGCTCTTGGAACATGTCAGTATTGCTGAAAGATGATGGGACTGACAACACTGTAGGACTGTGTTCCAAACTGAAACAGAATCTGGGTACTACGGATAAATCAGAGTCAGGCGGTGACGATGGCAGTGAAGATGTGAATATGTGAATATGTGAATATGTGATTCTGT
Source organism: Bovichtus variegatus (assembly GCA_943593645.1). NCBI lineage: Eukaryota > Metazoa > Chordata > Actinopteri > Perciformes > Bovichtidae > Bovichtus > Bovichtus variegatus. Next base: position 13,859,371 of record CALSCE010010635.1, on the reverse strand, counting down.
GAATATGTGAATATGTGAATATGTGAATAAGTGCCTTCACCAAGCACCAAGGTCCAGTAAATTAGAATTAGATGCTAAATGCTGTTTTTTTCCCCAAAAAAGTGGAACCGTGTTTTACTTGATCTCTTGATATTTTTCCATCTCTATTCCAGCAGGTGGCACTGTTAACAAACATAAAGTGTGTGTGTGTGTTTACACTGACACAGCTAGACAGACAGGCTCCACACACACACTCCACTTGATGCTGGTATCTTAATGAGAAAGAGGTGTTTTGTTTTTTTTCAGAACTCATATTTTATCATTTACTGTTTGACTCATCTTCCTAATCAACTAATTTGTCTACGTACACACAGGTAAGCATCCCCATCTGCTGCACACACACACACACACACACACACACACACACACACATAATCAATAACAGCATGTCTGCACCATGTTTGATTAGGAGTGGTGTGTGTGCACGTGTGCTTGACTGAGTGTGTTGATTTACAGTGTGTGTCAGACCTTGCCCATCTGTCAACAGACCCTCCCTGAAACCTGCTGTCCCTGAACCTCACTGACACAAACACACATGTGCACACACTTGGAGCGGGTCCAGAGACTGCAGCAACTAGATTTATGTTGGTCGGGGATACTGGCACACGAGGGGCACCGGGTGCCACACCGGGCTCAGTGGTAAGCACTTTGTCTTCAGAGTACAGGACGTTGAGGGTTTGAGTCCACCAGTCAGCTGAGATCCTCTAAATCTCTAAGCTGGAAACTCTGAATTTCAAGTTGGAGTGAGTATGTGTTACCGTGCGTTATTAACATTCCCCATCTCCTGGTGATATTGCTTTAAGAAAAACAACGATATACGAAATTATTGTCTGGAAAAAAAACCCCAAGAGAGACACGGATGGATATAAATATCTGTCTATATGTGCATATGTTGTTGCCTTTGTGAAAGTCTTTGCTTTATTTTTGCTAACGAGAGTGGACATCTTTCCTGCTGGAATTAGGGCTCCACGTGTAATAACGTGCGTGTCAGACCTTTGCTAGCACGTTGTTGCTTTTTTTTTATTTTTTTTTTTACACGCGACAACAATGAAGCAGTGAAGCGTAGAGGAAGAGAGAGTGACTGAATACAGTAATCTCGGCTGTGAAAAAACGTTGCGGTGGTGTGAGCGCCTCGCTTCAGGTTCAGCACGGAAGAAATGTGATCCAGGAAGATTGGTTTGAGTGACGGTTCCATGAGTTTTGACACTAAAAGCACACTGCACAGGGGTTTGTAATACTACAAGGTTGGATTTTACAACTCTGGGGTTTACCATTAGTTTGATTCACAAATCATGAAAGTGGTGGTTCTGGCATGATCCTCCCAACATATAAAGCCTTGATATTGAGACAATTACTAAGGGACAGAAGAGATGGAGAGGGAGGGAGCGAGAGAGACGTCTGGGGTCCAACTCAAACATCGGGGACTACACTAGCTCGGACAAGCATCCCACAGAGATCCTGCATGCAGAATTCTGTAGGTCCATATTAAACATCCAAAGAAAAACCCCAACCAATGCATGAAGGGCAGAACAAACCAGCATTAGCTCACCATCTGATTAATACCATTAAAAAAAAGAGCTCCCAAGACAAACATAGATGTCAGGCACTACAACTTAACCACCAAAAGGGGCCCTGATATCAGCTGATCCTGCAACTTACTGATCAAACAACACCCAGTACACCCACTGTTCAACCACTGAGTGAACCAACATATTAAATTAACAAAACATGCCTATCTGGAACATTAGGCAAATAAAACCATCATTTAAAACAAACTGTATTTGCTCTCTGGGCCTAAAGCATGAATATGACTTGGCAGAGTTTGTCCTTACTGTCAGAGACACGAAGCAGAGACAGACTCAGTGAGCAGAGTCCACGACACAAGAAGTCAGGTGGACCTCAGAGGAAGGAGTCTGTAAATGGTAAATGGACTGCATTTATATAGCACTCTATAGCACTTTTCCAATCTTTGCAATCACTCAAAGTGCTTTACAACAGCAATTTGGGGTTCAGTATCTTGTCCAAGGACACTTCGACATGTTGACCGCAGGGATCGAACCACTGAGCCTGAACCACTAGCCCCCAATTTCCTTAAATCCCCGAATCCCGCGGTCCACCGCAACATACGACAGAAAAACTGGGTGGTGAATTCTAGCACAGTGCTTAACTAAAATGAAGGATCGGGGCTACTTTGTGTTGGTCGGTAATTACACATGTCACTGTACAAAAGTTACTTAGATTTCCCCAAGTCTCTATTCTCAGGCCTCTTCTGTTCAACATCCTCGTGCTTTCACTACCTCAGAATATAGAAAACTAAATAAGTTTACCGTACTGTGCAGACAACATGCAGATGTACATAGCAATATCACCAGGTGATTGTGGTCCCATCCAAGCACTGAGTAGGTGCATTGAACTAATCAGTTTGATTTTATTCCCCTCATTCATTCTGTTTTACTTCTATTCTACCTTTTTTTTTCTTCATGTTTAAATTGTATTTATACGTGCGTATTTATACAAGCTGTTTCTTTTCTAAATGTTCTTTATCAGTATATTATTTACTTTGCAAATCACTTTAAATTGCCTAGTTGTGGAAAGGTGCTGTCCAAATAAACGTTCCATGCCTTGTTCACTGCGACTATCACTAAACAAAGTGTTTCATTCTTTTTAATTCCTGTCCAGATTGGATGAGACATTTTTTCCCGCTTGGCTGAAAGGATTTTCAGGTCTTAAATTAGAAAGAAACCCTAGTTCCTGAAGAAGCTGAATGGAAAGTAAATTGACCCTCAACCTCTGCTGGATGAGTCAATTTGCAGACATGGAGCACTGCCAGCATCTCTCTCTCTCTCTCTGAGCTATTAAATGAATCTCGTCTGTATCTCACCACCCCCAATCTCGCCTTATTATCTCTTTCTCTCCCATTCAATTTCAATCTAATTCACGTCTGCTTTATTGGGCTTGCATGAAATAAACTTGCAGAACGAAATGTTGAGAGAACGCTATTTTAAAACAATCTAAATCTCATTAGCAAGAGTGTTTTTTTTTTGTCTTGCTAACAGTAGGGCCTAAAGCTCTCAGCACTGCACCTGCAAACTCATGCTGTCTGCAACCACTGGTGACTTCCAGGTTGAACGTGATAGTGTTTAAATGAAAGTTTCACACAGAAAAGTCACTGTTTTAAAGCTTCATTTCTGGTGCTATAAAATGGCTTGCAAGGACTTTAAGACAGCACCTACATGCAATGTCTAACTGGAGACCATCTTGCGGCGGCATGAAACCAGCCACAACTCCAGGGGCAGAGTCATGGCTGGTAACTAACTAACTGACTGACTGACTGACTGACTGGACTTAGGACTGTCGGAGGAAACTGAAACACCCAAAGAAAACCCACTGAGGCAGAGGGAGAACAACACGGACAGCCAGTGGATTTGAAACCTAGTCCACCGTTCATTTTCAAACACTGACCTTCCTCTTGGGGGATTGACAAAAAAAAAAAGATGTATGTTGGAGAGGTTCCACCTTAAACACATGGTTCTGCCTTATCTCTCCTACAGCCCTATTCTACTCTGGTTATCATGATATCTTGGAAGTAAGTCTGTATTTTTTTTAACTTTAACCAGTCTACCCCTCAGCTTTTGTGTGTACGAGAGAGAGAGAGAGAGAGAGAGAGAGATAGAGATACTGAGAGAGAGAGAGAGACAGAGAGAGA
>CALSCE010010635.1:13829898-13848024 GCA_943593645.1 Bovichtus variegatus | reverse complement strand
TGTGATATTGGGCTATATAAATAAACTTGATTTGATTTGATTTTATGAACACTGTTCATACTTTTTCAATTAAATATTGCATATTCCTATTAAGCATATTAAGTATTTGTCATGGTAAAGAGAAATTCAACCACTACATACACATACAGACACATGCATGCACACACAGACACAGAATTGTTCATCACTATTGTCCCCCCAGAAAATAGAGGTATGCGTGGCTGTTTGATTGCATTGGCCCATTTTTCAAGTAGCAGCTCCATTAAATAATGAATTGGTCTGGTTACTGGAACAGGGATCAGCCATGGTTCCTACAAATGATAGGAATTTAATAGGCAGCAAATTTGCATTGGCATTTTCCATTTAGTGTCAGCGTTCAGTGCACAACGCAGTGTCAAAACCACTAAAAGCTAGGAGTGTAAAAGTCAGGCTGGTGGGTGTAATGCTAGCCGGGCGGCCCGCCAGGCCAAAGTTGATTCCCCACCGGACCAAAGCATCTTTTTAAATGTATTTTTTAAATGTTTATTGTTTACTAAAGTAATAAGTGCACAGATTGTGTTTCAGCGCAGGTGTGTACAGTTTATTTGTCGGTGAATAAATGCTACAACTCTTCAAGACCACCTGCTGATAAAAGTGAAGGGGCTCAATATGTCCAAAAAACAAAAGACATTTAGTGGCACATACAAATTAAAAAGGACAGTGTGTAAGATTTGGCTGCATTTAGTGTTGCAGATTTCAACCAAATAAATACCCCTGCAGTCATGACGGTGGAGTGTAAGAGCGTGGTAACAATTCTTACTCAGAGGTGATTATACACTCATGAAAAGATAGTTATAAATATTATATTCCATTTCTGCTAATAGATGCCCCTAAATGCTACACACTGGCCCTTTAACGTTAAAATGAGCAGAAGAAAAATACTTTTTTCTGAAAAATGGCTCTAAGGTGTAAAGATTACGATGAGCGCACCTAAATGTTTATCAAGACGTGTCATTCGAATCCACATCTTGCTGACAAAACAGGTGTGGTGTGTTTTATACAGGCTCAAAACATTTCAATCCTCCATTATTAAAAAAAAAAAAAAAAAAGACAAAAAAAGTAGGGAGCACACAAATGTGGCACAATCTATTCAAGGTGAACAGTCCGGTGGTCCACTTCCTACATGGCAAAACAAGATGAATGAAAAACAATAGCAAACTCTCTGCTTTATTGAGCGAATGACAGAGGATATTGAACAATGTGCAAACTATCAGTGGGGAGTAAGAGCAAAGTTGCAGTCCACTGAATTTTAGGGGCTGCTCTTTGATGGATGAGAGAAACTGAGCAGGAGATTGTTTAAATTGTGTCCGTGTCCAACAATGGAGAGTTTACCTCGGAATTCCTTGGATTGATTTAATTGGCTGGTGCTTACAGACGCTGCTTCTTTCAACGTCTGTATGTACATTGGTCGTGTTCCAAATCAATGGCAACTGGCTGCATGAGGGGCTTCCCTTGAACATGTTCTGTGCGCTGCACAAAAAACTCTAGAACTGTGCAAAATCAGCTGATCGCAAAGGTCCTTACTGTGAGACATTTATTCCCGCCGTTGTCAAGCCGTTGACGTTTTATTTACAAATAGGATACGCAAAAAAGGTTACCGTGCTGCAAAAGTTGTTTGAAGAGAATGAAATCTCCTTTTTGAAAAGTGGGGAAGTTTCAACATACGGTATCAGATGTCTGCATGGAGGCATGAAACACTGTTGAAAATATCAAGACTATTGCCAGCCTTTCAAATGCAACTGGCTCTGACTGATAACAGTGACACGCATCATATCTGCACAGAGCACACATGCTTGACTTTGGCAACATTTCGAAGATCACGTCCAATAGGTTTCAGGAGGAAAAGTTTACAAGTGGGTAATATAAAGATTAACTCATGGTAGCCATTGGACAGTTTCACACTTTTGCTTGATAGTGAGTTTCTAATGTTGATGCTAACAGGGACAAGACACATTTACTCATGGGTTTGATTTAGGAGTTTGAAATCAGATATGTCTCCCTCGAGTCATGTGATAATTTTTTAGTTTTTGATTCTTCAACTTGGCGTCAGGAAATGCAAAACCGCCAGACAAGCTGAAACCTACAGAGACTGGACAAGGCACACGTGAAGATGGTTTCCACCAACTTGCACATATTCTTTAATCTTTGATAGGAAGGTGCATAAACTTTACGACTGGAGTTCTTGCGGTAGACGAGCAGCTTGCATCGTTTGTACGCAGTGACATTTGTACTTTTTTCCTCCTTTTTCTGGCCTTTTGAGCACAGAGTTTAGTGAGATCCCTGATGGAGAGACATGTAGGACTGTAGATCCTACAGACGTAATTGGAGGTAAGTGACTTTGTAAAACAAAGCTAATGCTAAGGTAGGCTCAGGTAAAGTTGTTTATGTAACGGAATATCTCCCTGACGTCATTGTTCACTAATGTCATTCGTGAATAACAAAACATTTTAAAAAATGAGTCTGGCAGCGACCTCATCTGAAGATTTATGATAAGAATCTTGATTTTATCTGCTGACAATGAACCCTGAGTGGAAAAGAACTGGCCGAACTTGTTCCGATCAGTCGTCACGTCCAAATCATATTCATAATCGGGTCAACATTCATCGTGTCTCCACCTTAAAAGTGACGAAAAAGGAGTTTCTAACTGGTGATGAAATAGTCTCACTGCAGTGCCGATGCCTCTCTATGTGCCCTACACAAGCAAACGAGACCATCAGCAAGAACATTACGGCAAAATCATGTGAAGTCATGCAGGTTCACCAGAAACTCCTTCAGCGTATATTCCAGTGGGGCATTCAGGAGCGACAAGGCCTCAGTGAGAGGCCCGGATCTCGCTTAGCTGGCGCCTTCTTCCTGCAGTCAGAGCTCCATAGGGAGGTGGAGAGCCAACACCAACACCACGCTGGGCCTGACACTGGGCCTGCTGGACGGAAGGGAGGCAAGGGAGAAGCAGAACCAGGACTGAGCGGGGAAGTATGTCAGACACTGCTCAAGAGACTCACATGCTCATGTAAACACAACTGCTTTTGTCCACAGGGACAGCCAAAATCAACACAAAATGAATGTTCCTTCTAGTAATGTTAACCTTATAATGGAACTTTGATCAAGCGCTAACAGGTGTCTGTACACACATGTGGTCACAGCTTTGACTTTCACCATATTATACCACAAGTTATCATGTGATGGCAGCTGAGCCATACATTTGCTGATTAAAGACTGTAAGATATTGTCACAAAACCCATTTAGTAAATACACCATTTGAGTTGAAATGATTCTGTTTCACAACAATAATAATGTTAGCCTTGCTCGGGGTTTAGGTACACCTTTGTCACTTAGCTAGAGAAAGACAGTGAGGTAATACAACATGGTTCAGTCAAAGAAAGACTGAATGTTATGTCAGCTCCAGTAAATATTGCCACACCGTCCCTTTACTCTATTCCTCCACACAGCTCTCGTCTGGCTCACTGTCTCTAAGACACTGAAGCGTTCTCACAGATATGGCGTTGGCCTTGATTGGACCGATCTATGCAATCAATAACATTTATCAAACTTTAGGCCCCTTAATTCACTCATCTATCACACTAGTCGTGTGGCATGATTATAATTAAAGACTCTCATCAGTCAGACTGCCTCTGAATTAGTACTCTAATTGAACAAGTAGCAGCACTAGATAGACGGATGACATGTTCGCAGACTTTCACTCATGAATTATTCGCCTGGAAGGCCTGGGCCGTGAAGTCGAGGAAAAAGCAACAATGCTTATTTGATGGATATGTAATCATTTGCATTTTTGGGTGAAGGCGAGCTCATGTGCGTTCATAGGTGTCAGGCCATGTTCGGCTTATTTGGATGCACATCCCCTTTTCAAACATCGTCTTTATGACAATACTCAATAATCACATTTCAACACATCCAAAATAAACATGTGGTAAATTTGCCTTGAATTGACCGTGTGAACAGATTCACTGTATTTGTTCTGTTGGACCCTCAGGCTGATGTAACATGCAGCCTTTTTGATCTGCTTACCTTCTGTTTGCCTCATCACATTTCACAATTGCTATGATGGTTTTACTATGATTTGGTCCGCTGAGAGACGATCTTGTGGATCAGATGTGGTGGCAGAAACATGAGTATCATTATCAGCAGTGCCGCATGTGTTGGGCATGATGATAGCAAGAAGATGCTGCACCAATGGAACCTCAAAAATGCAAACATCAACATCGAGACTTGTTGCATATATCTCTATACAGATACATGTGAAAGGAGGAAAACACAGTGTTTATCCTCTTAACTCGCATCAAGACACACAAACAATGCACAAGATGATTAAGAGCCGACCATAGAGAGGTGCAAAGATAAGCTTTCTTGTATGCAATTGTCTGTTCCAGTGTTTCTGACAGTAGAGGGAAGATACACTGTCTTCCCCACATCCAGCCACACAAACATGGAATGTGGGAAGGAATCCCAACCACTGACTAGAAAACCACCACATGCAAGAATAGCAGCAAGAAATAAGAGGACAGAACAAGAAACAAACCGAGTTTGAGAAAACGCATAAAATAAGTTAAATGGATGGCAGTTATAGAGCGCTTTACAACATGACAACATTCACACAGTGTTCAGCTTCTTGCCCAAGGATGCTTCAAATGACAGCAGAGGCTGATCCACAGCCGGCCTGTAAAGAAAGGAAGTGACAGAACCTGCTACACCAATAAAAGTAATTCCCTTCTGAAGAGAGAAAATGTGTTCCAGTAAGTAATCAAAGACTTGTAACGACCACAGATAAACAAAAGAAATTCAACTTAACAGCTCCTGACAGAAAATAGACTTGTACCTGCTAATATCCCCAAAAAGAACCTCAGTTACTAACGGAAAAAGATTTGTACTGATCAAAGGTCCCTGTGAAGATTCTGAAGACGTCCTGTGAGCAGCTACTGACCTCCATCCAACACCACCAGTCACTGACAGCTCGACTGCTACTGGGGAGAATGAGACCTGCATTAAACAGCAGTTAATTAACATACACTAAATGAAGCCCCATTAAGATGTTACTATAAGCAGCACGTGGCTTTTCGAAGAAAAATATCCTGGTTTTGAATCTATCGGCCAGCAGAGACTTTGTACAGTCAGAACAAGTTAGAGCTCAACGTTTGACACTGTGGAGTCCTTTGCTTCCTGGGCCCCATCATCACCCAGGACCTCAAGTGGGAGCGGAAAATCAGCTCCCTCATCAAAAAAAGCACAATATAGGATGTTCTTTCTTCGCCATGTGAAGAAGTTCAACATGTCAAAGTCAATGATGGTGAACTTCTCACATGCCATCATCGAGTCTATCCTCACCTCCTCCATCTCCGTTAACGTGTGCGTTACATTTACCCACATCTTTGTCACTGTATCTCCTCTGACAATTCTGTGCAATGCTACACCGCACAACTCTTCCACTTTTAATTCAGATACACAATAGCATATTTTTCATTATAGTAATTTGTCATATTTCTATCGTATTCTTTTTACTGTATTTATGTTTCTTTGTGTTTTTTTATTTTCTATATATATATATATACATATATATATATATATATATATATATATTGTTTTAATATATAATAAAATCGTTTTTGTCACTATTTTTCCATTTTAACTTCTCTTACTGTGTTTATGTAATGCACCAAAACACCAAAGTAAATTCCTTGTATGTGAAAACCTACTTGACAATAAACCAAATTCTGATTCTGATTTTCCATCTGTTTCAAGCCACAAATATTAAGATCACCTCTCAAAAGAAGAATGAACAAAGATATGTGAACAAACTGCATGGTGTTGGGCACTTGCGATCCATATACAGCACAGCATACTGCTGCAGTATTTCAATCAATAATCAAGAGCTAAGTCCCTGCCAGTACTCCACTTTGGCGATGTTTACATATATTTTATGGATAATCCCTCCCCTTACACTGCCACCAGGATGAAAGCGTTCAAAAGTACAGACGGGATGGCTCAATAATGGTGCCGTTTCGGAGGTTTAAGGACTAGAAATAGAAATTCTGAGTGCTTATTCAGTAACGTTAGCTAGCTACCTAACGTTGATCCATGGACACTTAATTTCATGGTCACTGTAGTCGGTGTTCTAGAGCAATATTGACAAGGCAGTAATATTTTATATTTTGGCTAGGTTAACACAACAATTTATGCCATACATTTAATCAAAACCTTTTTTCAATGTCAGGTCCATGACACGCCATTGAGAGCCCGGGTTTCTGTGGAGATGAAGGTTTTGGTGCAGTTTAGCCACCTCACCTGTAAGGCAGGTGTTAGGTACTGTAGATTACGCCCTGATAGAACCAGGGTGTATCTAGAGTACCTCTCACATTAAAGGGTCCGAGCCTAAGGCCTATAGAGTATAACCCTAACAGGTTCCTCAAGACTGTTTAAGCTGGTGGCGAGGAGATTCATCTAGTTTCTTACTACCTACGTCGAGGCGCCTACCCTGCTTATGCTGATAATACTGCTGACTGAATAGCTCTGAAGTCAGATAATAATATCGGCAGCTCTCCTCTTTGATCTGTGCACTTGGTAATGACTAGGTTTACTTCAGTGGCTGGGATAAAAAGCCCCATGGGCTTGTTTTATTTATTGGGTAGAGAAACCTTTCAGAACCTTTAAGATATTAAATATCCCAAAACCCTATATTTTACTACCATCAAGAGATATTAAGTCTTAATGTCCACAACTTTTCTTTAAATCCTAAGGATTCATTTTTATATCAAAATATAAGCGTAGTTGGTCTAATCTACTGATCAGGTTTGGAGAGAGAGAGAGAGAGAGAGAGGAGATGGGAGGACTGCTGGCTGTTGTCCTTCAGGCAGTTCTCGACTCTTTCAAGGGTCCCTGAGCTCCGTCAGATTCAATCATCCTTTTGCAGAGCATGGAAAACTCAGAAGTCCAGAATTGTAATCCAAAGTTGTTTGGCTGTTGGTAATTCTTTTTGTGTGCTTCGGTCCGTTATTCAGCAACATGGATATTTCTTCTAAGTCCTCTCCGATGGTAGGGAAGCTCACATCTCTGATCTCCATGGATGGCACGAAGGAAGAACCTCAGAGTTCTCCTCGTTATATCATTTGCTTGTCTCCACTATCGGCTTTCTCTCCTCCTCTCATGTATTAGGACATAACCCATCTCCTTTTCACTCATAGACCAGCTTGACTTGTTATTGCCAAATGTGCATCCTGTTCATTTCCGTTCAGTTTAACTTGGTTATACACATGTATCATACATACAATATACATTTTATATGTCATTATACATATGATTATATTGTAATCATTAATTATTTAATATCATATCTTTTTACCTGAGTTTCTAATGTTATCACTTTCACATCTTTTCCACTGGAAACTTCACACACAGGGTTATTAATACATATAGCAGACTTTTCTATGGCTTATGGCCTATCAAATGGCAGGGTAGGAATGCTGATTCTCAACCCACTTGACACAGGGTTAGGAGGAGTGTGTTCGCATGTAGGTGCCATACTGAGCAGCACTGCGTGCCCTGATGATATGATGCCTCCATATATGAGGTCTCCAGGGTCCTGTGTTAAAGCGGTTCCCTTCTTACCTAAAAGAAATAACCTTTTCTGTCACAATAGGAAACTGCTCCTCATCTTTTGCTCCCATTAAATGTGGCATCTCCCAAGTTCGATTTGAGGCCCTCTTTTATTTTAATGGTTCCCCTTGGATCTATCTTTGAGAAATACAACATTTTGTATCACTGTTATGCAGATGATACACCATTTTTACCTTCCAGTGTCACTCGACAGCGCCTGCTCACTGAAAAACCTCCTAAACTGTCTAAACAACATCAAATGTTGGATGGCGATGAAGTTCCTTCAACTAAATGAAAACAAGACCGAAGTAATTATATTTGGCCCTCCTAGCTCTGTCACCAGTCTAACCAATGTCCTGTCCTTTGCATAAGGAGGTTAACAATCCAAAATGGTTCAAAATGCAGTTGCTACACTTTTTACTGAAACAAAGAAAACACATCACTCCTGTTTTGGCTCATCTGTATTTGGTAACAGTGAAATAAAGACTTGACTTGGTATGGCATGGTATGAAATGGTATTAGTTGTTTTTAAAGCCTTAAATAGATTAGCTCCACAATACATTACTGTACCGCTAAATCCATATTCTGCCCCCAGGTCACTCAGATCATAACCTCTTGTTATCAATACACTGGAGCCAAATATCGATATTTTTATTAAACATGCAGACACTTAATGGCCTTAATGGCCACGTTGGGACAGCTGCAAAGCTAGTTAGCAATGCTAGCATCTTTAGCACGGAGGCTAAGCTAACATTGTAGCCCCATCAACACTCAAAAAACACAATTTGGGCATAAATACAGCAGCGACTTAATTGTGTATACCATAGACAGTCTGGGGTTTATACACATACATTTATAAACATTGATTTTCGTTCTGATTCTGTACAAATATGAGGTACTGTAGAGCTCTGTGTGTGTGTATGTGTGTGTGTGTGTGTGAGCACAGTAGGGGTTATACAAGTATGTATAGTGTTTGCAGTGCAGGGCAAGCTCTCATCTCCTGGCAGTAGATTCTGTTGAAGAGCAGAGGATCGCCTCCAGGCCAGCCAGAGCTAAAACTGTCTCTTCGAAAAACACACATACACACACCCTCTCTCTCACCCACACATCCCCTCTATCTTTCAAATATACACGGAGTAGAGACACTAACTAGAACACCTGTGCTGTATAATGAAGTTTTCTCATGCTGCAGTTCCTCTAACATTCACTATAAAATCCTCAGTGTGGTTCAAACCATAAACTGTGTAAAATATGGACGTAACCCATAGGTTTCTGAAGAGCCATTGCGAAGCTCAAAGTGAGCGGCTACAGCCGTCAGCGTCTCGGCATTGCCAAATTAGCCTAACTCCTGGCTATTCCAAAAAATGAGCAAAGAGGTGGAGCGTCGGTAGAGTTGAGGCAGGCCTGGGTGACGCAACTGAGCAGACAGCTAGCATCTAGTTACCTGTGGCGGCAATCACCTGTCACTCAAAACGGCCACGCAAATAACTATGCATAACTTTAATAAGCATTGATACAATTTACATGGATGAGTTATACAACCGTCTTGGGGGTCTATGGAGCTTGCTCCCTTTTGGAGACAGCCTCAAATGGCCATTCAAGGAACTGCAGTTTTTGGCACTTTTTGTGTTTGCTTCATGTTTTAGCACCAGAGGTGGCTGTTCGCTTCAAACAAGCGAGTTCATACAGTATTTGGTGTCATCTGACAACATGTGAAGGCTTGTTTCAAATGGCCACCGTTGAAGCCTGTTGTGTCTTTGGAGTCTCTACGTAATGGATTGCTCAAAGACATTAATGGTGTTAAACTCTGTTAATCACATGAAAATTGACATGCAGATGTGTGAAGGAAGAAAAAAGAGAGCGTGAAACAGAGGAGTTTAAACCGTGCCTACTTTCACACTCAAACATACCTGGCAAATCTCTGAGGATGTGGCTGCTGTGGTTTGTTTTGGAAAGTTGCAAAAATTGTTGAATTGGTCCTCTTTTATAAATCTGTCATTGTCAAAGTGGACACACATGCATGACCCTAATTTCACTGATTTTGGATGATAGCTCGAAGTGGAATTGTCATGCAACACTTTACAGGTTTTCTGGTGGATTTAACAATCTACCCCCAGATGCATCCATGTAGAGCCACTTTCCTTTAAGAAAGCCAATACAGCGCTCCACAACAGAGCCATCACATAGGATATGCTATACTACTTAACTTGCAACATGCAAAAGGAGATGCAAGATGACACATTTAGCATCACTGTACGAGACAAAATCCCTGTGTGTTCGAAACCTAGGAGGACTAAATATAGGAATGGACAAAGGTCAAGCTCCCTGTTGCAGCTCCCTGCTCTGACACCCTGTCCATCAGTGCTCCATTTATCTTAATTGGACGAGGTTACTATTCTCCAGATGGGTATGATCCCACAGTATGACTGACCCAGAATCCCACCCAACCCCGCTCATCCATGTATTTTGTTAACTTACCATCATAACACAAGTTTAAACATTAACATCTCCATTGTTGACCCTGTATTTTGACTCATGCACGAGCGACTCATGCGTGTGACTACAGAAAGGTCCATCTTTCACCTTATTTGATTAGTATGCAGATAGCATCCTATTCTAGAGCCAAATGAGAAGCTGAAGGGCAGAATGTGTAGGAAAAGACACGCTAGGCTGGAGTGGATAGAGAGGTGAAATCAAAGGGAAACCTCTCAAAGAAGGCATGTGTTGGGGTTGAGCTGGCTCAACAGTACAGACAGCTTTATGCTGGTTTCATTCCAGTCCTCTGTTTGCAAGCTGGTAAAGTGTGTAGTGCGTGTGCATGTCAGTGTGTGTGTCCCTCATACCACAATGTGACTGCAGTGCAGTGCAGAGTGTGTTTGTGTATATGCGTACATGCAGCTTATGATTGCAGCCTGCAGCTATTTTCTAAAACACAATGGTGCACGAGCAGTAATTATTTTTGGTCTTGAATGGCTAATATACTTTTAATTGCTTGGCATTTCCCAAGGAAGGGTTTTTATCTCCCCCGACGAGATGCCAGAAAAGTGTTAATCATTTGGGCAAGGTGAAAATGCCAAGGGGATTTTACAGCGAAATATTTCACTGCACTGTGTAAAATACAAGTACCCAACCTTGATGAGGTCCTCAATTATGTAAATCCATCATCACAGACTAAGAAGAATTGTGGTTTTATTTCATGCTGTCTACTAATGTTCAATACTGTTTTCCTCTTTATTGAAGCTGCTGATCTGAACAACCTTTTGGATATCCAGATAGTTACAATGTCATTCAGAAGAAGTGGACCTCTGGAGCTAATATGTGTGGATGCTTAGTCAAATTCTCTTTCAAAATACTCCCAAAGGTAAATCTATAAATCAATCAATCTATCAAAGTAGAGCTTGACATTGTTAGCTCATCACAGATATTAAAAATATCTGCATATATGTGGGCAGAATAAGTAACAAATAATCCCCAAAACCTAACAACAGTGGAGGAATGTAACTAAGTACATGTACTCATGTTCTGTACTTAAGTACAAGTTTGAGGTACTTGTACTTCACTCGAGTGTTTTTATTTTATGCAGCTTTACTCCACTACATCTCAGTGGGAAATATACTTTACTTACAGCTTTAGTTACTTTTCAGATTCCTGTCCTGTCCAGTGAAAATCATGTATCTCCACATTTGGTGATTCTGAACGAGAATATTACTGATAAACTGAAGGTTGAAGTGTTTCCTTGAGGTATGAGAAAAGTCTACTACTTGTTAAGATAAATAAACAATATAAAATCCTGCTGGAAACACAAAGTTGAAACTGGGCTGTTTTTCTAAGCTCATGCAAAGTTGACTTTAGAGGCAGGTGGTTCTCACAGGACTAACATACCATGATGTTATAGGAGAGGAAGATTGATGTGGTAGATTCAACTAGCCAACAGTATATAAAGGAGTTAAAACATCTACAGCAATACAATGCAACACACACATTAATGCTGCAGTAATATTAATCGAAGACATCATATAATAATAATAATAATAATAAAACACTTACAGGGAACATGTGACTGCAGAATGAGCACTTTGGCTGACAACACTTACATACTTTTACTTAAGTAAAGGTTTTGAATGCATGACTTCTACTTGTAGTGGAGTATTTTCACAGTGTGGTATTAGTACTTTAACTTAAGTAAAGGATTTGAATGTGTCTTCCAACCCTACCTAACAAAACCCTCATGCTTTAGTTGTAGGAGCACATATTGTAACAAATGACAAAAGTTGTCCATTTAATGGATTGCTTTGCTCAGGGGACACTTTTGTAAAATGACCGGGGGCCAGGGGCCAGTTAGGATATTCAGGGTTTAGTCCGGAGGGATCGTCCCTGAAGGCCATTAAGTCAACCTTGAGTTCAGTTTATTGTGTTGCCTATTTTTGACTTGCATCCAAACAAAGATATGTCTACAGATTTTCCTTTTGAAAAGAGGACGTCATGAATCCACTTCCCCCTGGCAGCGATGCTCCTTTCCTGCTTGGCGTGCACTGTAGCTCCTTGTCATTGGAGAGAACCATGCGTGCTTCCTCCTCTCCACTCCTCTCTCGTTTGTCTGTCACTCACACTCTATGTCTCTCCTTTCCCTTGTTTTTAATTCCTCCTTTATTTTTTTTTTGCTTGACCCGTTTCCCTCTCAAACACGGGTTTTCTTTTTGCAATCTGTCTTTCCTTCCCTCCTCCATCTCCCTGTCCCTTCTCATCTCTCCATCTCTCTGTGGCAGTGTTGATTGGATAAAATAGGCCCGAGAATAGTCGGCTTACATTTAAAGCTTGCGGGAAGGGTGGTG
Source organism: Bovichtus variegatus (assembly GCA_943593645.1). Classification (NCBI taxonomy): domain Eukaryota; kingdom Metazoa; phylum Chordata; class Actinopteri; order Perciformes; family Bovichtidae; genus Bovichtus; species Bovichtus variegatus. The sequence goes on along the minus strand of CALSCE010010635.1, from coordinate 13,835,548 downwards.
GGAGAATAATGATGAGACTGGAGAGATGGGGAACTATCGTGGGAGGAAAAGAGGATAAAGTACAGAAGTGGGGAGCCATCTTATTTCAATGCACATTTAAAAGTATGCAGGATTAATCCTGAGCAGGAATATGTCAGCTGAACAGTAAAGTGACATGTTCCAGATTGTCAGCATTACAGTGTGCAATAATGCAGATATGAAAATCAGTGACTCGCTGAAGTAGATTGCAAATCATTTTTGTTCCTTTTGCAATTTTTTGTATTTTCTTGAAACTTGATTTTCTTTAACCTTTTTTATTTTGGACAACTGGGGCCAGCAAGTTGAGAACACAACAAACACTTTGCCACCATTTGAGTTGTTATAGTGAACCTGTTAATAAAACAACAGACCTCATGCAGGAAGCGTTATATAAACACGTTACTTCTTATTTTTGTTCGTCTCATTTGTACTCACTGTGTTAGTACCCATGGATTTCTGGGATTCACTGATTCTTTATTTTATATTTGCTAAAGATAAGAAAAAAAAACACATCTTGTTTTCACTGTCCACAAACTGTTTGTCCAACGCAAGGAAACATGTTTTTAGAATAATTTGAATGATTTGATTAATACATTTGTGGGCTAAATACATTTATTGGTTCATTGATCCCAATAAGGACTATGAAATAGGTAATCAAATATTGCAGTCTCGCTCACTAATTAGCATCATTCCCTACCGTATCCTTATATATCCATCCAGACATCCATTTTGTGTTGCTAATCTAGGTCCAGGTTACAACACATCCTCCTGCTTCTCCTCAGGGATCATACAATATTCCCAGGAAAGATGGGATACCGAATCCACCCAGTGAGTTTAGGTCTTCTTCAGGTTGGACGTGTCTGGAATACCACCACAATGAGGCGGTAAGGTATTCTAATCAGATGCCTGAACCCTCAACTGATTTAATTCAACACAAAGGAACAGCAGTTTTACTCCGAGCTCCTTCTGAATGTCTAAGCTTGTCACAAAATAAAAAAAAATAACATAATCTGTAAACAGCAAATCCTAGATATTCTACCCAAGAAAATAACTAACAGACACCTCGACATGGCACACCCCTGGTGGAGCCCTGCGTTCACTGAGAACGGCGGTGACTTCCTGCTGAAAGTATGGACACACTCTCGGCTGTTTTACAAGGATCATATATCTTGTAGCAAAGGCTCTGGCAGCCATAGTCCAGAAGCATTCCAACAAGATACCCCATGGGACACAGATGACACGTCCGCAGTCAGAAGTGAACAGCGTGTCCACTGTTCCATGACTGTGGTTGATCATCGAACCTCAGATTACCCAGTCTCCTTTGCTGCACCCTGGCAGAAGCTTTCCCATTGTGGCTGATACTTTGAGCACACTCTGGTCCACTATTTCAGTGGGAAAAACCAATACGTTTATACACGCAGAGATATTGAATTGAAAGCTGTGACTTTGGCTAAGTCCTGTTGTCTCTCAATAGGGATGTGATGATACCAGAAATTCAGCAGTTGATACCAAAACCAGTGAAATTCCACGATTGTCGATGCCAATTCGATACCACAGTAAAAAACAAAACGATAAATTCCATGTAATTCAAAAATACACTCCTTTATTACGTTTGAATATAGTTTTTTGTTAGGAAGTTAAACAGGTCATATTCCCTTTTCTAATATCCATTTTATATTGCTGTGAAAACATCTCCTTCAAACAACTGTACACTTGAATAAGTTTCTCAGCAAAAACTAAATTATACAATATTTTATACAAGATACATTTAAACACATCATGGTAATGTTATACTCTACCTTCGCCCAATACACATTTTTACTGAATAAAGCCTAAACGCACATTACTGCAAGTCAATAACACCCCTGATACCGGCTGCTAACAGCTAAAAGCTAACGTTAACTAGCTCTCCTCCTGCCCAATTCAACACAGACTTGTAGCATTATCAGGGGAAAATAGGTTGTGTCTCCTGCTTCATAGTGAGTTTAGTCAACATAATAAAACAAAGAAAGAAAGCTCCGTAGCTTAACCCCCAAAGACACAGACTTAAACAAAAGTTGAGAAAACTTGAATAGAAATGGGTTTTCACCAAGCTGGAAGAATCTCGTTTAGTCTGGCTAGATAATCTTAAAACATATAAGAAGGCTCTCCGTAATGCCAGAGCAGCTTATTGCTTTTTATTAATAGAAGAAAATAAGAACAACCCCAGGTTTCTTTTCAGCACTGTAGCCAGGCTGACAGAGAGCCACAGCTCTACTGAGCCTTCAATTCCTATATCGCTCAGTAGTGACGACTTCATGAGCTTCTTTAACCATAAAATTATAATTATTAGAGACCAAATTAATCACCTCCTGCCCTTACACCTCTCTCTCTCCTCCTCTCCCTCTCTATCTGTATACATTCATGGCTTCATCCCCGGAGTCTCTGTGTCTCTCATCTGGCAGGTTGCCACTATTAAAGGTTACGTCTGGATCAGGAATCGTGGCTGCGCCTGTTGCCCTGAACCTGCCCGACGCCCACGTTACAATTTTTTTTTGGAGGCACTGGGAAGCTTTTTTGACATCCTCCTGGATCCATCTTTTTCATATTTGATCACATCATGTTGTAATTTTACTATGTTGTTTATTCTCAACACACGTCACCTATTACAGACTGTCCGTCCTGGGAGAGGATCGGATCCTCCCCAGTCTCTCTCTGAGGTTTAGAACATGTTTCCTCTTTAATTGTGGGGTTTCTTTTAGGGAGTTTTTCCTTGTGTGGTGCGAGGGTCTAAGAACAGAGGGGGTCGTATCCCGTACAGTCTGTAAAGCCCACTGAGACAAATGTGTCATTTGATGACTTTGATTTGATTTGATGTACTGAATATATAACCACAGAAAGTCAATTGTGTGCGTACTGTGCAAAGCGAGTGTTTGGGGGAGCGAGAGTGAGAGAGAGAGAAATGGATGCACCGACAGCAAACAGCTTTTCGTGAGAGATCAAAGAACATCTATATATATAAAATCGCTATAAATATACACTATATATAAGTACAGTATAATAATGATCATTTCTATACAGTGCTTTTTGCATTTAAAGAGGTGCCTTACATACAGTAGAAAGCCCTGACCCTTTACTTTCTGCTTTTACAGCTGATCTATATATTTTTATTCATGTACATGACGCCTCATTGCTGGCCTCTCATTCACTTTCCTCTCTTTTTATCTCTATCTGTTGATGTCCCCCTATTGGAGCTCCCTCTCCCTTGTGTTCCAGTTTCAATTTGAATATCAAATGCCTTGTCTTATCTCTCTACTCTATTATTGTCTCAGGAAGACTGCAAGTGACTCTTGATGTTGCCAACAAACAGTTCATTGCTTGGGAGTATAAATACCATTGTGGCATCAGAACAGTCCACTGGTGGGACTGCCTGTAAATAGAAGGTCTCTGGGGTATGTGGTGACAGTCAGGATGGAAAACTGGGCAGTCGTGATGAAAAATGTGGAGGATAACGATTTAGGGGAAAAACATTTGTGATCATTACTGTCGACCATTATTCAAAAATGAGATCCCTTTCTAGGAGCATCATTATCGTGTTTTTATTGCAGTAAGTTTTGTCATAGGGCAGCCATTGCGTTCTTCCCAATCCTTTATAATTCGATGCTACGTGTGGCGAATACCTCCTACCCACTTTGGTGAAAGAGGAATTGCCATGTTTTGACCTTGATAGCTGCAACAAGCACAAACTGATGAGCAAAAAATGTTTGCCCAACCTCATGTACAAATAAATGGGTGGAACAGTAGTGTTTCTATGGTAAAAATATACTAAGGTGTATACTTAAGTGTAATGCAAAGCTATGACTTGTATATGGATCTTTTTATTTCACTAACATATCTGTATTAGAATTTACACCAGAGGTGGGTCGAGACTACTGCTTCATTTTAAATTGTGTTTTATACTCTTTCTACATGAAACTGTAAGAGTGCAAGTAAGTCTTTCTTTTTAAGATAATTTTTTGAGCATGTTATGTCTTCATTTGATAGTGGAGAGAGACAGGAAATGTGAGGAAAAAAATGGTCCAAACAGTCGGGAATTGAATGAGAGGGACTTTAGTAAAAAAATAAATACAAATCAGAATTGAGAACTGTGAAGCTCATTTTGTCACCGGCTAACTCCCGGCTAATCTAAAAATGGGCATCGTCGGTGAAATTGAGGTGGACTTGGCTGACGCAGCAGAGCAAGCGGCGAGCAACCTGAGACAGCACCCTCCTGTCACTCAAACTACCCATGGCCCTTAATATAAATATATCAGGTGAGTAATAAAAAGTCACCGCCCGTACAGTTGTCATGAATAGGGAAAATTAGCTATAGATACCAAAAATCTTTTTGTACCGGGTTGTAAATTAGTTTATTTCTGCTCTACAGTCGGGCATGTTAACATGGGGTCTATGAAGAGTGCTCCATTTTGGAGCCAGCCTGAAGTGGTCATTCGATGAGCTGCAGTTTTTGGCACTTCAGTGTTTGTCGCTTGATTCCCACCACATCTCCCCAGGTTCCCACGGAGACAGGCACCTGTTGATCTCTGAAGCGTCATGGGGGAATCTCGAAACGGTGAAAAGAGTAAAACAGCATGTGCATGATCATATATGGTGCAGAGAAGGAACAAAGGGTACCTTCACATAGTCGCAATATCTGCACCTGCAAGCACAAGCACTTGCAATAGAGCTGCAACGATGAATCATTATTAAAAAAAAGTCTAAATTGAGTGCATACAAGCTGTGTAACTGTTAATGGATCAGGAAGAATGAGTAATGGAAACACAAAGAGGAAAAGGGAGTTTGATTGGGTGCAGTAACGGCAGGAAAATACAAGTCACAATAGCTCATTGTGCATATTGCAAAAATGTTCTTAAAAAAAGAAGATGGCTGTACAAGCCATGAGCCTGTATCTATGACAATAATAAATTAAAAGGTCTCTGCCATTTTGCATGCATTTTTGAGGCCCTAACTTCAACTTCTACCGACATGTTGTGCAGATCAGAAGATAAAACTACTATCTGTGCAACATGAGTCACACTTCATCCTGCACTGCACAGCAAATCTGATGATCGTATTGATGATCTTATTAGAAAGTTAGAAAAAAAGCGCACATGAAACGATCTACACCAACGATTTTCAGGTCTATATTTGTTCACATTCTGGCAAATCTGCACAACAAAGCATTAGCCACTTGTGATGTCTGTCCACATCGTTGTACAGACAATAATCAATCATATCAGTCCCAGCCCGACCCTCATCCTGTGTGACATACCATCCTCCATGAGCATTAAAATAGCGACATAACATCACAGCTGCGGGCTTCCCCTCCCCCAGTACCTGTCCTCACATCCTCTGTGTTTGTTCGAGAGAGAGCATGTGTAAGTGACTTGGTCATTTCTTCCGATTGGGAACAGCATCCTTCCACTGCGGCCATCTATCAGGCCCAAATGAGATGTCAGGGGTCAACTGTGACGCAGAGCATCGCATCGGCCTTTTTTTCCACACGCTGCCTATTTGTCACCACAAATGAGGAAAACAGCGTTCTCTGGGGGTCCTTGACACTCTCTCACACACACACACACACACACACACACACACACACACACACACACAC